>JARQAB010000004.1:7066101-7266101 GCA_036172955.1 Meloidogyne arenaria
TAGTGTATTTTGGTCCATTATATGCGTTCATTATTTTATGATTGATTTTACCTATGAATGTAAACTAACCGAATATAATAAAAACTCTAGTGTATTTTGTCAGTTATTAGTTCATTATTTTATGATTTATTTTGAACCTATGATTAAACTACCGAATAAAATAAGACTTTATTGTATTTGGTCATTGATTATGTTCATTATTTTTATGATTTATTTTTAACCTATGAATGTAAACTAACCGAATATAAATAAAACTCTAGTGTATTTTGGTCAGTTTATTAGGTCTTTATTTTATGATTTATTTTTAACCGATAGAATGTAAACTAACCGAATACAATAAGACACTCTAGTGTATTTTGGTCAGTTTATTATGGTCTTTATTTTATGATTTATTTTTAACCTATGAATGTAAACTAACCGAAATAAAATTAAGACTTTAGTGTATTTTGGTCGAGTCTATTATGTTCATTCATTTTATGATTTATTTTTTTAACCTAGTGAATGTAAACTAACCTGAATACAATAAAGACTTTAGTGTATTTTTTGTGGTCATTTATTTATGTTCTTTATTGTTATGAATTTATTTTTACCCTATGAATGTAAACTAACGCGAATAGAATAAAACTTTAGTGTATTTTTGGTCAGTTATTATGTTCATTAATTTTTTTATGATTTATTTTTAACCTATGAATGTAAACTAACCCGATAATAAACTCTCTAGTGTATTTTGGTCAGTTTATTATGCGTTCATGTATTTATGATATTTTAAACCTATGAATGTAACTAACCGAATAAAATAAAACTTAGTGTATTTTGTTCAGTTATTATGCGTTCATTATTTTATGAGTTTATTTTTAACGCTATGAATGTAAACTAACCGAATAGAACATAACGACTTCTAGTGTATTTTTGTGGTCAGTTATTATGTTCATTATTTTATGATTTTATCGTTTTCAACACTATGAATGTAAAAAAAACTAACCGAATAAATAAACTTTAGTGTATTTTGGTCAGTTTCTTATTTTCTTTTATTTTATGATTTATTTTTAACCTATGAATGTACACTAACCGAATAAAATAAGACTATAGTGTATTTTGGTCAGTTATTATGTTCAAGTAGTTTTTATGATTTATTTTTAACCTATGAATGTAAACTAACCGAATAAAATAAGACTTTATGTGTATTTTGGTCAGTTATTATGTGTCCATTATTTTATGATTTAATTTTTAACACTATGAATGTAAACTAACCGAATAAAATAAGACTTTAGTGTATTTTGGTCCAGTTATTATGTTGTCTTTAGTTTTATGATTTATTGTTTAACCTATGAATGTAAACTAACCGAATATAAAATAAAACTTTAGTGTATTTTGGTCAATTATTATGTTCTTTATTTTATGATTTTTATTTTTTATAACCTATGAATGTAAACTAACATGAAGGGGGAATCAAAATAAGACTTTAGTGTATTTTGGTCAGTTATCATGTTCATTTAATTTTATGATTTATTTTTAACCTATGAATGTAAAACTAACCGAATAGAAATAAAAACTCTAGTGTATTTTGGGTCAGTTATAGGTTCTTTATTTTATGATTTATTGGTTAACCTATGAATGTCACTAACGCGAATATAATAAAACTCTAGGTGTATTTGGTGGGTCAGTTACTTATGTTCATATATTTTATGATTTATTTTTCCTATGAATGTAAACTAAACCGAATATAATAAAACTCTAGTGTATTTTGTCAGTTATCTTATGTTGCATTATGGTTATGATTTAAGTTTTAACCTATGAATGTAAACTAACCGAATAAATAATACTTAGTGTAATTTTGGTCAGTTTTATTATTGTTCCTTATTTATGATTTATTTTTAACCCGATGAATGAAAACGCACCGAATATAATAAAACTCGTAGTGTATTTTGGTCAGTTGTTATTATGTTTCTTTTATTTTATGATTTATTTTTTAACCTATGAATGTAAACTAACCGAATAAAATAAGACTTTAGTGTATTTTGGTCCCGTTTATTATGTTTCATTATTTTTATGATTTATTTTTAACCTATGAATGTACTAACCGAATAAAATAAGACTTTAGTGTATTTTGGTCTGTTATTAATGTTCATTATTTTCGGATTTTAATTTTTGTAACCTATGAATGTAAACTAACCAGAATAAAATAAGACTTTAGTGTATTTTGGTCAGTTATTATGTTCATTATTTGGTTGATGATTTATTTTTAAACCTATGAATGTCACAACTAACCGAATAAATAAACCTAGTTGTATTTTGGTCAGTTTATTATGTTCTTTATTTTATGATTTATTTTTAACCTATGAATGTAAACTAACCGAATATAAATAAAACTTAGTGTATTTTGGTCAGTTATTATGTTCATTAAGTTTTATGATTTATTTTTAACCTATGAATGTAAACTAACCGAATATATATAAGCACTCTAGTGTATTTTGTCAGTTATTATGTTCATTATTTGTATGATTTATTTTTAACCTATGACATGTAAACTAACCGAATATAAATAAGACTTTAGTGTATTTTGGTCAGTTATTATGGTTCCAATTAATTTTATGATGTTATTTTTAACCTATGAAGTACACACTAACCGAATATTAATAAACACTTCTAGTGTATTTTGGTCAGTTATTAGGTTCATTATTTTATGATTTATTTTAGACCTATGAATGTAAACTAACCGAATAAAATAAACTTTAGTGTATTTTGGTCAGTTTTTATGTTCTTTATTTTATGATTTATTTTAACGGGCTATATGTAAACTAACCGAATATAATAAAACTCTACGTGTTATTTTGGGTCAGTTATTATGGTTCATTATTTTATGATTTTATTTTTAACCTATGAATGTAAACCTAACCGAAATATAAATAAAGACTTTAGTGTATTTTGGTCAGTTTCATTAATGTTCATTATTTTAATGATTTATTTTAACCTATGATTAAACTAACCGGGAATAAAATAAGACTTTAGTGTATTTTGGTCAGTTATTATGTTCATTATTTTATGATTTTAATTTTTTTAACCTATGAATGTAAACTAAACCGAATAAATAATACTTTAGTGGTATTTTGGTCAGTTATTATGTTTCATTTTTTAGTGATTTATTTTTAAACCTATGAATGGGGAAACTAACCGAATATAATAAAACTCTAGTGTAGTTTTGCTCAGTTATTATAGTTTCATTATTTTATGATTTATTATTTAAACCCTATGAATGTAAACTAACCGAATAACTATACCCCTAGTGGATTTTAGTCAGTTATTATTTCTTATTTTTATGATTTTTTTTACCATGATTAACTAACCGAAATGAAAAATACTTTAGTGTGATTTTGGTCAGTTATTATGTATCATTATTTTAATGATTTATTTTTAACCTATGAATGTAAACTAACCGAATACAAATAAGACGTTTAGTGTATTTTTGGTCAGTTATTATGTTCATTATTTTATGATTTTTTAACCTATGAAATGTAAAACTATCCGAATATAACTAAAACTCTAGTGTATTTTGGTCAGTTATTATGTATCATTATTGTTATGATTTATTTTTACCTATGAATTGTAAGACTAACCGAATATAATAAGACTCTAGTGTATTTTGGTCAGTTATTATGTTTCATATTATTTTATGATTTAAGTTTTAAAACACTATGACATGTAAACTAACCGAAATAAAATAAGACTTTTAGTGTATTTTGGTCAGTTATTATGTTCATGTATTTTGATTTAATTTTTTAACCTATGAATGTAAACTAAACCGAATAAAATAAACTTTAGTGTATTTTGGTCAGTTATTATGTTCATTATTTTTATGATTTATTTTTAACCTAATGATTGTAAACTAACCGAAATAAAATAAGACTTTAGTGTACTTTTGGTCAGTTATTATGTTCATTAGTTTATGAATTTTTTTTATTTTTAACGCATGAATGTTAAACCCTAACCGAATAAAATAGACTTTAGTGTATTTTGGTCAGTTATTATGTTCATTATTTTATGATTTTATTTTTAACCTATGATGTAAACTAACCGAATAAAATAAGACTTTAGTGTATTTTGGTCAGTTATTAAATGTTCAGTATTTTAATGATTGTATTTTTAACCTATGAATGTAAACTAACCGAATAAAATAAAACTTTAGTGGTATTTTGGTCAGTTATTATGTTCATTATTTTATGATTTATTTTTAACCTATGAATGTAAACTAACCGAATATAATAAGCTCTAGTGTATTTTTGGTCAGTTATTTTTACAAAAAAAAAAACAAAAAAAAAAAAAATGTTCTTTTATTTTATGATTTATTTTTAACCTATGAATGTAAACTAACCGAATAAAATAAGACTTTAGTGTATTGTGGTCAGTTATTATGTTCATTATTTTATGATTTATTTTTAACCTATGAATGTAAACTAACCGAATAAATAAGACTTTAGTGTATTTTGGTCAGTTATTATGTTCATTATTTTATGATTTATTTTTAACCTATGAATGTAAACTAACCGAATAAAAATAAGACTTTAGTGTATTTTGGTCAGTTTTATGTTCATTATTTTATGATTTATTTTTACCTATGAATGTAAACTAACCGAATAAAATAAGACTTTAGTGTATTTTGGTCATTATTATGTTTCATTATTTTATGATTTATTTTTAACCTATGAATGTAAACTAACCGAATATATAAACTCTAGTGTATTTGGTCAGTTATTATGTTCATTATTTTATGATTTATTTTTTTTTTTTTTAAAAAACCTATGAATGTAAACTAACCGAATATAATAAAACTCTAGTGTATTTTGTCAGTTATTATGTTCATTATTTTATGATTTATTTTTAACCTAGAATGTAAACTACCGAATATAATAAGACTCTAGTGTATTTTGGTCATTTATTATGTTCTTTATTTTATGATTTATTTTTAACCTATGAATGTAAACTAACTGAATAAAATAAGACTTTAGTGTATTTTGGTCAGTTATTATGTTCTTTATTTTATGATTTATTTTTAACCTATGAAGGTAACTAACCGAATAAAATACGACTTTAGTGTATTTTGGTCAGTTATTATGTCATTATTTTATGATTTATTTTTAACCTATGATGTAAACTAACCGAATCTAATAAAACTTTAGTGTATTTTTGGGGGGTCAGTTATTATGTTCATTATTTTATGATTTATTTTTAACCTATGAATGTAAACTAACCGAATAAAATAAAACTTAAGTGTATTTTGGTCATTTATTATGTTCATTATTTTATGATTTATTTTTAACCTATGAATGTAAACTAACAGAATAAAATAAGACTTTAGTGTAATTAGATCAGTTATTATGTTCATTATATTATGATTTATTTTTAACCTATGAATGTAAACTAACCGAATATAATAAAACTCTAGTGTATTTGGTCAGTTATTATGTTCATTATTTATGATTTATTTTTAACCTATGATGTAAACTAACCGAATATAATAAACTTTAGTGTATTTTTGTCAGTTATTATGTTCATTATTTTATGATTTATTTTTAACCTATGAATGTAAACTAACCGAATAAAATAAGACTTTAGTGTATTTTGGTCAGTTATTATGTTTCATTATTTTATGATTTATTTTTAACCTATGAATGTAAACTAACCGAATAAATAAAACTCTAGTGTATTTTGTTCATTTTTATGTTGTTTATTTTTTGATTTATTTTTAACCTATGAATGTAAACTAACCGAATAAAATAAGACTTTAGTGTATTTTGGTCAGTTATTATGTTCATTATTGTATGATTTAATTTTAACATATGAATGTATACTAACCGAATAAAATAATACTTTAGTGTATTTTGGTCAGTTATTATGTTCATTTTTTTATGATTTATTTTTAACCTATAATGTAAACTAACCGAATATAATAAACTCTAGTGTATTTTGGTCAGTTATTATGTTCTTTATTTTATGATTTATTTTTACACTATTACTTTAAAATTACAGAATAAAATAAGACTTTAGTGTATTTTGGTCAGTTATTATGTTCATTATTTTATGATTTATTTTTAACCTATGAATGTAAACTAACCGAATAAATAAGACTTTAGTGTATTTGGTCAGTTATTATGTTCATTATTTTATGATTTATTTTTACCTATATGTAAACTAACCGAATTAATAAAACTCTAGTGTATTTTGGTCAGTTATTAGTTCTTATTTATGATTTGTAAACTAACCGAATAATAAAACTCTAGTGTATTTTGGTCAGTTATTATGTTCATTATTTTATGATTATTTTTAACCTAATGATGTAAACTAACCGAATATAATAAAACGCCTAGTGTATTTTGGTCAGTTATTATGTTCATTATTTTATGATTTATTTTTAACCTATGAATGTAAACTAACCGAATAAAATAAGACTTTAGTGTATTTTGGTCAGTTATTATGTTCATTATTTTATGATTTATTTTTAACCTATGAATGTAAACTAACCGAATATATAAAACTCTAGTGTATTTTGGTCAGTTATTATGTTCTTTATTTTATGATTTATTTTTAACCTATGAATGTAAACTAACCGAATAAATAAACTTTAGTGTATTTTGGTCAGTTATTATGTTCATTATTTTATGATTTATTTTTAACCTATAATGTAAACTAACCGAATAAAATAAAACTCTAGTGTATTTTGGTCAGTTATTATGTTCATTATTTTATGATTTATTTTTAACCTATGAATGTAAACTAACCGAATAAAATAAGACTTTAAGTGTATTTTGGTCAGTTATTATGTTCATTATTTTATGATTTATTTTTAACCTATGAATGTAAACTAACCGAATAAAATAAAACTTTAGTGTATTTTGGTCAGTTATTATGTTCATTATTTTATGATTTATTTTTAACCTATGAATGTAAACTAACCGAATATAATAAGACTTTAGTGTATTTTTGGTCAGTTATTATGTTCATTATTTTATGATTTATTTTTAACCTATGAATGTAAACTAACCGAATATAATAAAACTCTAGTGTATTTTGGTCAGTTATTATGTTCATTATTTTATGATTTATTTTTAACCTATGAATGTAAACTAACCGAATAAAATAAAACTCTAGTGTATTTTGGTCAGTTATTATGTTCTTTATTTTATGATTTATTTTTAACCTATGAATGTAAACTAACCGAATATAATAAGACTTTAGTGTATTTTGGTCAGTTATTATGTTCATTATTTTATGATTTATTTTTAACCTATGAATGTAAACTAACCGAATAAAATAAGACTTTAGTGTATTTTGGTCAGTTATTATGTTCATTATTTTATGATTTATTTTTAACCTATGAATGTAAACTAACCGAATAAAATAAGACTTTAGTGTATTTTGGTCAGTTATTATGTTCATTATTTTATGATTTATTTTTAACCTATGAATGTAAACTAACCGAATAAAATAAAACTCTAGTGTATTTTGGTCAGTTATTATGTTCTTTATTTTATGATTTATTTTTAACCTATGAATGTAAACTAACCGAATATAATAAAACTCTAGTGTATTTTGGCCAGTTATGATGTTTCATTATTTTATGATTTTATTTTTAACCTATGAATGTAAACTAACCGAATATAATAAAACTCTAGTGTATTTTGGTCAGTTATTATGTTCTTTATTTTATGATTTATTTTTAACCTATGAATGTAAACTAACCGAATATAATAAAACTCTAGTGTATTTTGTCAGTTATTATGTTCATTATTTTATGATTTATTTTTAACCTATGAATGTAAACTAACCGAATATAATAAAACTCTAGTGTATTTTGGTCAGTTATTATGTTCATTATTTTATGATTTATTTTTAACCTATGAATGTAAACTAACCGAATAAAATAAGACTTTAGTGTATTTTGGTCAGTTATTATGTTCATTATTTTATGATTTATTTTTAACCTATGAATGTAAACTAACCGAATATAATAAAACTTTAGTGTATTTTGGTCAGTTATTATGTTCATTATTTTATGATTTATTTTTAACCTATGAATGTAAACTAACCGAATAAAATAAGACTTTAGTGTATTTTGGTCAGTTATTATGTTCATTATTTTATGATTTATTTTTAACCTATGAATGTAAACTAACCGAATAAAATAAGACTTTAGTGTATTTTGGTCAGTTATTATGTTCATTATTTTATGATTTATTTTTAACCTATGAATGTAAACTAACCGAATAAAATAAAACTCTAGTGTATTTTGGTCAGTTATTATGTTCATTATTTTATGATTTATTTTTAACCTATGAATGTAAACTAACCGAATATAATAAAACTCTAGTGTATTTTGGTCAGTTATTATGTTCTTTATTTTATGATTTATTTTTAACCTATGAATGTAAACTAACCGAATATAATAAAACTCTAGTGTATTTTGGTCAGTTATTATGTTCATTATTTTATGATTTATTTTTAACCTATGAATGTAAACTAACCGAATATAATAAAACTCTAGTGTATTTTGGTCAGTTATTATGTTCATTATTTTATGATTTATTTTTAACCTATGAATGTAAACTAACCGAATATAATAAAACTCTAGTGTATTTTGGTCAGTTATTATGTTCTTTATTTTATGATTTATTTTTAACCTATGAATGTAAACTAACCGAATAAAATAAGACTTTAGTGTATTTTGGTCAGTTATTATGTTCATTATTTTATGATTTATTTTTAACCTATGAATGTAAACTAACCGAATAAAATAAGACTTTAGTGTATTTTGGTCAGTTATTATGTTCATTATTTTATGATTTATTTTTAACCTATGAATGTAAACTAACCGAATAAAATAAGACTTTAGTGTATTTTGGTCAGTTATTATGTTCATTATTTTATGATTTATTTTTAACCTATGAATGTAAACTAACCGAATAAAATAAGACTTTAGTGTATTTTGGTCAGTTATTATGTTCATTATTTTATGATTTATTTTTAACCTATGAATGTAAACTAACCGAATATAATAAAACTCTAGTGTATTTTGGTCAGTTATTATGTTCATTATTTTATGATTTATTTTTAACCTATGAATGTAAACTAACCGAATATAATAAAACTCTAGTGTATTTTGTCAGTTATTATGTTCATTATTTTATGATTTATTTTTAACCTATGAATGTAAACTAACCGAATAAAATAAGACTTTAGTGTATTTTGGTCAGTTATTATGTTCATTATTTTATGATTTATTTTTAACCTATGAATGTAAACTAACCGAATATAATAAAACTCTAGTGTATTTTGGTCAGTTATTATGTTCTTTATTTTATGATTTATTTTTAACCTATGAATGTAAACTAACCGAATAAAATAAGACTTTAGTGTATTTTGGTCAGTTATTATGTTCATTATTTTATGATTTATTTTTAACCTATGAATGTAAACTAACCGAATAAAATAAGACTTTAGTGTATTTTGGTCAGTTATTATGTTCATTATTTTATGATTTATTTTTAACCTATGAATGTAAACTAGCCGAATATAATAAAACTCTAGTGTATTTTGGTCAGTTATTATGTTCTTTATTTTATGATTTATTTTTAACCTATGAATGTAAACTAACCGAATAAAATAAGACTTTAGTGTATTTTGGTCAGTTATTATGTTCTTTATTTTATGATTTATTTTTAACCTATGAATGTAAACTAACCGAATAAAATAAGACTTTAGTGTATTTTGGTCAGTTATTATGTTCATTATTTTATGATTTATCTTTAACCTATGAATGTAAACTAACCGAATATAATAAAACTCTAGTGTATTTTGGTCAGTTATTATGTTCTTTATTTTATGATTTATTTTTAACCTATGAATGTAAACTAACCGAATATAATAAAACTCTAGTGTATTTTGGTCAGTTATTATGTTCATTATTTTATGATTTATTTTTAACCTATGAATGTAAACTAACCGAATAAAATAAGACTTTAGTGTATTTTGGTCAGTTATTATGTTCATTATTTTATGATTTATTTTTAACCTATGAATGTAAACTAACCGAATATAATAAAACTCTAGTGTATTTTGGTCAGTTATTATGTTCTTTATTTTATGATTTATTTTTAACCTATGAATGTAAACTAACCGAATAAAATAAGACTTTAGTGTATTTTGGTCAGTTATTATGTTCATTATTTTATGATTTATTTTTAACCTATGAATGTAAACTAACCGAATATAATAAAACTCTAGTGTATTTTGGTCAGTTATTATGTTCTTTATTTTATGATTTATTTTTAACCTATGAATGTAAACTAACCGAATAAAATAAGACTTTAGTGTATTTTGGTCAGTTATTATGTTCATTATTTTATGATTTATTTTTAACCTATGAATGTAAACTAACCGAATATAATAAAACTCTAGTGTATTTTGGTCAGTTATTATGTTCTTTATTTTATGATTTATTTTTAACCTATGAATGTAAACTAACCGAATAAAATAAGACTTTAGTGTATTTTGGTCAGTTATTATGTTCATTATTTTATGATTTATTTTTAAACTATGAATGTAAACTAACCGAATATAATAAAACTCTAGTGTATTTTGGTCAGTTATTATGTTCTTTATTTTATGATTTATTTTTAACCTATGAATGTAAACTAACCGAATATAATAAAACTCTAGTGTATTTTGGTCAGTTATTATGTTCTTTATTTTATGATTTATTTTTAACCTATGAATGTAAACTAACCGAATAAAATAAGACTTTAGTGTATTTTGGTCAGTTATTATGTTCATTATTTTATGATTTATTTTTAAACTATGAATGTAAACTAACCGAATATAATAAAACTCTAGTGTATTTTGGTCAGTTATTATGTTCTTTATTTTATGATTTATTTTTAACCTATGAATGTAAACTAACCGAATATAATAAAACTCTAGTGTATTTTGGTCAGTTATTATGTTCTTTATTTTATGATTTATTTTTAACCTATGAATGTAAACTAACCGAATAAAATAAGACTTTAGTGTATTTTGGTCAGTTATTATGTTCATTATTTTATGATTTATTTTTAACCTATGAAACTCTAGTGTATTTTGGTCAGTTATTATGTTCTTTATTTTATGATTTATTTTTAACCTATGAATGTAAACTAACCGAATAAAATAAGACTTTAGTGTATTTTGGTCAGTTATTATGTTCATTATTTTATGATTTATTTTTAACCTATGAATGTAAACTAACCGAATATAATAAAACTCTAGTGTATTTTGGTCAGTTATTATGTTCTTTATTTTATGATTTATTTTTAACCTATGAATGTAAACTAACCGAATAAAATAAGACGTTAGTGTATTTTGGTCAGTTATTATGTTCATTATTTTATGATTTATTTTTAACCTATGAATGTAAACTAACCGAATATAATAAAACTCTAGTGTATTTTGGTCAGTTATTATGTTCATTATTTTATGATTTATTTTTAACCTATGAATGTAAACTAACCGAATAAAATAAAACTTTAGTGTATTTTGGTCAGTTATTATGTTCTTTATTTTATGATTTATTTTTAACCTATGAATGTAAACTAACCGAATATAATAAAACTCTAGTGTATTTTGGTCAGTTATTATGTTCTTTATTTTATGATTTATTTTTAACCTATGAATGTAAACTAACCGAATAAAATAAGACTTTAGTGTATTTTGGTCAGTTATTATGTTCATTATTTTATGATTTATTTTTAACCTATGAATGTAAACTAACCGAATATAAAAACTTTAGTGTATTTTGGTCAGTTATTATGTTCTTTATTTTATGATTTATTTTTAACCTATGAATGTAAACTAACCGAATAAAATAAAACTTTAGTGTATTTTGGTCAGTTATTATGTTCTTTATTTTATGATTTATTTTTAACCTATGAATGTAAACTAACCGAATATAATAAAACTTTAGTGTATTTTGGTCAGTTATTATGTTCTTTATTTTATGATTTATTTTTAACCTATGAATGTAAACTAACCGAATAAAATAAAACTTTAGTGTATTTTGGTCAGTTATTATGTTCTTTATTTTATGATTTATTTTTAACCTATGAATGTAAACTAACCGAATATAATAAAACTCTAGTGTATTTTGGTCAGTTATTATGTTCTTTATTTTATGATTTATTTTTAACCTATGAATGTAAACTAACCGAATAAAATAAGACTTTAGTGTATTTTGGTCAGTTATTATGTTCATTATTTTATGATTTATTTTTAACCTATGAATGTAAACTAACCGAATAAAATAAGACTTTAGTGTATTTTGGTCAGTTATTATGTTCATTATTTTATGATTTATTTTTAACCTATGAATGTAAACTAACCGAATATAATAAAACTCTAGTGTATTTTGGTCAGTTATTATGTTCTTTATTTTATGATTTATTTTTAACCTATGAATGTAAACTAACCGAATATAATAAAACTCTAGTGTATTTTGGTCAGTTATTATGTTCTTTATTTTATGATTTATTTTTAACCTATGAATGTAAACTAACCGAATAAAATAAGACTTTAGTGTATTTTGGTCAGTTATTATGTTCATTATTTTATGATTTATTTTTAACCTATGAATGTAAACTAACCGAATATAATAAAACTCTAGTGTATTTTGGTCAGTTATTATGTTCTTTATTTTATGATTTATTTTTAACCTATGAATGTAAACTAACCGAATAAAATAAGACTTTAGTGTATTTTGGTCAGTTATTATGTTCATTATTTTATGATTTATTTTTAACCTATGAATGTAAACTAACCGAATATAATAAAACTCTAGTGTATTTTGGTCAGTTATTATGTTCTTTATTTTATGATTTATTTTTTAAACTAACCGAATATAATAAAACTCTAGTGTATTTTGGTCAGTTATTATGTTCTTTATTTTATGATTTATTTTTAACCTATGAATGTAAACTAACCGAATAAAATAAGACTTTAGTGTATTTTGGTCAGTTATTATGTTCATTATTTTATGATTTATTTTTAACCTATGAATGTAAACTAACCGAATAAAATAAGACTTTAGTGTATTTTGGTCAGTTATTATGTTCATTATTTTATGATTTATTTTTAACCTATGAATGTAAACTAACCGAATATAATAAAACTCTAGTGTATTTTGGTCAGTTATTATGTTCTTTATTTTATGATTTATTTTTAACCTATGAATGTAAACTAACCGAATATAATAAAACTCTAGTGTATTTTGGTCAGTTATTATGTTCTTTATCTTATGATTTATTTTTAACCTATGAATGTAAACTAACCGAATAAAATAAGACTTTAGTGTATTTTGGTCAGTTATTATGTTCATTATTTTATGATTTATTTTTAACCTATGAATGTAAACTAACCGAATATAATAAAACTCTAGTGTATTTTGGTCAGTTATTATGTTCTTTATTTTATGATTTATTTTAACCTATGAATGTAAACTAACCGAATAAATAAGACTTTAGTGTATTTTGGTCAGTTATTATGTTCATTATTTTATGATTTATTTTTAACCTATGAATGTAAACTAACCGAATATAATAAAACTCTAGTGTATTTTGGTCAGTTATTATGTTCTTTATTTTATGATTTATTTTTAACCTATGAATGTAAACTAACCGAATAAAATAAGACTTTAGTGTATTTTGGTCAGTTATTATGTTCATTATTTTATGATTTATTTTTAAACTATGAATGTAAACTAACCGAATATAATAAAACTCTAGTGTATTTTGGTCAGTTATTATGTTCTTTATTTTATGATTTATTTTTAACCTATGAATGTAAACTAACCGAATATAATAAAACTCTAGTGTATTTTGGTCAGTTATTATGTTCTTTATTTTATGATTTATTTTTAACCTATGAATGTAAACTAACCGAATAAAATAAGACTTTAGTGTATTTTGGTCAGTTATTATGTTCATTATTTTATGATTTATTTTTAAACTATGAATGTAAACTAACCGAATATAATAAAACTCTAGTGTATTTTGGTCAGTTATTATGTTCTTTATTTTATGATTTATTTTTAACCTATGAATGTAAACTAACCGAATATAATAAAACTCTAGTGTATTTTGGTCAGTTATTATGTTCTTTATTTTATGATTTATTTTTAACCTATGAATGTAAACTAACCGAATAAAATAAGACTTTAGTGTATTTTGGTCAGTTATTATGTTCATTATTTTATGATTTATTTTTAACCTATGAATGTAAACTAACCGAATATAATAAAACTCTAGTGTATTTTGGTCAGTTATTATGTTCTTTATTTTATGATTTATTTTTAACCTATGAATGTAAACTAACCGAATATAATAAAACTCTAGTGTATTTTGGTCAGTTATTATGTTCTTTATTTTATGATTTATTTTTAACCTATGAATGTAAACTAACCGAATAAAATAAGACTTTAGTGTATTTTGGTCAGTTATTATGTTCATTATTTTATGATTTATTTTTAACCTATGAATGTAAACTAACCGAATATAATAAAACTCTAGTGTATTTTGGTCAGTTATTATGTTCTTTATTTTACGATTTATTTTTAACCTATGAATGTAAACTAACCGAATAAAATAAGACTTTAGTGTATTTTGGTCAGTTATTATGTTCATTATTTTATGATTTATTTTTAACCTATGAATGTAAACTAACCGAATATAATAAAACTCTAGTGTATTTTGGTCAGTTATTATGTTCTTTATTTTATGATTTATTTTTAACCTATGAATGTAAACTAACCGAATAAAATAAGACTTTAGTGTATTTTGGTCAGTTATTATGTTCATTATTTTATGATTTATTACCAAAATACACTAATAAATCATAAAATAATGAACATAATAACTGACCAAAATACACTAAGGTCTTATTTTATTCGGTTAGTTTACATTCATAGGTTAAAAATAAATCATAAAATA
Organism: Meloidogyne arenaria; assembly: GCA_036172955.1. Lineage (NCBI taxonomy): Eukaryota > Metazoa > Nematoda > Chromadorea > Rhabditida > Meloidogynidae > Meloidogyne > Meloidogyne arenaria. The sequence goes on from JARQAB010000004.1 coordinate 7,081,107, forward strand.
ATGAACATAATAACTGACCAAAATACACTAAGGTCTTATTTTATTCGGTTAGTTTACATTCATAGGTTAAAAATAAATCATAAAATAATGAACATAATAACTGACCAAAATACACTAAGGTCTTATTTTATTCGGTTAGTTTACATTCATAGGTTAAAAATAAATCATAAAATAATGAACATAATAACTGACCAAAATACACTAAGGTCTTATTTTATTCGGTTAGTTTACATTCATAGGTTAAAAATAAATCATAAAATAATGATCATAATAACTGACCAAAATACACTAAGGTCTTATTTTATTCGGTTAGTTTACATTCATAGGTTAAAAATAAATCATAAAATAATGAACATAATAACTGACCAAAATACACTAAGGTCTTATTTTATTCGGTTAGTTTACATTCATAGGTTAAAAATAAATCATAAAATAATGAACATAATAACTGACCAAAATACACTAAGGTCTTATTTTATTCGGTTAGTTTACATTCATAGGTTAAAAATAAATCATAAAATAATGAACATAATAACTGACCAAAATACACTAAGGTCATATTTTATTCGGTTAGTTTACATTCATAGGTTAAAAATAAATCATAAAATAATGAACATAATAACTGACCAAAATACACTAAGGTCTTATTTTATTCGGTTAGTTTACATTCATAGGTTAAAAATAAATCATAAAATAATGAACATAATAACTGACCAAAATACACTAAGGTCTTATTTTATTCGGTTAGTTTACATTCATAGGTTAAAAATAAATCATAAAATAATGAACATAATAACTGACCAAAATACACTAAGGTCTTATTTTATTCGGTTAGTTTACATTCATAGGTTAAAAATAAATCATAAAAATAATGAACATAATAACTGACCAAAATACACTAAGGTCTTATTTTATTCGGTTAGTTTACATTCATAGGTTAAAAATAAATCATAAAATAATGAACATAATAACTGACCAAAATACACTAAGGTCTTATTTTATTCGGTTAGTTTACATTCATAGGTTAAAAATAAATCATAAAATAATGATCATAATAACTGACCAAAATACACTAAGGTCTTATTTTATTCGGTTAGTTTACATTCATAGGTTAAAAATAAATCATAAAATAATGAACATAATAACTGACCAAAATACACTAAGGTCTTATTTTATTCGGTTAGTTTACATTCATAGGTTAAAAATAAATCATAAAATAATGAACATAATAACTGACCAAAATACACTAAGGTCTTATTTTATTCGGTTAGTTTACATTCATAGGTTAAAAATAAATCATAAAATAATGAACATAATAACTGACCAAAATACACTAAGGTCTTATTTTATTCGGTTAGTTTACATTCATAGGTTAAAAATAAATCATAAAATAATGAACATAATAACTGACCAAAATACACTAAGGTCTTATTTTATTCGGTTAGTTTACATTCATAGGTTAAAAATAAATCATAAAGTAATGAACATAATAACTGACCAAAATACACTAAGGTCTTATTTTATTCGGTTAGTTTACATTCATAGGTTAAAAATAAATCATAAAATAAAGAACATAATAACTGACCAAAATACACTAAGGTCTTATTTTATTCGGTTAGTTTACATTCATAGGTTAAAAATAAATCATAAAATAATGAACATAATAACTGACCAAAATACACTAAGGTCTTATTTTATTCGGTTAGTTTACATTCATAGGTTAAAAATAAATCATAAAATAATGATCATAATAACTGACCAAAATACACTAAGGTCTTATTTTATTCGGTTAGATTACATTCATAGGTTAAAAATAAATCATAAAATAATGAACATAATAACTGACCAAAATACACTAAGGTCTTATTTTATTCGGTAGTTTACATTCATAGGTTAAAAATAAATCATAAAATAATGATCATAATAACTGACCAAAATACACTAAGGTCTTATTTTATTCGGTTAGTTTACATTCATAGGTTAAAAATAAATCATAAAATAATGAACATAATAACTGAACAAAATACACTAAGGTCTTATTTTATTCGGTTAGTTTACATTCATAGGTTAAAAATAAATCATAAAATAATGAACATAATAACTGACCAAAATACACTAAGGTCTTATTTTATTCGGTTAGTTTACATTCATAGGTTAAAAATAAATCATAAAATAATGAACATAATAACTGACCAAAATACACTAAAGTCTTATTTTATTCGGTTAGTTTACATTCATAGGTTAAAAATAAATCATAAAATAATGAACATAATAACTGACCAAAATACACTAAGGTCTTATTTTATTCGGTTAGTTTACATTCATAGGTTAAAAATAAATCATAAAATAATGATCATAATAAATGACCAAAATACACTAAGGTCTTATTTTATTCGGTTAGTTTACATTCATAGGTTAAAAATAAATCATAAAATAATGAACATAATAACTGACCAAAATACACTAACATAATAACTGACCAAAATACACTAAGGTCTTATTTTATTCGGTTAGTTTACATTCATAGGTTAAAAATAAATCATAAAATAATGAACATAATAACTGACCAAAATACACTAAGGTCTTATTTTATTCGGTTAGTTTACATTCATAGGTTAAAAATAAATCATAAAGTAATGAACATAATAACTGACCAAAATACACTAAGGTCTTATTTTATTCGGTTAGTTTACATTCATAGGTTAAAAATAAATCATAAAATAAAGAACATAATAACTGACCAAAATACACTAAGGTCTTATTTTATTCGGTTAGTTTACATTCATAGGTTAAAAATAAATCATAAAATAATGAACATAATAACTGACCAAAATACACTAAGGTCTTATTTTATTCGGTTAGTTTACATTCATAGGTTAAAAATAAATCATAAAATAATGATCATAATAACTGACCAAAATACACTAAGGTCTTATTTTATTCGGTTAGATTACATTCATAGGTTAAAAATAAATCATAAAATAATGAACATAATAACTGACCAAAATACACTAAGGTCTTATTTTATTCGGTAGTTTACATTCATAGGTTAAAAATAAATCATAAAATAATGATCATAATAACTGACCAAAATACACTAAGGTCTTATTTTATTCGGTTAGTTTACATTCATAGGTTAAAAATAAATCATAAAATAATGAACATAATAACTGAACAAAATACACTAAGGTCTTATTTTATTCGGTTAGTTTACATTCATAGGTTAAAAATAAATCATAAAATAATGAACATAATAACTGACCAAAATACACTAAGGTCTTATTTTATTCGGTTAGTTTACATTCATAGGTTAAAAATAAATCATAAAATAATGAACATAATAACTGACCAAAATACACTAAAGTCTTATTTTATTCGGTTAGTTTACATTCATAGGTTAAAAATAAATCATAAAATAATGAACATAATAACTGACCAAAATACACTAAGGTCTTATTTTATTCGGTTAGTTTACATTCATAGGTTAAAAATAAATCATAAAATAATGATCATAATAAATGACCAAAATACACTAAGGTCTTATTTTATTCGGTTAGTTTACATTCATAGGTTAAAAATAAATCATAAAATAATGAACATAATAACTGACCAAAATGCACTAACATAATAACTGACCAAAATACACTAAGGTCTTATTTTATTCGGTTAGTTTACATTCATAGGTTAAAAATAAATCATAAAATAATGAACATAATAACTGACCAAAATACACTAAGGTCTTATTTTATTCGGTAGTTTACATTCATAGGTTAAAAATAAATCATAAAATAATGAACATAATAACTGACCAAAATACACTAGGGTCTTATTTTATTCGGTTAGTTTACATTCATAGGTTAAAAATAAATCATAAAATAATGAACATAATAACTGACCAAAATACACTAAGGTCTTATTTTATTCGGTTAGTTTACATTCATAGGTTAAAAATAAATCATAAAATAATGAACATAATAACTGACCAAAATAAACTAAAGTCTTATTTTATTCGGTTAGTTTACATTCATAGGTTAAAAATAAATCATAAAATAATGATCATAATAACTGACCAAAATACACTAAAGTCTTATTTTATTCGGTTAGTTTACATTCATAGGTTAAAAATAAATCATAAAATAATGAACATAATAACTGACCAAAATACACTAAGGTCTTATTTTATTCGGTTAGTTTACATTCATAGGTTAAAAATAAATCATAAAATAATGAACATAATAACTGACCAAAATAAACTAAAGTCTTATTTTATTCGGTTAGTTTACATTCATAGGTTAAAAATAAATCATAAAATAATGATCATAATAACTGACCAAAATACACTAAAGTCTTATTTTATTCGGTTAGTTTACATTCATAGGTTAAAAATAAATCATAAAATAATGAACATAATAACTGACCAAAATACACTAAGGTCTTATTTTATTCGGTTAGTTTACATTCATAGGTTAAAAATAAATCATAAAATAATGAACATAATAACTGACCAAAATACACTAAGGTCTTATTTTATTCGGTTAATTTACATTCATAGGTTAAAAATAAATCATAAAATAATGAACATAATAACTGACCAAAATAAACTAAAGTCTTATTTTATTCGGTTAGTTTACATTCATAGGTTAAAAATAAATCATAAAATAATGAACATAATAACTGACCAAAATACACTAAGGTCTTATTTTATTCGGTTAGTTTACATTCATAGGTTAAAAATAAATCATAAAATAATGAACATAATAACTGACCAAAATACACTAAAGTCTTATTTTATTCGGTTAGTTTACATTCATAGGTTAAAAATAAATCATAAAATAATGAACATAATAACTGACCAAAATACACTAAGGTCTTATTTTATTCGGTTAGTTTACATTCATAGGTTAAAAATAAATCATAAAATAATGAACATAATAACTGACCAAAATACACTAAGTCTTATTTTATTCGGTTTAGTTTACATTCATAGGTTAAAAATAAATCATAAAATTAATGATCATAATAACTGACCAAAATACACTAAGGTCTTATTTTATTCGGTTAGTTTACATTCATAGGTTAAAAAATAAATCATAAAATAATGAACATAATAACTGACCAAAATACACTAAGGTCTTATTTTATTCGGTTAGTTTACATTCATAGGTTAAAAATAAATCATAAAATAATGAACATAATAACTGACCAAAATACACTAAGGTCTTATTTTATTCGGTTAGTTTACATTCATAGGTTAAAAATAAATCATAAAATATTAAAATAAAAACAGACCAAAAAACACTAAAGTCTTATTTTATTCGGTTAGTTTACATTCTAGGTTAAAATAAATCATAAAATAATGAACATAATAACTGACCAAAATACACTAAGGTCTTATTTTATTCGGTTAGTTTACATTCATAGGTTAAAAATAAATCATAAAATAATGAACATAATAACTGACCAAAATACACTAAGGTCTTATTTTATTCGGTTAGTTTACATTCATAGGTTAAAAATAAATCATAAAATAATGAACATAATAACTGACCAAAATACACTAAGTCTTATTTTATTCGGTAGTTTACATTCATAGGTTTAAAATAAAATCATAAAATAATGAACATAATAACTGACCAAAATACTAAAGTCTTATTTTATTCGGTTAGTTTACATTCATAGGTTAAAATAAATCATAAAATAATGAACATAAACTGACCAAAATACACTAATGTCTTATTTTATTCGGTTATTTTACATTCTTAGGTTAAAAATAAATCATAAAATAATGAACATATTAACTGACCAATATACACTAAGTCTTATTTTATTCGGTTAGTTTTACATTCATAGGTTAAAAATAAATCATAAAATAATGGATCATAATAACTGACCAAATACACTAAGGTCTTATTTTATTCGGTTAGTTTACATTCATAGGTTAAAAATAAATCATAAAATAATGATCATAATAACTGACCAAAATACACTAAGGTCTTATTTTATTCGGTTAGTTTACATTCATAGGTTAAAATAAATCATAAAATAATGACATAATAACTGACCAAAATACACTAAAGTCTTATTTTATTCGGTTAGTTTTACATTCATAGGTTAAAAATAAATCATAAAATAATGAACATAATAACTGACAAAATACACTAAAGTCTTATTTTATTCGGTTATTTACATTCATAGGTTAAAAATAAATCATAAAATAATGAACATAATAACTGACCAAATACACTAAAGTCTTATTTTATTCGGTTAGTTTACATTCATAGGTTAAAAAATAAATCATAAAATATGAACATAATAACTGACCAAAATACACTAAAGTCTATTTTATTCGGTTAGTTTACATTCATAGGTTAAAAATAAATCATAAAATAATGAACATAATAACTGACCAAAATACACTAAGGTCTTATTTATTCGGTTAGTTTACATTCATAGGTTAAAAATAAATCATAAAATAATGAACATAATAACTGACCAAAATACACTAAGGTCTATTTTATTCGGTTAGTTTACATTCATAGGTTAAAAATAAATCATAAAATAATGAACATAATAACTGACCAAATACACTAAAGTCTTATTTTATTCGGTTAGTTTACATTCATAGGTTAAAAATAAATCATAAAATAATGTTCATAATAACTGTCCAAAATACACTAAAGTCTTATTTTATTCGGTTAGTTTACATTCATAGGTTAAAAATAAATCATAAAATAATGAACATAATAACTGACCAAAATACACTAAGGTCTTATTTTATTCGGTAGGTTTACATTCATAGGTTAAAAATAATCATAAAAATGATCATAATAACTGACAAATACACTAAAGTCTTATTTTATTCGGTTAGTTTACATTCATAGGTAAAAATAAATCATAAATAATGACATAATAACTGACCAAAATACACTAAAGTCTTATTTTATTCGGTTAGTTTACATCATAGGTTAAAAATAATCATAAAATAATGAACATAATAACTGACCAAAATACACTAAGGTCTTATTTATTCGGTTAGTTTACATTCATAGGTTAAATAATCATAAATAATGAACATAATAACTGACCAAATACACTAAAGTCTTATTTTATTCGGTTAGTTTACATTCATAGGTTAAAAATAAATCATAAAATAATGAACATAATAACTGACCAAAATACACTAAGGTCTTATTTATTCGGTTAGTTTACATTCATAGGTTAAAATAAATCATAAAATAATGAACATAATACTGACCAAAATACACTAAGTCTTATTTATTCGGTTAGTTTACATTCATAGGTTAAAAATAATCATAAAATAATGAACATAATAACTGACCAAAATACACTAAGGTCTTATTTATTCGGTTAGTTTACATTCATAGGTTAAAAATAAATCATAAAATAATGAACATAATAACTGACCAAAATACACTAAGGTCTTATTTTATTCGTTAGTTTACATTCAAGTTAAAAATAAATCATAAAATAATGAACATAATAACTGACCAAAATACACTAAAGTCTTATTTTATTCGGTTAGTTTACATTCATAGGTTAAAATAAATCATAAAATAATGATCATAATAACTGACAAAAATACACTAAAGTCTTATTTTATTCGGTTAGTTACATTCATAGGTTAAAATAAATCATAAAATAATGAACATAATAACTGACCAAAATACACTAAGGTCTTATTTTATTCGGTTTAGTTTACATTCATAGGTTAAAAATAAATCATAAAATAATGAACATAATAACTGACCAAAATACACTAAAGTCTTATTTTATTCGGTTAGTTTACATTCATAGGTTAAAAAATAAATCATAAAATAATGAACATAATAACTGACCAAAATACACTAAAGTCTTATTTTATCGGTTAGTTTACATCATAGGTAAAAATAAATCATAAAATAATGAACATAATAACTGACCAAAATACACTAAGGTCTTATTTTATTCGGTTTTTACATTCATAGGTTAAAAATAAATCATAAAATAATGAACATAATAACTGACCAAAATACACTAAAGTCTTATTTTATTCGGTTAGTTTACATTCATAGGTTAAAAATAAATCATAAAAATATGAACATAAACTGACCAAATACACTAAGGTCTTATTTTATTCGGTTAGTTTACATTCATAGGTTAAAAATAAATCAAAAATAATGAACATAATAACTGACCAAATACACTAAGTCTTATTTTATTCGGTTATTTACATTTCATAGGTTAAAAATAATCATAAAATAATGAACATAATAACTGACCAAAATACACTAAGTCTTATTTTATCGGTTAGTTTACATTCATAGGTTAAAAATAAATCATAAAATAATGAACATAATAACTGACCAAAATACACTAAAGTCTTATTTTATTCGGTTATTTACATTCATAGGTTAAAAATAATCATAAAATAATGAACATAATAACTGACCAAAATACACTAAGTCTTATTTTATTCGGTAGTTTACATTCATAGGTTAAAAATAAATCATAAAATAATGAACATAATAACTGACCAAAATACACTAGGTCTTATTTTATTCGGTTAGTTTACATTCATAGGTTTAAAAATAAATCATAAAATAATGAACATAATAACTGACCAAATACACTAAGGTCTTATTTTATTCGGTTAGTTTACATTCATAGGTTAAAATAAATCATAAAATAATGAACATAATAACTGACCAAAATACACTAAGGTCTTATTTATTCGGTTAGTTTACATTCATAGGTTAAAATAAATCATAAATAATGACTAATAACTGACCAAAATACACTAAGGTCTTATTTTATTCGGTTAGTTTACATTCATAGGTTAAAATAAATCATAAATAATGAACATAATAACTGACCAAAATACACTAAAGGTCTTATTTTATTCGGTTAGTTTACATTCATAGGTTAAAAATAAATCATATAAATAATGAACATAATAACTGACCAAAATACACTAAAGTCTTATTTTATTCGTTAGTTTACATTCATAGGTTAAAAAAATCATAAATAATGAACATAATAACTGACCAAAATACACTAAAGTCTTATTTTATTCGGTTAGTTTACATTCATAGGTTAAAAAAAATCATAAAATAATGAACATAATAACTGACCAAAATACACTAAGTCTTATTTATTCGGTTAGTTTACATTCATAGGTAAAAAATAAATCATAAAATAATGAACATAATAACTGACCAAAATACACTAAAGTTCTTATTTTATTCGGTTAGTTTACATTCATAGGTTAAAATAAAATCATAAAATAATGACATATAACTGACCAAAATACACTAAGTCTTATTTTATTCGGTTAGTTTACATTCATAGGTTAAAAATAATCATAAAATAATGAACATAATAACTGACCAAAATACACTAAGTCTATTTTATTCGGTTAGTTTACATTCATAGGTAAAATAATCATAAAATAATGACATAATACTGACCAAATACACTAAGGTCTTATTTTATTCGGTTAGTTTACATTCATAGGTTAAAAATAAATCATAAATAATGAACATAATAACTGACCAAAATACACTAAGGTCTTATTTTATCGGTTAGTTTACATTCATAGGTTAAAAATAAATCATAAAATAATGAACATAATAACTGACCAAATACACTAAAGTCTTATTTTATTCGGTTAGTTTACATTCATAGTTAAAAATAAATCATAAAATAATGAACATAATAACTGACCAAAATACACTAAGGTCTTATTTTATTCGTTAGTTTACATTCATAGGTTAAAATAAATCATAAAATAATGAACATAATAACTGACCAAAATACACTAAGGTCTTATTTTATTCGTTAGTTTACATTCATAGTTTAAAATAAATCATAAAATAATGACATAATAACTGGACCAAAATACACTAAAGTCTTATTTTATTCGGTTAGTTTTACATTCATAGGTTAAAAAAATCATAAATAATGAACATAATAACTGACCAAAATACACTAAGGTCTTATTTTATTCGTTAGTTTACATTCAAGGTTAAAAATAAATCATAAATAATGAACATATAACTGACCAAAATACACTAAGGTCTATTTTATTCGGTTAGTTTACATTCATAGGTTAAAAATAAATCATAAAATAATGAACATAATAATGACCAAAATACACTAAAGTCTTATTTTATTCGGTTAGTTTACATTCATAGGTTAAAAATAAATCATAAAATAATGAACATAATAACTGACCAAAATACACTAAAGTCTTATTTTATTCGGTTAGTTTACATTCATAGGTTAAAAATAATCATAAATAATGAACATAATAACTGACCAAAATACACTAAGTCTTATTTTATTCGGTTAGTTTACATTCATAGGTTAAAAATAAATCATAAAATAATGAACATAACTGACCAAAATACACTAAAGTCTTATTTATTCGGTTATTTACATTCAAAATAATCAAATAATGACATAATAACTGACCAAAATACACTAAAGTCTTATTTTATTCGGTTAGTTTACATTCATAGGTTAAAAATAAATCATAAAATAATGAACATAATAACTGACCAAAATACACTAAAGGTCTTATTTTATTCGGTTAGTTTTACATTCATAGGTAAAAATAAATCATAAAATAATGATCAAATAACTGACCAAAATACACTAAGGTCTTATTTTATTCGGTTAGTTACATTCATAGGTTAAAAATAAATCATAAAATAATGAACTAATAACTGACCAAATACACTAAAGTCTTATTTTTATTCGGTTAGTTTACTTCATAGGTTAAAAATAAATCATAAAATAATGACATAATAACTGACCAAATACCTACTAGTCTTATTTTATTCGGTTATTTACATTCATAGGTTAAAAATAAATCATAAAATAAACATAATAACTGACCAAAATACACTAAGGTCTATTTTATCGGTTAGTTTACATTCATAGGTTTAAAAATAATCATAAAATAATGAACATAATAACTGATCCAAAATACACTAAGGTCTTATTTTATTCGGTTAGTTTACATTCATAGGTTAAAATAAATCATAAAATAATGACATAATACTGACCAAAATACACTAAGGTCTTATTTTATTCGGTTAGTTTACATTCATAGGTAAAAATAAATCATAAATAATGAACATAATAACTGACCAAAATACACTAAGGTCTTATTTATTTCGGTTAGTTTACATTCATAGGTTAAAATAAATCATAAAATAATGAACATAATAACTGACCAAAATACACTAAGTCTTATTATTATTCGGTTATTTTTACATTCATAGGTTCAAAATAAATCATAAAATAATGAACATAATAACTGACCAAAATACACTAAAGTCTATTTTATTCGGTTAGTTTACATTCATAGGTTAAAAATAAATCATAAAATAATGATCATAATAACTGACCAAATACACTAAAGTCTATTTTTATTCGGTTAGTTTACATTCATAGGTAAAAATAATCAAAAATAATGAACATAATAACTGACCAAAATACACTAAGGTCTTATTTTTATTCGGTTAGTTTACATTCATAGGTTAAAAATAATCATAAAATAATGAACATAATAACTGACCAAAATATCACTAAGGTCTTATTTTATTCGGTTAGTTTACATTCATAGTTAAAAAAATCATAAAATAATGAAAATAATAACTGACCAAAATACACTAAAGGTCTTATTTTATTCGGTTAGTTTACATTCATAGTTAAAAATAAATCATAAATAATGAACATAATACTGACCAAAATACACTAAGGTCTTATTTTATTCGGTTAGTTTACATTCATAGTTAAAATAAATCATAAATAATGAACATAATAACTGACCAAATACACTAAGGTCTTATTTTATTCGGTTAGTTTACATTCATAGGTTAAAAATAAATCATAAAATAATGAACATAATAACTGACCAAAATACACTAAGTCTTATTTATTCGGTTAGTTTACATTCATAGGTTAAAAATAAATCATAAAATAATGAACATAATAACTGACCAAAATACACTAAGTCTTATTTATTATTCGGTTAGTTTACATTCATAGGTTAAAAATAAATCATAATAATGAACATAATAACTGACCAAAATACACTAAGTCTTATTTTATTCGGTTAGTTTACATTCATAGGTTAAAATAAATCATAAAATATGAACATAATAACTGACCAAATACACTAAGGTCTTATTTTATTCGGTTAGTTTACATTCATAGGTTAAAAATAAATCATAAAATAATGAACATAATAACTGACCAAAATACACTAAGTCTTATTTTATTCGGTTAGTTTACATTCATAGGTTAAAAATAAATCATAAAATAATGAACATAATAACTGACCAAAATACACTAAGGTCTTATTTTATTCGGTTAGTTTTACATTCATAGGTTAAAAATAAATCATAAAATAATGAACATAATAACTGACCAAAATACACTAAAGTCTTATTTTATTCGGTTAGTTTACATTCATAGGTTAAAATAAATCCAAAATAATGAACATAATAACTGACAAAATACACTAAAGTCTTATTTTATTCGGTTAGTTTACATTCATAGGTTAAAATAAATCATAAAATAATGAACATAATAACTGACCAAAAATACACTAAAGTCTTATTTTATTCGGTTAGTTTACATTCATAGGTTAAAAATAAACATAAAATAATGAACATAATAACTGACCAAAATACACTAAGTCTTATTTATTCGGTTATTTACATTCATAGGTTAAAAATAAATCATAAAATATGAACATAATAACTGACCAAAATACACTAAGGTCTTATTTTATTCGGTTAGTTTACATTCATAGGTTAAAAATAAATCATAAAATAATGAACATAATAACTGACCAAATACACTAAGGTCTTATTTTATTCGGTTAGTTTACATTCATAGGTTAAAAATAATCTAAAAATAATGAACATAATAACTGACCAAATACACTAAAGTCTTATTTTATTCGGTTAGTTTACATTCATAGGTTAAAAATAAATCTAAAATAATGAACATAATAACTGACCAAAATACACTAAGTCTTATTTTATTCGGTTAGTTTACATTCATAGTTAAAAATAAATCATAAAATATGAACATAATAACTGACCAAAATACACTAAGTCTTATTTTATTCGGTTTAGTTTACATTCATAGGTTAAAAATAAATCATAAAATAATGACATAATAACTGACCAAAATACACTAAAGTCTTATTTTATTCGTTAGTTTACATTCATAGGTTAAAATAAATCATAAAATATGAACATAATAACTGACCAAAATACACTAAAGTCTTATTTTATTCGGTTAGTTTTACATTCATAGGTTAAAATAAATCATAAAATAATGAACATAATACTGACCAAAATACACTAAAGTCTTATTTTATTCGGTTAGTTTTACATTCATAGGTTAAAAATAAATCATAAAATAATGAACATAATAACTGACCAAATACACTAAAGTCTTATTTTATTCGGTTAGTTTACATTCATAGGTTAAAAATAAATCATAAATAATGAACATAATAACTGACCAAATACACTAAAGTCTTATTTTATTCGGTTAGTTTACATTCATAGGTTAAAAATAAATCATAAAATAATGAACATAATAACTGACCAAAATACACTAAGGTCTTATTTTATTCGGTTAGTTTACATTCATAGGTTAAAAATAAATCATAAAATAATGAACATAATAACTGACCAAAATACACTAAGTCTTATTTATTCGGTTAGTTTACATTCATAGGTTAAAAATAAATCATAAATAATGAACATAATAACTGACCAAAATACACTAAAGTCTTATTTTATTCGGTTAGTTTACATTCATAGGTTAAAAATAATCATAAAATAATGAACATAATAACTGACCAAAATACACTAAAGTCTTATTTTATTTCGGTTAGTTTACATTCATAGGTTAAAAATAAATCATAAAATAATGACATAATAACTGACCAAAATACACTAAGGTCTTATTTTATTCGGTAGTTTACATTCATAGGTTAAAAATAAATCATAAATAATGAACATAATAACTGACCAAATACACTAAAGTCTTATTTTATTCGGTTAGTTTACATTCATAGGTTAAAAATAAATCATAAATAATGAACATAATAACTGACCAAAATACACTAAAGTCTTATTTTATTCGGTTAGTTTACATTCATAGGTTAAAAATAATCATAAAATAATGAACATAATAACTGACCAAAATACACTAAGTCTTATTTTATTCGGTTAGTTTACATTCATAGGTTAAAAAAATCATAAATAATGAACATAATAACTGACCAAAATACACTAAAGTCTTATTTTATTCGGTTAGTTTACATTCATAGGTTAAAAATAAATCATAAAATAATGAACATAATAACTGACCAAAATACACTAAGGTCTATTTTATTCGTTAGTTTACATTCATAGGTTAAAAATAAATCATAAAATAATGAACATAATAACTGACCAAAATACACTAAGTCTTATTTTATTCGGTTAGTTTACATTCATAGGTTAAATAAATCATAAAATATGAACATAATAACTGACCAAAATACACTAAAGTCTTATTTTATTCGGTTAGTTACATTCATAGGTTAAATAAATCATAAAATAATGAACATAATAACTGACCAAATACACTAAGGTCTTATTTATTCGGTTAGTTTACATTCATAGGTTAAAAATAAATCATAAAAATATGAACATAATAACTGACCAAAATACACTAAAGTCTTATTTTATTCGGTTAGTTTACATTCATAGGTTAAAATAAATCATAAAATAATGAACATAATAACTGACCAAAATACACTAAAGTCTTATTTTATCGGTTAGTTTACATTCATAGGTTAAAAATAAATCATAAATAATGAACATAATAACTGACCAAAATACACTAAAGTCTTATTTTATTCGGTTAGTTTACATTCATAGGTTTAAAAATAATCATAAAATAATGAACATAATAACTGACCAAATACACTAAAGTCTTATTTTATTCGGTTAGTTTTACATTCATAGGTTAAAAATAAATCATAAAATAATGAACATAATAACTGACCAAAATACACTAAAGTCTTATTTTATTCGGTTAGTTTACATTCATAGGTTAAAATAAATCATAAAATATGAACATAATAACTGACCAAAATACACTAAAGTCTATTTTATTCGGTTAGTTTACATTCATAGGTTAAAAATAAATCATAAAATATGAACATAATAACTGACCAAAATACACTAAAGTCTTATTTTATTCGGTTAGTTTACATTCATAGTTAAAAAAATCATAAAATAATGAACATAATAACTGACCAAAATACACTAAAGTCTTATTTATTCGGTTAGTTTACATTCATAGGTTAAAAATAAATCATAAATAATGAACATAATAACTGACCAAAATACACTAAGTCTTATTTTATTCGGTTAGTTTACATCATAGGTTAAAAATAAATCATAAATAATGAACATAATAACTGACCAAATATACACTAAAGTCTTATTTTATTCGGTTAGTTACATTCATAGGTTAAAAATAAATCATAAATAATGAACATAATAACTGACCAAATACACTAAAGTCTTATTTTATTCGGTTAGTTTACATTCATAGGTTAAAAAATAAATCATAAAATAATGAACATAATAACTGACACAAATACACTAAGGTCTTATTTTATTCGGTTAGTTTACATTCATAGGTTAAAAATAAATCATAAAATAATGACATAATAACTGACCAAAATACACTAAAGTCTTATTTATTCGGTTAGTTTACATTCATAGGTTAAAAATAAATCATAAAATAATGAACATAATAACTGACCAAAATACACTAAAGTCTTATTTTATTCGGTTAGTTTACATTCATAGGTTAAAAATAAATCATAAAATAATGAACATAATAACTGACCAAAATACACTAAGTCTTATTTTATTCGGTTAGTTTACATTCATAGGTTAAAAATAAATCATAAAATAAAATAACTGACCAATACACTAAAGTCTTATTTTATCGGTTAGTTTACATCATAGGTTAAAAATAATCATAAAATAATGAACATAATAACTGACCAAAATACACTAAAGTCTTATTTTATTCGGTTAGTTTACATTCATAGTTAAAAATAAATCATAAAATAATGAACATAATAACTGACCAAAATACACTAAAGTCTTATTTATTCGGTTAGTTTACATTCATAGGTTAAAATAAATCATAAAATAATGAACATAATAACTGACCAAAATACACTAAAGTCTTATTTTATTCGGTTAGTTTACATTCATAGGTTAAAAATAAATAATAAAATATTGTACATAATAAATGACCAAAATACACTAAAGTCTTATTTTTGCGGTTAGTTTACATTCATACTTTAAAAATAAATCATTAAATAAAGAACATAATACCTGACCAAAAGACACTAAAGTCTTATTTTATTCGGTTAGTTGACATTCATAGGTTAAAAATAAAATCATAAATAATGAACATAATAACTGACCAAATACACTAGGTCTTATTTTATTCGGTTAGTTTACATTCATAGGTTAAAAATAAATCATAATAATGAACATAAATAACTGACCAAAATACACTAAAGTCTTATTTTATTCGGTTAGTTTACATTCATAGTTAAAAATAAATCATAAAATAATGAACATAATAACTGACCAAAATACACTAAAGTCTTTTTATTCGGTTAGTTTACATTCATAGGTAAAAATAAATCATAAATAATGACATAATAACTGACCAAAATACACTAAAGTCTTATTTTATTCGGTTAGTTTACATTCATAGGTTAAAAATAAATCATAAAATAATGAACATAATAACTGACCAAAATACACTAAGGTCTTATTTTTATTCGGTTAGTTTACATTCATAGGTTAAAAATAAATCATAAAATAATGAACATAATAACTGAACTGACCAAAATACACTAAAGTCTTATTTTATTCGGTTAGTTTACATTCATAGGTTAAAAAATAAATCATAAAATAATGAACATAATAACTGACCAAAATACACTAATGTCTTATTTTATTCGGTTAGTTTACATTCATAGGTTAAAAATGAAGCATAAATAATGAACATAATAACTGACCAAAATACACTAAAGTCTTATTTTAATCGGTTAGTTTTACATTCATAGTTAAAAATAAATCATAAAATAATGAACATAATAACTGACCAAAATACACTAAGGTCTTATTTTATTCGGTTAGTTTACATTCATAGGTTAAAATAAATCATAAAATATGAACATAATAACTGACCAAAATACACTAAAGTCTTATTTATTCGGTTTAGTTTACATTCATAGGTTAAAAATAAATCATAAATAATGAACATAATAACTGACCAAAATACACTAAAGTCTTATTTATTCGGTTAGTTTACATTCATAGGTTAAAAATAAATCATAAAATAATGAACATAATAACTGACCAAAATACATAAAGTCTATTTTATTCGGTTAGTTTACATTCATAGGTTAAAAATAAATCATAAAATAATGAACATAATAACTGACCAAAATACACTAAAGTCTTATTTTATTCGGTTAGTTTACATTCATAGGTTAAAATAAAATCATAAAATAATGAACATAATAACTGACCAAAATACACTAAGGTCTTATTTTATTCGGTTAGTTTACATTCATAGGTTAAAAATAATCATAAAATAATGAACATAATAACTGACCAAAATACACTAAGTCTTATTTTATTCGGTTTAGTTTACATTCATAGGTTAAAAATAAATCATAAAATAATGAACATAATAACTGACCAAAATACACTAAGTCTTATTTTATTCGGTTAGTTTACATTCATAGGTAAAAATAAATCATTAACTAATGAACATAATCACTGACCAAAATACACTCAAGTCTTATTTTATTCGGTTAGTTTACATTCATAGGTTAAAAATAAATCATAAACTAATGAACATAATAACTGACCAAAATACACTAAAGTCTTATTTTATTCGGTTAGTTACATTCATAGGTTAAAAATAATCATAAAATAATGAACATAATAACTGACCAAAATACACTAAGTCTTATTTTATTCGGTTAGTTTACATTCATAGGTTAAAATAAATCATAAAATAATGACATAATAACTGACCAAAATACACTAAAGTCTTATTTTATTCGGTTAGTTTACATTCATAGGTTAAAAATAAATCAAAATAATGAACATAATAACTGACCAAAATACACTAAAGTCTTATTTTATTCGGTTAGTTTACATTCATAGGTTAAAAATAAATCATAAAATAATGAACATAATAACTGACCAAAATACACTAAAGTCTTATTTTATTTCGGTTAGTTTACATTCATAGGTTAAAAATAAATCATAAATAATGAACATAATAACTGACCAAAATACACTAAAGTCTTATTTTATTCGGTTAGTTTACATTCATAGGTTAAAAATAAATCATAAAATAATGAACATAATAAACTGACCAAAATACACTAAAGTCTTATTTTATTCGGTTAGTTTACATTCATAGGTTAAAATAAATCATAAAATAATGAACATAATAACTGACCAAAATACACTAAGGTCTTATTTTATTCGGTTAGTTTACATTCATAGGTTAAAAATAAATCATAAAATAATGAACATAATAACTGACCAAAATACACTAAAGTCTTATTTATTCGGTTAGTTTACATTCATAGGTTAAAAATAAATCATAAAATAATGAACATAATAACTGACCAAAATACACTAAGGTCTTATTTTATTCGGTTAGTTTACATTCATAGGTTAAAAATAAATCATAAAATAATGAACATAATAACTGACCAAAATACACTAAAGTCTTATTTATTCGGTTAGTTTACATTCATAGGTTTAAAAATAAATCATAAAATAATGAACATAATAACTGACCAAAATACACTAAAGTCTTATTTTATTCGGTTAGTTTACATTCATAGGTTAAAAATAAATCATAAAATAATGAACATAATAACTGACCAAAATACACTAAAGTCTTATTTTATTCGGTTAGTTTACATTCATAGGTTAAAAATAAATCATAAAATAATGAACATAATAACTGACCAAAATACACTAAAGTCTTATTTTATTCGGTTAGTTTACATTCATAGGTTAAAAATAAATCATAAAATAATGAACATAATAACTGACCAAAATACACTAAAGTCTTATTTATTCGGTTAGTTTACATTCATAGGTTAAAAATAAATCATAAAATAATGAACATAATAACTGACCAAAATACACTAAAGTCTTATTTTATTCGGTTAGTTTACATTCATAGGTTAAAAATAAATCATAAAATAATGAACATAATAACTGACCAAAATACACTAAGTCTTATTTTATTCGGTTAGTTTACATTCATAGGTTAAAAATAAATCATAAAATAATGAACATAATAACTGACCAAAATACACTAAAGTCTTATTTTATTCGGTTAGTTTACATTCATAGGTTAAAAATAAATCATAAAATAATGAACATAATAACTGACCAAAATACACTAAAGTCTTATTTTATTCGGTTAGTTTACATTCATAGGTTAAAAATAAATCATAAAATAATGAACATAATAACTGACCAAAATACACTAAGTCTTATTTTATTCGGTTAGTTTACATTCATAGGTTAAAAATAAATCATAAAATAATGAACATAATAACTGACCAAAATACACTAAAGTCTTATTTTATTCGGTTAGTTTACATTCATAGGTTAAAAATAAATCATAAAATAATGAACATAATAACTGACCAAAATACACTAAAGTCTTATTTTATTCGGTTAGTTTACATTCATAGGTTAATAAATAATCATAAAATAATGAACATAATAACTGACCAAAATACACTAAAGTCTTATTTTATTCGGTTAGTTTACATTCATAGGTTAAAAATAAATCATAAAATAATGAACATAATAACTGACCAAAATACACTAAAGTCTTATTTTATTCGGTTAGTTTACATTCATAGGTTAAAAATAAATCATAAATAATGAACATAATAACTGACCAAAATACACTAAAGTCTTATTTTATTCGGTTAGTTTACATTCATAGGTTAAAAATAAATCATAAAATAATGAACATAATAACTGACCAAAATACACTAAAGTCTTATTTTATTCGGTTAGTTTACATTCATAGGTTAAAAATAAATCATAAAATAATGAACATAATAACTGACCAAAATACACTAAGTCTTATTTTATTCGGTTAGTTTACATTCATAGGTTAAAAATAAATCATAAAATAATAACATAATAACTGACCAAAATACACTAAAGTCTTCGGTTAGTTTACATTCATAGGTTAAAAATAAATCATAAAATAATGAACATAATAACTGACCAAAATACACTAATGTCTTATTTTATTCGGTTAGTTTACATTCATAGGTTAAAAATAAATCATAAAATAATGAACATAATAACTGACCAGATCACAATATAGTCTTATTTTATTCGGTTAGTTTACATTCATAGGTTAAAAATAAATCATAAAATAATGAACATAATAACTGACCAAAATACACTAATGTCTTATTTTATTCGGTTAGTTTACATTCATAGGTTAAAAATAAATCATAAAATAATGAACATAATAACTGACCAAAATACACTAAAGTCTTATTTTATTCGGTTAGTTTACATTCATAGGTTAAAAATAAATCATAAAATAATGAACATAATAACTGACCAAAATACACTAATGTCTTATTTTATTCGGTTAGTTTACATTCATAGGTTAAAATAAATCATAAAATAATGAACATAATAACTGACCAAAATACACTAATGTCTTATTTTATTCGGTTAGTTTACATTCATAGGTTAAAAATAAATCATAAAATAATGAACATAATAACTGACCAAAATACACTAATGTCTTATTTTATTCGGTTAGTTTACATTCATAGGTTAAAAATAAATCATAAAATAATGAACATAATAACTGACCAAAATACACTAATGTCTTATTTTATTCGGTTAGTTTACATTCATAGGTTAAAAATAAATCATAAAATAATGAACATAATAACTGACCAAAATACACTAATGTCTTATTTTATTCGGTTAGTTTACATTCATAGGTTAAAAATAAATCATAAAATAATGAACATAATAACTGACCAAAATACACTAATGTCTTATTTTATTCGGTTAGTTTACATTCATAGGTTAAAAATAAATCATAAAATAATGAACATAATAACTGACCAAAATACACTAATGTCTTATTTTATTCGGTTAGTTTACATTCATAGGTTAAAAATAAATCATAAAATAATGAACATAATAACTGACCAAAATACACTAAAGTCTTATTTTATTCGGTTAGTTTACATTCATAGGTTAAAAATAAATCATAAAATAATGAACATAATAACTGACCAAAATACACTAATGTCTTATTTTATTCGGTTAGTTTACATTCATAGGTTAAAAATAAATCATAAAATAATGAACATAATAACTGACCAAAATACACTAATGTCTTATTTTATTCGGTTAGTTTACATTCATAGGCTAAAAATAAATCATAAAATAATGAACATAATAACTGACCAAAATACACTATGTCTTATTTTATTCGGTTAGTTTACATTCATAGGTTAAAAATAAATCATAAAATAATGAACATAATAACTGACCAAAATACAATAAAGTCTTATTTTATTCGGTTAGTTTACATTCATAGGTTAAAAATAAATCATAAAATAATGAACATAATAACTGACCAAAATACACTAAAGTCTTATTTTATTCGGTTAGTTTACATTCATAGGTTAAAATAAATCATAAATAATGAACATAATAACTGACCAAAATACACTAAAGTCTTATTTTATTCGGTTAGTTTACATTCATAGGTTAAAAATAAATCATAAAATAATGAACATAATAACTGACCAAAATACACTAATGTCTTATTTTATTCGGTTAGTTTACATTCATAGGTTAAAAATAAATCATAAAATAATGAACATAATAACTGACCAAAATACACTAATGTCTTATTTTATTCGGTTAGTTTACATTCATAGGTTAAAAATAAATCATAAAATAATGAACATAATAACTGACCAAAATACACTAAAGTCTTATTTTATTCGGTTAGTTTACATTCATAGGTTAAAAATAAATCATAAAATAATGAACATAATAACTGACCAAAATACACTAAAGTCTTATTTTATTCGGTTAGTTTACATTCATAGGTTAAAAATAAATCATAAAATAATGAACATAATAACTGACCAAAATACACTAATGTCTTATTTTATTCGGTTAGTTTACATTCATAGGTTAAAAATAAATCATAAAATAATGAACATAATAACTGACCAAAATACACTAAAGTCTTATTTTATTCGGTTAGTTTACATTCATAGGTTAAAAATAAATCATAAAATAATGAACATAATAACTGACCAAAATACACTAATGTCTTATTTTATTCGGTTAGTTTACATTCATAGGTTAAAAATAAATCATAAAATAATAACATAATAACTGACCAAAATACACTAAAGTCTTCGGTTAGTTTACATTCATAGGTTAAAAATAAATCATAAAATAATGAACATAATAACTGACCAAAATACACTAATGTCTTATTTTATTCGGTTAGTTTACATTCATAGGCTAAAAATAAATCATAAAATAATGAACATAATAACTGACCAAAATACACTATGTCTTATTTTATTCGGTTAGTTTACATTCATAGGTTAAAAATAAATCATAAAATAATGAACATAATAACTGACCAAAATACAATAAAGTCTTATTTTATTCGGTTAGTTTACATTCATAGGTTAAAAATAAATCATAAAATAATGAACATAATAACTGACCAAAATACACTAATGTCTTATTTTATTCGGTTAGTTTACATTCATAGGTTAAAAATAAATCATAAAATAATGAACATAATAACTGACCAAAATACACTAATGTCTTATTTTATTCGGTTAGTTTACATTCATAGGTTAAAAATAAATCATAAAATAATGAACATAATAACTGACCAAAATACACTAATGTCTTATTTTATTCGGTTAGTTTACATTCATAGGTTAAAAATAAATCATAAAATAATGAACATAATAACTGACCAAAATACACTAATGTCTTATTTTATTCGGTTAGTTTACATTCATAGGTTAAAAATAAATCATAAAATAATGAACATAATAACTGACCAAAATACACTAATGTCTTATTTTATTCGGTTAGTTTACATTCATAGGTTAAAAATAAATCATAAAATAATGAACATAATAACTGACCAAAATACACTAATGTCTTATTTTATTCGGTTAGTTTACATTCATAGGTTAAAAATAAATCATAAAATAATGAACATAATAACTGACCAAAATACACTAATGTCTTATTTTATTCGGTTAGTTTACATTCATAGGTTAAAAATAAATCATAAAATAATGAACATAATAACTGACCAAAATACACTAAAGTCTTATTTTATTCGGTTAGTTTACATTCATAGGTTAAAAATAAATCATAAAATAATGAACATAATAACTGACCAAAATACACTAATGTCTTATTTTATTCGGTTAGTTTACATTCATAGGTTAAAAATAAATCATAAAATAATGAACATAATAACTGACCAAAATACACTAAAGTCTTATTTTATTCGGTTAGTTTACATTCATAGGTTAAAAATAAATCATAAAATAATGAACATAATAACTGACCAAAATACACTAAAGTCTTATTTTATTCGGTTAGTTTACATTCATAGGTTAAAAATAAATCATAAAATAATGAACATAATAACTGACCAAAATACACTAAAGTCTTATTTTATTCGGTTAGTTTACATTCATAGGTTAAAAATAAATCATAAAATAATGAACATAATAACTGACCAAAATACACTAAAGTCTTATTTTATTCGGTTAGTTTACATTCATAGGTTAAAAATAAATCATAAAATAATGAACATAATAACTGACCAAAATACACTAATGTCTTATTTTATTCGGTTAGTTTACATTCATAGGTTAAAAATAAATCATAAAATAATGAACATAATAACTGACCAAAATACACTAAAGTCTTATTTTATTCGGTTAGTTTACATTCATAGGTTAAAAATAAATCATAAAATAATGAACATAATAACTGACCAAAATACACTAATGTCTTATTTTATTCGGTTAGTTTACATTCATAGGTTAAAAATAAATCATAAAATAATGAACATAATAACTGACCAAAATACACTAATGTCTTATTTTATTCGGTTAGTTTACATTCATAGGTTAAAAATAAATCATAAAATAATGAACATAATAACTGACCAAAATACACTAAAGTCTTATTTTATTCGGTTAGTTTACATTCATAGGTTAAAAATAAATCATAAAATAATGAACATAATAACTGACCAAAATACACTAAAGTCTTATTTTATTCGGTTAGTTTACATTCATAGGTTAAAAATAAATCATAAAATAATGAACATAATAACTGACCAAAATACACTAATGTCTTATTTTATTCGGTTAGTTTACATTCATAGGTTAAAAATAAATCATAAAATAATGAACATAATAACTGACCAAAATACACTAAAGTCTTATTTTATTCGGTTAGTTTACATTCATAGGTTAAAAATAAATCATAAAATAATGAACATAATAACTGACCAAAATACAATAAAGTCTTATTTTATTCGGTTAGTTTACATTCATAGGTTAAAAATAAATCATAAAATAATGAACATAATAACTGACCAAAATACACTAAAGTCTTATTTTATTCGGTTAGTTTACATTCATAGGTTAAAAATAAATCATAAAATAATGAACATAATAACTGACCAAAATACACTAATGTCTTATTTTATTCGGTTAGTTTACATTCATAGGTTAAAAATAAATCATAAAATAATGAACATAATAACTGACCAAAATACACTAATGTCTTATTTTATTCGGTTAGTTTACATTCATAGGTTAAAAATAAATCATAAAATAATGAACATAATAACTGACCAAAATACACTAAAGTCTTATTTTATTCGGTTAGTTTACATTCATAGGTTAAAAATAAATCATAAAATAATGAACATAATAACTGACCAAAATACACTAATGTCTTATTTTATTCGGTTAGTTTACATTCATAGGTTAAAAATAAATCATAAAATAATGAACATAATAACTGACCAAAATACACTAATGTCTTATTTTATTCGGTTAGTTTACATTCATAGGTTAAAAATAAATCATAAAATAATGAACATAATAACTGACCAAAATACACTAAAGTCTTATTTTATTCGGTTAGTTTACATTCATAGGTTAAAAATAAATCATAAAATAATGAACATAATAACTGACCAAAATACACTAATGTCTTATTTTATTCGGTTAGTTTACATTCATAGGTTAAAAATAAATCATAAAATAATGAACATAATAACTGACCAAAATACACTAATGTCTTATTTTATTCGGTTAGTTTACATTCATAGGTTAAAAATAAATCATAAAATAATGAACATAATAACTGACCAAAATACACTAATGTCTTATTTTATTCGGTTAGTTTACATTCATAGGTTAAAAATAAATCATAAAATAATGAACATAATAACTGACCAAAATACACTAATGTCTTATTTTATTCGGTTAGTTTACATTCATAGGTTAAAAATAAATCATAAAATAATGAACATAATAACTGACCAAAATACACTAATGTCTTATTTTATTCGGTTAGTTTACATTCATAGGTTAAAAATAAATCATAAAATAATGAACATAATAACTGACCAAAATACACTAATGTCTTATTTTATTCGGTTAGTTTACATTCATAGGTTAAAAATAAATCATAAAATAATGAACATAATAACTGACCAAAATACACTAATGTCTTATTTTATTCGGTTAGTTTACATTCATAGGTTAAAAATAAATCATAAAATAATGAACATAATAACTGACCAAAATACACTAATGTCTTATTTTATTCGGTTAGTTTACATTCATAGGTTAAAAATAAATCATAAAATAATGAACATAATAACTGACCAAAATACACTAATGTCTTATTTTATTCGGTTAGTTTACATTCATAGGTTAAAAATAAATCATAAAATAATGAACATAATAACTGACCAAAATACACTAATGTCTTATTTTATTCGGTTAGTTTACATTCATAGGTTAAAAATAAATCATAAAATAATGAACATAATAACTGACCAAAATACACTAATGTCTTATTTTATTCGGTTAGTTTACATTCATAGGTTAAAAATAAATCATAAAATAATGAACATAATAACTGACCAAAATACACTAATGTCTTATTTTATTCGGTTAGTTTACATTCATAGGTTAAAAATAAATCATAAAATAATGAACATAATAACTGACCAAAATACACTAATGTCTTATTTTATTCGGTTAGTTTACATTCATAGGTTAAAAATAAATCATAAAATAATGAACATAATAACTGACCAAAATACACTAATGTCTTATTTTATTCGGTTAGTTTACATTCATAGGTTAAAAATAAATCATAAAATAATGAACATAATAACTGACCAAAATACACTAATGTCTTATTTTATTCGGTTAGTTTACATTCATAGGTTAAAAATAAATCATAAAATAATGAACATAATAACTGACCAAAATACACTAATGTCTTATTTTATTCGGTTAGTTTACATTCATAGGTTAAAAATAAATCATAAAATAATGAACATAATAACTGACCAAAATACAATAAGGTCTTATTTTATTCGGTTAGTTTACATTCATAGGTTAAAAATAAATCATAAAATAATGAACATAATAACTGACCAAAATACAATAATGTCTTATTTTATTCGGTTAGTTTACATTCATAGGTTAAAAATAAATCATAAAATAATGAACATAATAACTGACCAAAATACACTAATGTCTTATTTTATTCGGTTAGTTTACATTCATAGGTTAAAAATAAATCATAAAATAATGAACATAATAACTGACCAAAATACACTAATGTCTTATTTTATTCGGTTAGTTTACATTCATAGGTTAAAAATAAATCATAAAATAATGAACATAATAACTGACCAAAATACACTAATGTCTTATTTTATTCGGTTAGTTTACATTCATAGGTTAAAAATAAATCATAAAATAATGAACATAATAACTGACCAAAATACACTAATGTCTTATTTTATTCGGTTAGTTTACATTCATAGGTTAAAAATAAATCATAAAATAATGAACATAATAACTGACCAAAATACACTAATGTCTTATTTTATTCGGTTAGTTTACATTCATAGGTTAAAAATAAATCATAAAATAATGAACATAATAACTGACCAAAATACACTAATGTCTTATTTTATTCGGTTAGTTTACATTCATAGGTTAAAAATAAATCATAAAATAATGAACATAATAACTGACCAAAATACACTAATGTCTTATTTTATTCGGTTAGTTTACATTCATAGGTTAAAAATAAATCATAAAATAATGAACATAATAACTGACCAAAATACACTAATGTCTTATTTTATTCGGTTAGTTTACATTCATAGGTTAAAAATAAATCATAAAATAATGAACATAATAACTGACCAAAATACACTAATGTCTTATTTTATTCGGTTAGTTTACATTCATAGGTTAAAAATAAATCATAAAATAATGAACATAATAACTGACCAAAATACACTAATGTCTTATTTTATTCGGTTAGTTTACATTCATAGGTTAAAAATAAATCATAAAATAATGAACATAATAACTGACCAAAATACACTAATGTCTTATTTTATTCGGTTAGTTTACATTCATAGGTTAAAAATAAATCATAAAATAATGAACATAATAACTGACCAAAATACACTAATGTCTTATTTTATTCGGTTAGTTTACATTCATAGGTTAAAAATAAATCATAAAATAATGAACATAATAACTGACCAAAATACACTAATGTCTTATTTTATTCGGTTAGTTTACATTCATAGGTTAAAAATAAATCATAAAATAATGAACATAATAACTGACCAAAATACACTAATGTCTTATTTTATTCGGTTAGTTTACATTCATAGGTTAAAAATAAATCATAAAATAATGAACATAATAACTGACCAAAATACACTAATGTCTTATTTTATTCGGTTAGTTTACATTCATAGGTTAAAAATAAATCATAAAATAATGAACATAATAACTGACCAAAATACACTAATGTCTTATTTTATTCGGTTAGTTTACATTCATAGGTTAAAAATAAATCATAAAATAATGAACATAATAACTGACCAAAATACACTAATGTCTTATTTTATTCGGTTAGTTTACATTCATAGGTTAAAAATAAATCATAAAATAATGAACATAATAACTGACCAAAATACACTAATGTCTTATTTTATTCGGTTAGTTTACATTCATAGGTTAAAAATAAATCATAAAATAATGAACATAATAACTGACCAAAATACACTAATGTCTTATTTTATTCGGTTAGTTTACATTCATAGGTTAAAAATAAATCATAAAATAATGAACATAATAACTGACCAAAATACACTAATGTCTTATTTTATTCGGTTAGTTTACATTCATAGGTTAAAAATAAATCATAAAATAATGAACATAATAACTGACCAAAATACACTAATGTCTTATTTTATTCGGTTAGTTTACATTCATAGGTTAAAAATAAATCATAAAATAATGAACATAATAACTGACCAAAATACACTAATGTCTTATTTTATTCGGTTAGTTTACATTCATAGGTTAAAAATAAATCATAAAATAATGAACATAATAACTGACCAAAATACACTAATGTCTTATTTTATTCGGTTAGTTTACATTCATAGGTTAAAAATAAATCATAAAATAATGAACATAATAACTGACCAAAATACACTAATGTCTTATTTTATTCGGTTAGTTTACATTCATAGGTTAAAAATAAATCATAAAATAATGAACATAATAACTGACCAAAATACACTAATGTCTTATTTTATTCGGTTAGTTTACATTCATAGGTTAAAAATAAATCATAAAATAATGAACATAATAACTGACCAAAATACACTAATGTCTTATTTTATTCGGTTAGTTTACATTCATAGGTTAAAAATAAATCATAAAATAATGAACATAATAACTGACCAAAATACACTAATGTCTTATTTTATTCGGTTAGTTTACATTCATAGGTTAAAAATAAATCATAAAATAATGAACATAATAACTGACCAAAATACACTAATGTCTTATTTTATTCGGTTAGTTTACATTCATAGGTTAAAAATAAATCATAAAATAATGAACATAATAACTGACCAAAATACACTAATGTCTTATTTTATTCGGTTAGTTTACATTCATAGGTTAAAAATAAATCATAAAATAATGAACATAATAACTGACCAAAATACACTAATGTCTTATTTTATTCGGTTAGTTTACATTCATAGGTTAAAAATAAATCATAAAATAATGAACATAATAACTGACCAAAATACACTAATGTCTTATTTTATTCGGTTAGTTTACATTCATAGGTTAAAAATAAATCATAAAATAATGAACATAATAACTGACCAAAATACACTAATGTCTTATTTTATTCGGTTAGTTTACATTCATAGGTTAAAAATAAATCATAAAATAATGAACATAATAACTGACCAAAATACACTAATGTCTTATTTTATTCGGTTAGTTTACATTCATAGGTTAAAAATAAATCATAAAATAATGAACATAATAACTGACCAAAATACACTAATGTCTTATTTTATTCGGTTAGTTTACATTCATAGGTTAAAAATAAATCATAAAATAATGAACATAATAACTGACCAAAATACACTAATGTCTTATTTTATTCGGTTAGTTTACATTCATAGGTTAAAAATAAATCATAAAATAATGAACATAATAACTGACCAAAATACACTAATGTCTTATTTTATTCGGTTAGTTTACATTCATAGGTTAAAAATAAATCATAAAATAATGAACATAATAACTGACCAAAATACACTAATGTCTTATTTTATTCGGTTAGTTTACATTCATAGGTTAAAAATAAATCATAAAATAATGAACATAATAACTGACCAAAATACACTAATGTCTTATTTTATTCGGTTAGTTTACATTCATAGGTTAAAAATAAATCATAAAATAATGAACATAATAACTGACCAAAATACACTAATGTCTTATTTTATTCGGTTAGTTTACATTCATAGGTTAAAAATAAATCATAAAATAATGAACATAATAACTGACCAAAATACACTAATGTCTTATTTTATTCGGTTAGTTTACATTCATAGGTTAAAAATAAATCATAAAATAATGAACATAATAACTGACCAAAATACACTAATGTCTTATTTTATTCGGTTAGTTTACATTCATAGGTTAAAAATAAATCATAAAATAATGAACATAATAACTGACCAAAATACACTAATGTCTTATTTTATTCGGTTAGTTTACATTCATAGGTTAAAAATAAATCATAAAATAATGAACATAATAACTGACCAAAATACACTAATGTCTTATTTTATTCGGTTAGTTTACATTCATAGGTTAAAAATAAATCATAAAATAATGAACATAATAACTGACCAAAATACACTAATGTCTTATTTTATTCGGTTAGTTTACATTCATAGGTTAAAAATAAATCATAAAATAATGAACATAATAACTGACCAAAATACACTAATGTCTTATTTTATTCGGTTAGTTTACATTCATAGGTTAAAAATAAATCATAAAATAATGAACATAATAACTGACCAAAATACACTAATGTCTTATTTTATTCGGTTAGTTTACATTCATAGGTTAAAAATAAATCATAAAATAATGAACATAATAACTGACCAAAATACACTAATGTCTTATTTTATTCGGTTAGTTTACATTCATAGGTTAAAAATAAATCATAAAATAATGAACATAATAACTGACCAAAATACACTAATGTCTTATTTTATTCGGTTAGTTTACATTCATAGGTTAAAAATAAATCATAAAATAATGAACATAATAACTGACCAAAATACACTAATGTCTTATTTTATTCGGTTAGTTTACATTCATAGGTTAAAAATAAATCATAAAATAATGAACATAATAACTGACCAAAATACACTAATGTCTTATTTTATTCGGTTAGTTTACATTCATAGGTTAAAAATAAATCATAAAATAATGAACATAATAACTGACCAAAATACACTAATGTCTTATTTTATTCGGTTAGTTTACATTCATAGGTTAAAAATAAATCATAAAATAATGAACATAATAACTGACCAAAATACACTAAGGTCTTATTTTATTCGGTTAGTTATTATGTTCATTATTTTATGATTTATTTTTAACCTATGAATGTAAACTAACCGAATAAAATAAGACCTTAGTGTATTTTGGTCAGTTATTATGTTCATTATTTTATGATTTATTTTTAACCTATGAATGTAAACTAACCGAATAAAATAAGACATTAGTGTATTTTGGTCAGTTATTATGTTCATTATTTTATGATTTATTTTTAACCTATGAATGTAAACTAACCGAATAAAATAAGACATTAGTGTATTTTGGTCAGTTATTATGTTCATTATTTTATGATTTATTTTTAACCTATGAATGTAAACTAACCGAATAAAATAAGACATTAGTGTATTTTGGTCAGTTATTATGTTCATTATTTTATGATTTATTTTTAACCTATGAATGTAAACTAACCGAATAAAATAAGACATTAGTGTATTTTGGTCAGTTATTATGTTCATTATTTTATGATTTATTTTTAACCTATGAATGTAAACTAACCGAATAAAATAAGACATTAGTGTATTTTGGTCAGTTATTATGTTCATTATTTTATGATTTATTTTTAACCTATGAATGTAAACTAACCGAATAAAATAAGACATTAGTGTATTTTGGTCAGTTATTATGTTCATTATTTTATGATTTATTTTTAACCTATGAATGTAAACTAACCGAATAAAATAAGACATTAGTGTATTTTGGTCAGTTATTATGTTCATTATTTTATGATTTATTTTTAACCTATGAATGTAAACTAACCGAATAAAATAAGACATTAGTGTATTTTGGTCAGTTATTATGTTCATTATTTTATGATTTATTTTTAACCTATGAATGTAAACTAACCGAATAAAATAAGACATTAGTGTATTTTGGTCAGTTATTATGTTCATTATTTTATGATTTATTTTTAACCTATGAATGTAAACTAACCGAATAAAATAAGACATTAGTGTATTTTGGTCAGTTATTATGTTCATTATTTTATGATTTATTTTTAACCTATGAATGTAAACTAACCGAATAAAATAAGACATTAGTGTATTTTGGTCAGTTATTATGTTCATTATTTTATGATTTATTTTTAACCTATGAATGTAAACTAACCGAATAAAATAAGACATTAGTGTATTTTGGTCAGTTATTATGTTCATTATTTTATGATTTATTTTTAACCTATGAATGTAAACTAACCGAATAAAATAAGACATTAGTGTATTTTGGTCAGTTATTATGTTCATTATTTTATGATTTATTTTTAACCTATGAATGTAAACTAACCGAATAAAATAAGACATTAGTGTATTTTGGTCAGTTATTATGTTCATTATTTTATGATTTATTTTTAACCTATGAATGTAAACTAACCGAATAAAATAAGACCTTAGTGTATTTTGGTCAGTTATTATGTTCATTATTTTATGATTTATTTTTAACCTATGAATGTAAACTAACCGAATAAAATAAGACATTAGTGTATTTTGGTCAGTTATTATGTTCATTATTTTATGATTTATTTTTAACCTATGAATGTAAACTAACCGAATAAAATAAGACATTAGTGTATTTTGGTCAGTTATTATGTTCATTATTTTATGATTTATTTTTAACCTATGAATGTAAACTAACCGAATAAAATAAGACATTAGTGTATTTTGGTCAGTTATTATGTTCATTATTTTATGATTTATTTTTAACCTATGAATGTAAACTAACCGAATAAAATAAGACATTATTGTATTTTGGTCAGTTATTATGTTCATTATTTTATGATTTATTTTTAACCTATGAATGTAAACTAACCGAATAAAATAAGACATTAGTGTATTTTGGTCAGTTATTATGTTCATTATTTTATGATTTATTTTTAACCTATGAATGTAAACTAACCGAATAAAATAAGACATTAGTGTATTTTGGTCAGTTATTATGTTCATTATTTTATGATTTATTTTTAACCTATGAATGTAAACTAACCGAATAAAATAAGACATTAGTGTATTTTGGTCAGTTATTATGTTCATTATTTTATGATTTATTTTTAACCTATGAATGTAAACTAACCGAATAAAATAAGACATTAGTGTATTTTGGTCAGTTATTATGTTCATTATTTTATGATTTATTTTTAACCTATGAATGTAAACTAACCGAATAAAATAAGACATTAGTGTATTTTGGTCAGTTATTATGTTCATTATTTTATGATTTATTTTTAACCTATGAATGTAAACTAACCGAATAAAATAAGACATTAGTGTATTTTGGTCAGTTATTATGTTCATTATTTTATGATTTATTTTTAACCTATGAATGTAAACTAACCGAATAAAATAAGACATTAGTGTATTTTGGTCATTATTATGTTCATTATTTTATGATTTATTTTTAACCTATGAATGTAAACTAACCGAATAAAATAAGACATTAGTGTATTTTGGTCAGTTATTATGTTCATTATTTTATGATTTATTTTTAACCTATGAATGTAAACTAACCGAATAAAATAAGACATTAGTGTATTTTGGTCAGTTATTATGTTCATTATTTTATGATTTATTTTTAACCTATGAATGTAAACTAACCGAATAAAATAAGACATTAGTGTATTTTGGTCAGTTATTATGTTCATTATTTTATGATTTATTTTTAACCTATGAATGTAAACTAACCGAATAAAATAAGACATTAGTGTATTTTGGTCAGTTATTATGTTCATTATTTTATGATTTATTTTTAACCTATGAATGTAAACTAACCGAATAAAATAAGACATTAGTGTATTTTGGTCAGTTATTATGTTCATTATTTTATGATTTATTTTTAACCTATGAATGTAAACTAACCGAATAAAATAAGACATTAGTGTATTTTGGTCAGTTATTATGTTCATTATTTTATGATTTATTTTTAACCTATGAATGTAAACTAACCGAATAAAATAAGACATTAGTGTATTTTGGTCAGTTATTATGTTCATTATTTTATGATTTATTTTTAACCTATGAATGTAAACTAACCGAATAAAATAAGACATTAGTGTATTTTGGTCAGTTATTATGTTCATTATTTTATGATTTATTTTTAACCTATGAATGTAAACTAACCGAATAAAATAAGACCTTATTGTATTTTGGCAAGTTATTATGTTCATTATTTTATGATTTATTTTTAACCTATGAATGTAAACTAACCGAATAAAATAAGACATTAGTGTATTTTGGTCAGTTATTATGTTCATTATTTTATGATTTATTTTTAACCTATGAATGTAAACTAACCGAATAAAATAAGACATTAGTGTATTTTGGTCAGTTATTATGTTCATTATTTTATGATTTATTTTTAACCTATGAATGTAAACTAACCGAATAAAATAAGACATTAGTGTATTTTGGTCAGTTATTATGTTCATTATTTTATGATTTATTTTTAACCTATGAATGTAAACTAACCGAATAAAATAAGACATTAGTGTATTTTGGTCAGTTATTATGTTCATTATTTTATGATTTATTTTTAACCTATGAATGTAAACTAACCGAATAAAATAAGACATTAGTGTATTTTGGTCAGTTATTATGTTCATTATTTTATGATTTATTTTTAACCTATGAATGTAAACTAACCGAATAAAATAAGACATTAGTGTATTTTGGTCAGTTATTATGTTCATTATTTTATGATTTATTTTTAACCTATGAATGTAAACTAACCGAATAAAATAAGACATTAGTGTATTTTGGTCAGTTATTATGTTCATTATTTTATGATTTATTTTTAACCTATGAATGTAAACTAACCGAATAAAATAAGACATAATAACTGACCAAAATACACTAATGTCTTATTTTATTCGGTTAGTTTACATTCATAGGTTAAAAATAAATCATAAAATAATGAACATAATAACTGACCAAAATACACTAATGTCTTATTTTATTCGGTTAGTTTACATTCATAGGTTAAAAATAAATCATAAAATAATGAACATAATAACTGACCAAAATACACTAATGTCTTATTTTATTCGGTTAGTTTACATTCATAGGTTAAAAATAAATCATAAAATAATGAACATAATAACTGACCAAAATACACTAATGTCTTATTTTATTCGGTTAGTTTACATTCATAGGTTAAAAATAAATCATAAAATAATGAACATAATAACTGACCAAAATACACTAATGTCTTATTTTATTCGGTTAGTTTACATTCATAGGTTAAAAATAAATCATAAAATAATGAACATAATAACTGACCAAAATACACTAATGTCTTATTTTATTCGGTTAGTTTACATTCATAGGTTAAAAATAAATCATAAAATAATGAACATAATAACTGACCAAAATACACTAATGTCTTATTTTATTCGGTTAGTTTACATTCATAGGTTAAAAATAAATCATAAAATAATGAACATAATAACTGACCAAAATACACTAATGTCTTATTTTATTCGGTTAGTTTACATTCATAGGTTAAAAATAAATCATAAAATAATGAACATAATAACTGACCAAAATACACTAATGTCTTATTTTATTCGGTTAGTTTACATTCATAGGTTAAAAATAAATCATAAAATAATGAACATAATAACTGACCAAAATACACTAATGTCTTATTTTATTCGGTTAGTTTACATTCATAGGTTAAAAATAAATCATAAAATAATGAACATAATAACTGACCAAAATACACTAATGTCTTATTTTATTCGGTTAGTTTACATTCATAGGTTAAAAATAAATCATAAAATAATGAACATAATAACTGACCAAAATACACTAATGTCTTATTTTATTCGGTTAGTTTACATTCATAGGTTAAAAATAAATCATAAAATAATGAACATAATAACTGACCAAAATACACTAATGTCTTATTTTATTCGGTTAGTTTACATTCATAGGTTAAAAATAAATCATAAAATAATGAACATAATAACTGACCAAAATACACTAATGTCTTATTTTATTCGGTTAGTTTACATTCATAGGTTAAAAATAAATCATAAAATAATGAACATAATAACTGACCAAAATACACTAATGTCTTATTTTATTCGGTTAGTTTACATTCATAGGTTAAAAATAAATCATAAAATAATGAACATAATAACTGACCAAAATACACTAATGTCTTATTTTATTCGGTTAGTTTACATTCATAGGTTAAAAATAAATCATAAAATAATGAACATAATAACTGACCAAAATACACTAATGTCTTATTTTATTCGGTTAGTTTACATTCATAGGTTAAAAATAAATCATAAAATAATGAACATAATAACTGACCAAAATACACTAATGTCTTATTTTATTCGGTTAGTTTACATTCATAGGTTAAAAATAAATCATAAAATAATGAACATAATAACTGACCAAAATACACTAATGTCTTATTTTATTCGGTTAGTTTACATTCATAGGTTAAAAATAAATCATAAAATAATGAACATAATAACTGACCAAAATACACTAATGTCTTATTTTATTCGGTTAGTTTACATTCATAGGTTAAAAATAAATCATAAAATAATGAACATAATAACTGACCAAAATACACTAATGTCTTATTTTATTCGGTTAGTTTACATTCATAGGTTAAAAATAAATCATAAAATAATGAACATAATAACTGACCAAAATACACTAATGTCTTATTTTATTCGGTTAGTTTACATTCATAGGTTAAAAATAAATCATAAAATAATGAACATAATAACTGACCAAAATACACTAATGTCTTATTTTATTCGGTTAGTTTACATTCATAGGTTAAAAATAAATCATAAAATAATGAACATAATAACTGACCAAAATACACTAATGTCTTATTTTATTCGGTTAGTTTACATTCATAGGTTAAAAATAAATCATAAAATAATGAACATAATAACTGACCAAAATACACTAATGTCTTATTTTATTCGGTTAGTTTACATTCATAGGTTAAAAATAAATCATAAAATAATGAACATAATAACTGACCAAAATACACTAATGTCTTATTTTATTCGGTTAGTTTACATTCATAGGTTAAAAATAAATCATAAAATAATGAACATAATAACTGACCAAAATACACTAATGTCTTATTTTATTCGGTTAGTTTACATTCATAGGTTAAAAATAAATCATAAAATAATGAACATAATAACTGACCAAAATACACTAATGTCTTATTTTATTCGGTTAGTTTACATTCATAGGTTAAAAATAAATCATAAAATAATGAACATAATAACTGACCAAAATACACTAATGTCTTATTTTATTCGGTTAGTTTACATTCATAGGTTAAAAATAAATCATAAAATAATGAACATAATAACTGACCAAAATACACTAATGTCTTATTTTATTCGGTTAGTTTACATTCATAGGTTAAAAATAAATCATAAAATAATGAACATAATAACTGACCAAAATACACTAATGTCTTATTTTATTCGGTTAGTTTACATTCATAGGTTAAAAATAAATCATAAAATAATGAACATAATAACTGACCAAAATACACTAATGTCTTATTTTATTCGGTTAGTTTACATTCATAGGTTAAAAATAAATCATAAAATAATGAACATAATAACTGACCAAAATACACTAATGTCTTATTTTATTCGGTTAGTTTACATTCATAGGTTAAAAATAAATCATAAAATAATGAACATAATAACTGACCAAAATACACTAATGTCTTATTTTATTCGGTTAGTTTACATTCATAGGTTAAAAATAAATCATAAAATAATGAACATAATAACTGACCAAAATACACTAATGTCTTATTTTATTCGGTTAGTTTACATTCATAGGTTAAAAATAAATCATAAAATAATGAACATAATAACTGACCAAAATACACTAATGTCTTATTTTATTCGGTTAGTTTACATTCATAGGTTAAAAATAAATCATAAAATAATGAACATAATAACTGACCAAAATACACTAATGTCTTATTTTATTCGGTTAGTTTACATTCATAGGTTAAAAATAAATCATAAAATAATGAACATAATAACTGACCAAAATACACTAATGTCTTATTTTATTCGGTTAGTTTACATTCATAGGTTAAAAATAAATCATAAAATAATGAACATAATAACTGACCAAAATACACTAATGTCTTATTTTATTCGGTTAGTTTACATTCATAGGTTAAAAATAAATCATAAAATAATGAACATAATAACTGACCAAAATACACTAATGTCTTATTTTATTCGGTTAGTTTACATTCATAGGTTAAAAATAAATCATAAAATAATGAACATAATAACTGACCAAAATACAATAAGGTCTTATTTTATTCGGTTAGTTTACATTCATAGGTTAAAAATAAATCATAAAATAATGAACATAATAACTGACCAAAATACACTAATGTCTTATTTTATTCGGTTAGTTTACATTCATAGGTTAAAAATAAATCATAAAATAATGAACATAATAACTGACCAAAATACACTAAGGTCTTATTTTATTCGGTTAGTTTACATTCATAGGTTAAAAATAAATCATAAAATAATGAACATAATAACTGACCAAAATACAATAAGGTCTTATTTTATTCGGTTAGTTTACATTCATAGGTTAAAAATAAATCATAAAATAATGAACATAATAACTGACCAAAATACACTAATGTCTTATTTTATTCGGTTAGTTTACATTCATAGGTTAAAAATAAATCATAAAATAATGAACATAATAACTGACCAAAATACACTAATGTCTTATTTTATTCGGTTAGTTTACATTCATAGGTTAAAAATAAATCATAAAATAATGAACATAATAACTGACCAAAATACACTAATGTCTTATTTTATTCGGTTAGTTTACATTCATAGGTTAAAAATAAATCATAAAATAATGAACATAATAACTGACCAAAATACACTAATGTCTTATTTTATTCGGTTAGTTTACATTCATAGGTTAAAAATAAATCATAAAATAATGAACATAATAACTGACCAAAATACACTAAGGTCTTATTTTATTCGGTTAGTTTACATTCATAGGTTAAAAATAAATCATAAAATAATGAACATAATAACTGACCAAAATACAATAAGGTCTTATTTTATTCGGTTAGTTTACATTCATAGGTTAAAAATAAATCATAAAATAATGAACATAATAACTGACCAAAATACAATAAGGTCTTATTTTATTCGGTTAGTTTACATTCATAGGTTAAAAATAAATCATAAAATAATGAACATAATAACTGACCAAAATACATTAATGTCTTATTTTATTCGGTTAGTTTACATTCATAGGTTAAAAATAAATCATAAAATAATGAACATAATAACTGACCAAAATACAATAAGGTCTTATTTTATTCGGTTAGTTTACATTCATAGGTTAAAAATAAATCATAAAATAATGAACATAATAACTGACCAAAATACAATAAGGTCTTATTTTATTCGGTTAGTTTACATTCATAGGTTAAAAATAAATCATAAAATAATGAACATAATAACTGACCAAAATACACTAATGTCTTATTTTATTCGGTTAGTTTACATTCATAGGTTAAAAATAAATCATAAAATAATGAACATAATAACTGACCAAAATACAATAAGGTCTTATTTTATTCGGTTAGTTTACATTCATAGGTTAAAAATAAATCATAAAATAATGAACATAATAACTGACCAAAATACATTAATGTCTTATTTTATTCGGTTAGTTTACATTCATAGGTTAAAAATAAATCATAAAATAATGAACATAATAACTGACCAAAATACAATAAGGTCTTATTTTATTCGGTTAGTTTACATTCATAGGTTAAAAATAAATCATAAAATAATGAACATAATAACTGACCAAAATACATTAATGTCTTATTTTATTCGGTTAGTTTACATTCATAGGTTAAAAATAAATCATAAAATAATGAACATAATAACTGACCAAAATACAATAAGGTCTTATTTTATTCGGTTAGTTTACATTCATAGGTTAAAAATAAATCATAAAATAATGAACATAATAACTGACCAAAATACAATAAGGTCTTATTTTATTCGGTTAGTTTACATTCATAGGTTAAAAATAAATCATAAAATAATGAACATACCGTATTTCCTAAAATAGTACGGCCTGCTAAATTAGTACGGCCCCCTAAAATAGTACGGCCCTTTGGAAGAGGGTTGAAAAATAGTACGGCCCCCTAAATTAGTACGGCCCCCTGAAATAGTACGGCCCCCATTTAAAAATATAAAAAATAGACAAAATTTGATTTTTTAATCATAGTAATTATTCCTCGCAATATTTAACTAATTTATTGAATCCTAATATCTATTGGTATAGAAATTGGAGTGCTTAAGAGGATATCGGTGGATTAATAGAGATTTTGTTGGATTTGGAAGGATATTGATGGACTTGGAGTGATTTAAGTATGGATGAATTTAAAAGGATTAGTTGTAATCAAAGTGAATAACGAATAGATTTTAGTACTGGGAAGTTGGATTGACAACCTTCTATTTATAAAATTAAGGGCAACTCAAAACATGCTAGTATTTCGATCCATCTCCGCGCCTATTTTTAAGTGACCCGAACCTTGGCTAAGATAAGATGAACTGGTAATGTCAAGTATATAGTTTATATTATACGTTGAAGAATATGAAGTATTTAAGAGAGATTTGAGGATATGAGGGGTTTTATATGAGGAAATGAGAGGCTTATAATTTCCAACATCTTCCTAAATTCTTTATATCCCCCATAATCCCCATCGTCCTTGATTATGGATATCTCCATAATAATATCTCGAAATTAAAAGACTCACTCAATCCCTCCAAATCATTGATCTCACAAATATGCTTGACCTGATGCACGCGCGTAAGTACTGATTTTAGGGTTCAGCGGTATCGGTATGCAGAGACCTCGGGATCGGAATTAGCCTAAATCGGTATCGGGTCATTATAGACTGGGTCTTAAATAATTTTTAAGGTCTGCTAATTTCATATTTGGAACAAGCTTTTGATTTGGGATAATTTCCGAGCATACTATTGTGGATACTATGAAAAAATTTAAAAACAAAAAAAGATTCAGATAATTCTGAAAAGGGTTGAAATATAGTGCGGCCCCCTAAATTAGTACGGCCCCCTGAAATAGTACGGCCCTTTGGAAGAGGGTTGAAAAATAGTACGGCCGGCCGTACTATTTTAGGAAATACGGTAATAACTGACCAAAATACAATAAGGTCTTATTTTATTCGGTTAGTTTACATTCATAGGTTAAAAATAAATCATAAAATAATGAACATAATAACTGTTAAAATAATGAACATAATAATTTTATTCGGTTAGTTTACATTCATAGGTTAAAAATAAATCATAAAATAATGAACATAATAACTGACCAAAATACAATAAGGTCTTATTTTATTCGGTTAGTTTACATTCATAGGTTAAAAATAAATCATAAAATAATGAACATAATAACTGACCAAAATACAATAAGGTTTATTTTATTCGGTTAGTTTACATTCATAGGTTAAAAATAAATCATAAAATAATGAACATAATAACTGACCAAAATACAATAAGGTCTTATTTTATTCGGTTAGTTTACATTCATAGGTTAAAAATAAATCATAAAATAATGAACATAATAACTGACCAAAATACATTAATGTCTTATTTTATTCGGTTAGTTTACATTCATAGGTTAAAAATAAATCATAAAATAATGAACATAATAACTGACCAAAATACAATAAGGTCTTATTTTATTCGGTTAGTTTACATTCATAGGTTAAAAATAAATCATAAAATAATGAACATAATAACTGACCAAAATACACTAATGTCTTATTTTATTCGGTTAGTTTACATTCATAGGTTAAAAATAAATCATAAAATAATGAACATAATAACTGACCAAAATACAATAAGGTCTTATTTTATTCGGTTAGTTTACATTCATAGGTTAAAAATAAATCATAAAATAATGAACATAATAACTGACCAAAATACAATAAGGTCTTATTTTATTCGGTTAGTTTACATTCATAGGTTAAAAATAAATCATAAAATAATGAACATAATAACTGACCAAAATACACTAATGTCTTATTTTATTCGGTTAGTTTACATTCATAGGTTAAAAATAAATCATAAAATAATGAACATAATAACTGACCAAAATACACTAATGTCTTATTTTATTCGGTTAGTTTACATTCATAGGTTAAAAATAAATCATAAAATAATGAACATAATAACTGACCAAAATACAATAAGGTCTTATTTTATTCGGTTAGTTTACATTCATAGGTTAAAAATAAATCATAAAATAATGAACATAATAACTGACCAAAATACACTAATGTCTTATTTTATTCGGTTAGTTTACATTCATAGGTTAAAAATAAATCATAAAATAATGAACATAATAACTGACCAAAATACAATAAGGTCTTATTTTATTCGGTTAGTTTACATTCATAGGTTAAAAATAAATCATAAAATAATGCACATAATAACTGACCAAAATACATTAATGTCTTATTTTATTCGGTTAGTTTACATTCATAGGTTAAAAATAAATCATAAAATAATGAACATAATAACTGACCAAAATACAATAAGGTCTTATTTTATTCGGTTAGTTTACATTCATAGGTTAAAAATAAATCATAAAATAATGAACATAATAACTGACCAAAATACACTAATGTCTTATTTTATTCGGTTAGTTTACATTCATAGGTTAAAAATAAATCATAAAATAATGAACATAATAACTGACCAAAATACAATAAGGTCTTATTTTATTCGGTTAGTTTACATTCATAGGTTAAAAATAAATCATAAAATAATGAACATAATAACTGACCAAAATACACTAATGTCTTATTTTATTCGGTTAGTTTACATTCATAGGTTAAAAATAAATCATAAAATAATGAACATAATAACTGACCAAAATACACTAATGTCTTATTTTATTCGGTTAGTTTACATTCATAGGTTAAAAATAAATCATAAAATAATGAACATAATAACTGACCAAAATACAATAAGGTCTTATTTTATTCGGTTAGTTTACATTCATAGGTTAAAAATAAATCATAAAATAA
Organism: Meloidogyne arenaria; assembly: GCA_036172955.1. Classification (NCBI taxonomy): domain Eukaryota; kingdom Metazoa; phylum Nematoda; class Chromadorea; order Rhabditida; family Meloidogynidae; genus Meloidogyne; species Meloidogyne arenaria. The sequence continues at coordinate 7,124,716 of JARQAB010000004.1, forward strand.
TGAACATAATAACTGACCAAAATACATTAATGTCTTATTTTATTCGGTTAGTTTACATTCATAGGTTAAAAATAAATCATAAAATAATGAACATAATAACTGACCAAAATACAATAAGGTCTTATTTTATTCGGTTAGTTTACATTCATAGGTTAAAAATAAATCATAAAATAATGAACATAATAACTGACCAAAATACACTAATGTCTTATTTTATTCGGTTAGTTTACATTCATAGGTTAAAAATAAATCATAAAATAATGAACATAATAACTGACCAAAATACACTAATGTCTTATTTTATTCGGTTAGTTTACATTCATAGGTTAAAAATAAATCATAAAATAATGAACATAATAACTGACCAAAATAAACTAATGTCTTATTTTATTCGGTTAGTTTACATTCATAGGTTAAAAATAAATCATAAAATAATGAACATAATAACTGACCAAAATACAATAAGGTCTTATTTTATTCGGTTAGTTTACATTCATAGGTTAAAAATAAATCATAAAATAATGAACATAATAACTGACCAAAATACAATAAGGTCTTATTTTATTCGGTTAGTTTACATTCATAGGTTAAAAATAAATCATAAAATAATGAACATAATAACTGACCAAAATACATTAATGTCTTATTTTATTCGGTTAGTTTACATTCATAGGTTAAAAATAAATCATAAAATAATGAACATAATAACTGACCAAAATACACTAATGTCTTATTTTATTCGGTTAGTTTACATTCATAGGTTAAAAATAAATCATAAAATAATGAACATAATAACTGACCAAAATACACTAATGTCTTATTTTATTCGGTTAGTTTACATTCATAGGTTAAAAATAAATCATAAAATAATGAACATAATAACTGACCAAAATACAATAAGGTCTTATTTTATTCGGTTAGTTTACATTCATAGGTTAAAAATAAATCATAAAATAATGAACATAATAACTGACCAAAATACATTAATGTCTTATTTTATTCGGTTAGTTTACATTCATAGGTTAAAAATAAATCATAAAATAATGAACATAATAACTGACCAAAATACAATAAGGTCTTATTTTATTCGGTTAGTTTACATTCATAGGTTAAAAATAAATCATAAAATAATGAACATAATAACTGACCAAAATACACTAATGTCTTATTTTATTCGGTTAGTTTACATTCATAGGTTAAAAATAAATCATAAAATAATGAACATAATAACTGACCAAAATACACTAATGTCTTATTTTATTCGGTTAGTTTACATTCATAGGTTAAAAATAAATCATAAAATAATGAACATAATAACTGACCAAAATAAACTAATGTCTTATTTTATTCGGTTAGTTTACATTCATAGGTTAAAAATAAATCATAAAATAATGAACATAATAACTGACCAAAATACAATAAGGTCTTATTTTATTCGGTTAGTTTACATTCATAGGTTAAAAATAAATCATAAAATAATGAACATAATAACTGACCAAAATACAATAAGGTCTTATTTTATTCGGTTAGTTTACATTCATAAATTAAAAATAAATCATAAAATAATGAACATAATAACTGACCAAAATACATTAATGTCTTATTTTATTCGGTTAGTTTACATTCATAGGTTAAAAATAAATCATAAAATAATGAACATAATAACTGACCAAAATACACTAATGTCTTATTTTATTCGGTTAGTTTACATTCATAGGTTAAAAATAAATCATAAAATAATGAACATAATAACTGACCAAAATACACTAATGTCTTATTTTATTCGGTTAGTTTACATTCATAGGTTAAAAATAAATCATAAAATAATGAACATAATAACTGACCAAAATACACTAATGTCTTATTTTATTCGGTTAGTTTACATTCATAGGTTAAAAATAAATCATAAAATAATGAACATAATAACTGACCAAAATACAATAAGGTCTTATTTTATTCGGTTAGTTTACATTCATAGGTTAAAAATAAATCATAAAATAATGAACATAATAACTGACCAAAATACAATAAGGTCTTATTTTATTCGGTTAGTTTACATTCATAGGTTAAAAATAAATCATAAAATAATGAACATAATAACTGACCAAAATACACTAATGTCTTATTTTATTCGGTTAGTTTACATTCATAGGTTAAAAATAAATCATAAAATAATGAACATAATAACTGACCAAAATACACTAATGTCTTATTTTATTCGGTTAGTTTACATTCATAGGTTAAAAATAAATCATAAAATAATGAACATAATAACTGACCAAAATACACTAATGTCTTATTTTATTCGGTTAGTTTACATTCATAGGTTAAAAATAAATCATAAAATAATGAACATAATAACTGACCAAAATACACTAATGTCTTATTTTATTCGGTTAGTTTACATTCATAGGTTAAAAATAAATCATAAAATAATGAACATAATAACTGACCAAAATACACTAATGTCTTATTTTATTCGGTTAGTTTACATTCATAGGTTAAAAATAAATCATAAAATAATGAACATAATAACTGACCAAAATACACTAATGTCTTATTTTATTCGGTTAGTTTACATTCATAGGTTAAAAATAAATCATAAAATAATGAACATAATAACTTGCCAAAATACAATAAGGTCTTATTTTATTCGGTTAGTTTACATTCATAGGTTAAAAATAAATCATAAAATAATGAACATAATAACTTGCCAAAATACAATAAGGTCTTATTTTATTCGGTTAGTTTACATTCATAGGTTAAAAATAAATCATAAAATAATGAACATAATAACTGACCAAAATACACTAATGTCTTATTTTATTCGGTTAGTTTACATTCATAGGTTAAAAATAAATCATAAAATAATGAACATAATAACTGACCAAAATACACTAATGTCTTATTTTATTCGGTTAGTTTACATTCATAGGTTAAAAATAAATCATAAAATAATGAACATAATAACTGACCAAAATACACTAATGTCTTATTTTATTCGGTTAGTTTACATTCATAGGTTAAAAATAAATCATAAAATAATGAACATAATAACTGACCAAAATACACTAATGTCTTATTTTATTCGGTTAGTTTACATTCATAGGTTAAAAATAAATCATAAAATAATGAACATAATAACTGACCAAAATACACTAATGTCTTATTTTATTCGGTTAGTTTACATTCATAGGTTAAAAATAAATCATAAAATAATGAACATAATAACTGACCAAAATACACTAATGTCTTATTTTATTCGGTTAGTTTACATTCATAGGTTAAAAATAAATCATAAAATAATGAACATAATAACTGACCAAAATACACTAATGTCTTATTTTATTCGGTTAGTTTACATTCATAGGTTAAAAATAAATCATAAAATAATGAACATAATAACTGACCAAAATACACTAATGTCTTATTTTATTCGGTTAGTTTACATTCATAGGTTAAAAATAAATCATAAAATAATGAACATAATAACTGACCAAAATACATTAATGTCTTATTTTATTCGGTTAGTTTACATTCATAGGTTAAAAATAAATCATAAAATAATGAACATAATAACTGACCAAAATACACTAATGTCTTATTTTATTCGGTTAGTTTACATTCATAGGTTAAAAATAAATCATAAAATAATGAACATAATAACTGACCAAAATACACTAATGTCTTATTTTATTCGGTTAGTTTACATTCATAGGTTAAAAATAAATCATAAAATAATGAACATAATAACTGACCAAAATACACTAATGTCTTATTTTATTCGGTTAGTTTACATTCATAGGTTAAAAATAAATCATAAAATATCGAACATAATAACTGACCAAAATACACTAATGTCTTATTTTATTCGGTTAGTTTACATTCATAGGTTAAAAATAAATCATAAAATAATGAACATAATAACTGACCAAAATACATTAATGTCTTATTTTATTCGGTTAGTTTACATTCATAGGTTAAAAATAAATCATAAAATAATGAACATAATAACTGACCAAAATACACTAATGTCTTATTTTATTCGGTTAGTTTACATTCATAGGTTAAAAATAAATTTTAAAATAATGAACATAATAACTGACCAAAATACACTAATGTCTTATTTTATTCGGTTATTTACATTCATAGGTTAAAAATAAATCATAAAATAATGAACATAATAACTGACCAAAATACACTAATGTCTTATTTTATTCGGTTAGTTTACATTCATAGGTTAAAAATAAATCATAAAATAATGAACATAATAACTGACCAAAATACACTAATGTCTTATTTTATTCGGTTAGTTTACATTCATAGGTTAAAAATAAATCATAAAATAATGAACATAATAACTGACCAAAATACACTAATGTCTTATTTTATTCGGTTAGTTTACATTCATAGGTTAAAAATAAATCATAAAATAATGAACATAATAACTGACCAAAATACACTAATGTCTTATTTTATTCGGTTAGTTTACATTCATAGGTTAAAAATAAATCATAAAATAATGAACATAATAACTGACCAAAATACACTAATGTCTTATTTTATTCGGTTAGTTTACATTCATAGGTTAAAAATAAATCATAAAATAATGAACATAATAACTGACCAAAATACACTAATGTCTTATTTTATTCGGTTAGTTTACATTCATAGGTTAAAAATAAATCATAAAATAATGAACATAATAACTGACCAAAATACACTAATGTCTTATTTTATTCGGTTAGTTTACATTCATAGGTTAAAAATAAATCATAAAATAATGAACATAATAACTGACCAAAATACACTAATGTCTTATTTTATTCGGTTAGTTTACATTCATAGGTTAAAAATAAATCATAAAATAATGAACATAATAACTGACCAAAATACACTAATGTCTTATTTTATTCGGTTAGTTTACATTCATAGGTTAAAAATAAATCATAAAATAATGAACATAATAACTGACCAAAATACATTAATGTCTTATTTTATTCGGTTAGTTTACATTCATAGGTTAAAAATAAATCATAAAATAATGAACATAATAACTGACCAAAATACACTAATGTCTTATTTTATTCGGTTAGTTTACATTCATAGGTTAAAAATAAATCATAAAATAATGAACATAATAACTGACCAAAATACACTAATGTCTTATTTTATTCGGTTAGTTTACATTCATAGGTTAAAAATAAATCATAAAATAATGAACATAATAACTGACCAAAATACACTAATGTCTTATTTTATTCGGTTAGTTTACATTCATAGGTTAAAAATAAATCATAAAATAATGAACATAATAACTGACCAAAATACACTAATGTCTTATTTTATTCGGTTAGTTTACATTCATAGGTTAAAAATAAATCATAAAATAATGAACATAATAACTGACCAAAATACACTAATGTCTTATTTTATTCGGTTAGTTTACATTCATAGGTTAAAAATAAATCATAAAATAATGAACATAATAACTGACCAAAATACATAATGTCTTATTTTATTCGGTTAGTTTACATTCATAGGTTAACAATTTTAAATATTATTTCAGTTATGAAAATAAAAATTTTATTTCCGATTTCCGCCTTCCGATTTCCGGCGTTTCTTTCCTTCCGATTTCCGAAAAAAATTTTGATTTCCGATTTCCGAGTTCCGACTTTTGAGCCATTTCCGATTTCCGACAATTCCGATTTCCGACACCTCTGACTGTTCCGACCCACCTCTGGTTATTATGTCAGTTATTATTTCAGTATAGACGGTTAACTGGTGGCATTATTTTCCTTTTACAATTTTATAACGGTGACTGATCATTTCGTCAATGATGAGTTCGACAATGATTAGTCCGTCAAAATCAGTTCGTCAATGACTTTCGTCAATGATTAGTCCGTCAATAAAAAAGTGCCAAATTTAAATTGTTTCAGTTCGTCAATGCTAAGAACTTATTAAAAATATATTGTGAAATAGTAATTTTCAGAAAAATGCTAATTCTCAGCTAAATGGTAAGAAATTGTTCGTAGATAACGAACAGGATCGACAGCCAATTTTCAAATTCTGTATCTAACTGTTGAAGATTACTATCTTGACGAAGATATATAGCGTTTCTCTCAAGCTTATACCATCTCCAGGTATCTGTAATCTCTTACAATCCTATCCCAATAAAAAATTGTATCTGGTTTTGAAGTACCATTTCTTATCAACAAAGAAGCCTCACGTTTAGACTTAACTTCAAGCAATTGAACTGGTCCAGGGTTTTCCATTTCGTTAGCAGAATTATTAGAAAAATATTCACCATCAGTGGAGGACTGGTTAAAATAACTATCAGATTAATGAATTTTGTGCCAAATGGTGCTCTATATCTACATCTATCATCTTCTTAGATCATTATCTTTTCAAAAATTATTTTTCCTTTTATCTTTTCATATTTTTTTAACAATACGAATATTGATAAAGGTTTTAACTTAAGTTAACAAATGTAAACTAACAATTTATTTCCTATTCCTTTCAAATTAAGAGGAATATTTATTCCTATTTCTCTCTATTCAACATTGACGAACTGAAACAATTTAAATTTGGCACTTTTTTATTGACGGACTAATCATTGACGAAAGTCGTTGACGAACTGATTTTGATGCACTAATCATTGACGAACCCATCATTGACGAACTAATAGGGAACCTTTATAACTTTCAGGCAAAAGGAGCAACGGAAATGAAAGAGAAAAAAATGTGGGGAGATAACCGATAAGTATCAATATTTTTTCCAATTTAATGAGCGATTTTTAAATATTTTTTCTGAATTTATCACATAAATAAAAAATTTTATTTAAATATCTTTTCATAATATTTGATTATATAATCAGTCCACTCCTTCCAAATAAATTTAATTCAAAATAAAATTTAATCATCAAATAATATCGGAATCATCGGAAATTGTGCTTTTAAAGGTTCTAATAAATCAACTAAAAAACATAAAGCGCCTGACCACCCTTCAAATAAACTCCATGGACGATCTGGAATTCTTGTTTCTTTCTGAAAAAAAATTTTTTTGATTGGAATTTGATAACAAATTTTTTTTGTAAAAATTAAATAAGAGCCCGATTGAATTTTGAGGAATATTTGGTAAAATTAGGGACTTGGCCGTTTGCGAGTCGGAATGTTAGAGGCATTTTTTCGGGTTTATTTACATCGACATGGGTCGTGTGTCATTTTCCGGCCTCGATTTTTCTGCCCAAGACTGTCTATTCTGACAAATCTAAAAAATGTTTCCTAACAGAAAATGAAAAAGTCCCCCCTCCCTTATTTAAAAAATTTCTTTAACAAAAAAATCGGTAATAGTTTGGAATTCGCCCCCCCCCTTTTTTCACCGTTTCCCTGACCATTTTGAGCTTTTTTGTTTGATACATAATTTATCATATATCATTCGAAAGAGCTCTTCGAGCTTGGACGAATGATACCATGATTGGCTATATCTGATGATTTATACCAAAATTATAAAGCTAAATCCTTTTTGGCTAAACTTTTTGTGCCAATGCAAGTGGATAAAATAAACGGTCACAACTTTGTTCACTTAAGTCAGATTTCGTTGATTTTAATGTCATTCGACTCAGCTCGAAGAGCTCTTTCGAATGATATATAATTTGCCATAAAATGAGAAAAAACTAAGAAAAAATAGAGAGGAAAAAAAGGGGGGGGCGAATTCCAAACTATTACCAAAAAATCTCTAACCTTAAAACTCAAACTCAACATTATAAACCCAAAAGTTTTTGCTTTATTTAACCATTCTTCTTCTTTAGTAAATCTATATAATAATAAAAGTCCATATCCACTTCCAGCTATTCCATGACAAATTCCTGGACCTTTAGCAAGAATTCCTTTTTTCCATATTAAATTTCCACAACGTTTGGCTGTCTTAAATTTTTTTAGAAAATTTTTTATTGAAAAGAAAAAAAATTGCGGACAAAACTTGCGGACAAAAATTTTTTGCAGAAATTTTTTTGGTAAAGCCCGAAGGGGTTTGAAATTTAATTCTTCCATTTTTAAGCATTATTTAATTATTTTAACCTCCAAATATTTTTCTTCATCAAAAACTAAATTGGCAGCTATTAACATTTGAAGCACACCAGTCGCCCCGTGGCACCAATGAACAAGTTCTGCTTCTTTTCCTAAAAAAGAAAGTCGAGAATTAAATTTTAGTTCTAATTTTTAATACAAATTTTATTAATTTAACTCTAATTCGAAAAATTGGAAATTCATTAAATTCATAAATTTGCGGAAAGTCCGCAAAAATAAAAAATCCGCAAAAATTAAAAATTTTTTATAAACCTATTTTGTTTGTATTAGAAGGAAAATTTCCATCTTTTAATTGAATACCCAAAAACCATTCAACTGTTTGTTTAACATCCTTTTTGGCCTTGGAATCGAGGAAATTCCAATAACTTTAAAAAATTTTTAAAAAATTTTAAAAATTTTCCAATTTTTAAAAAACCTCAAAAATATTTGTAAAATTCCAGCAAGTCCATGTGCCGCTCCCAAATATTCTTTTTCATGCCATTCATACATTAAATTTGCATCGGAATCGTGTTCTGTAGAATAAGTACGGCCTAAAAATAAAATTTTAAAAAAATTTTTAAAAAATTTGAAAAAAAACCTGCCTCCAACAGCATTAAGAACTTGTCTAATTTGATCATCAGAAATTATTTTTTCTCTATCCTCATTTCTAAATTTGATAATTTAATGAATTTAATTTTGAATTCAAAGAAAATGTGAATTATTCGCGTTCGGACTATTTTTCCGCATCGTATTAATTCAGAAAAATCCTGCTGATTTTGTCAGTTAAAAATCGAGAATTTTAAGGTCTTCTAAAAATTATATAAACTCAAAAAAATAAATAAATAGACACCAAAAAATAGGTATAGAAAAGAAAGAAATCCTCAAATTTCCCTTTATTTCCTTTTTGAGTTTAGAAGAAAATGAGAAATTCAAAGGAAACCAAAGGGGAAAATTTAACAATCTCTGTTTGACTTTCAAGAATCATTCCAAAAATAGTCAAAAGAATAACTTTAAAGATTTTTAAAAATTCCCCGCTCCCTCCTAATTTAAATTAAACCTCATAAACATCAGTTACCTCAACATTAAAAATCCAGCCAAAAACCCAGCTCTCCCATTAAGTATTTCATTATCCTCAGTTTCATAAATAACATAATCAATTAATTTTCCAATTTTTCTTTTAAAATTGTCCAAATCGATTAAATTAGCCAAAAATCTAATTAAATAAAAACCGGCACGTCCATTTAAATATTTGCTTTTATTTGAAGAAGTTGAAGAAATTTTCTAAAAAAATTTTTTGAAATTTCGAAAAAAAAATTTTTTTTAACTAACCGATTGTGTTTCCAAAATATTTTTTGTTTGTTTTGTAAAATCCAAAATTTTGTTTATTTGTGTTACGCGTAAAAGAGAATAAGCAATTCCGCTTGGACCGACATAGGGGCCTTCTGAAAATTTTTGAAAAAAATTTATTTGGAAGAATGACTAGAAAGAAAAAAGAGGAGGAAGTAATCAAACCCTGTGGCTTCTTCCTTCGCCTACTATTGTTACTATGAAAAGTGTAAGGAAGGCCGTAAAAAGTATATGTGTGGTGAAGGAAGATGCCGGACATTGACTGACATTCGAAGAACTCGATGCCAGGGGCTCTCCCTTACTACACCAGCTTGTAGGTGAACTAAATTAGAGAGCGGAATTTTCAAAAAAATTGACCTTGATTTTAAGTAAGAGAATTCTTGACCTGATTCCTGGCCTTGAGCCAAGGAAAAATCAAGGAACTTTGAAAAATGCCTTGATCTGGACTCTGGATCCATCAAAAATTAAGGTCCGGATCCAGCCTCTCTAAACTATTAAACATAGATTCCCTTCTTCCTTTACAAATTCCTTCCTCATTTCCTACCTTAGAAATTATGGTAATAGTTTGGAATTCGCCCCCCCTTTTTTTCCTTTCTATTTTTTCTTAGTTTTTTCTCATTTTATGACAAATTATATATCATTCGAAAGAGCTCTTCGAGCTGAGTCGAATGACATTAAAATCAACGAGATCTGACTTAAGTGAACAAAGTTGTGACCGCTTATTTTATCCACTTGCATTGGCACAAAAAGTTTACCCAAATAGGATTTAGCTTCACAATTTTGGTAAAAATGATCAGATCTAGCCAATCAGGGTATCATTCGACCGAGCTCGTAGAGAGCTTTCGAATGATATATGATAAATTAAGTATCAAACAAAAAAGCTCAAAATGGTCAGGGAAACGGTGAAAAAAAGGGGGGGCGAATTCCAAACTATTACCCAAATTGTTAGTTTGTTATAAATTAATATATGTAAATGTTATGGTTTAAAGAAATTTCCGTTAATTATTTTCGATACCAGCTCTATAAAATTCAAAATATAAGCATGCTCATTATCTAAAATTTGAGTGATGTTATTTTCCGTTGCTAGGCATAAAAATTGTAAATTAATTAAATTAAAAAGATCTGAATGCATCCCTGAATATAGTGGTGGAGGATACTTCAAAAATGGTACGGTTACTTCAAAGATTTCAATAGTTGGGATACATTTTTACACGAATATGACTATTATTTTATATAATTTTGTTTTTAAAGTTAAGTTTGATGGGTTGAAGTTCCCTTAAGCTAAACCCATAACCCTTGAAAGATTTTAGAATAATTAATTTTATCTAAGGTGACGAGACAACGGGCAGATATAGATCTTGGTTATGCGTAAGTAGCCAAAAATATGGCAATTGCGATGAATTTTATCAGTGGTGTGGAATGTAAGTATATATTAAAGTATTCCTTTTCAGACGAATTTTCTAATTTTGGGTTATATACAAATTCAACAATTTAATGTATTTAACTTTCTTTTAAAATTCTTTATAAACAAAGTATTTGATAAAGAATAATCAGCTTTTAAATTATAATTTCGGTTTTCAGGAAGTGTAATGGTCAACGGCTTGAGCTCTCTCCAGCTGATACTGTTAGTTCTTTTCTTGCTTAACTGCAGTTATATAAACTTTCAGCTAAAAGGACTTGTTCCATAAATAGAAAGCAATTTCCGATTTTCTCGCTACTAACTGAAGCTTTAAAGTGACAGGATATAGGCGCAACAAAGGATTTTATATAGCGGACCTAGGTTGTCCGCAAATGAAAATTCGGACAAAAATAAACAAAATAAATTTTAAACCTGAATAACCTCCGGAAGTTTTACAATAATATTTCTCTCTACAATAATATTTTACTATCGCCTAATTTACTATTACCTCTCTAGTATATAAATTTAGAAAGTTCTTTGGCTTCTCCTTCAAGACTCCCCGGATCTACTAAATAAACTTTCACGACGTAAGAAAAGTTTCTGCGAAAGCGAACTTTTGAAGATAAATTCTCTGAATGATTTTTGGGATAAAACTTGGGATTTTATTAAAAAGCTTCCTGGTTCTTTTGTTCAACGGTCAAAGGAAGTGATTAAGCTAACAACTTTATGTCGATTTCCTAAACGTAAGTTTCATTAATTATGTTATAATAACAAAAATATTAAAATATCACATATGGGATCCAGGAAAAAGAAGGTCTGAATCCAGATCCAAGCCGAGTTCTAGTAAATATCAGAAAAATCTTAAAATACATACCGTATTTTCTCGATTAATTCTCCACCTTCGAATGATTCCCCAGCCCACGGATGAGTTTAAAATTAGGTAATTTGCTAAAAGAAATGATCTAGAAAATATGTTATAGCCTGGATGGAGATTTCGAATTCCACTATTCTCGAGTTTTGATTTTTCTTTTCGCATGTTGTTTTATAGTTTTCGCTTTCACCAGGGCTATTTCGAAATTTTGCTTTTCGAAGTTTTACTTGATTTCGAATTTTTCAAAAATTAGTCTTTATGGATCTAAAAAGATGAATTCTTGAGTATTGGCATTGAAAATCTTCAATTGGGAATATTGATATCAAAAATATATTTAAACATTTATGTTTTAAGAAGTAACTCATTGTGAAAGAATGGTGCCTAAATGGTCATGTGGCCCAAGCGGTGATGGAAAATCTGAAATAAATGAAGTTGAAATGGGTTTATGTGTATATGCCTCATTTTGGTGCGCGAACTCTGAATTGGGTTGGATAATTTTATACAGCATCATTATCCAAAATTTCTAAAAATATATATCATCATCTAAATAAAATCATATCTATCGTATACATATTGGGTCACATAGCTCGTTCGAAAGAGCTCGAGGAACTGACAGAAGACAACGAAATCAACATTATTCTAATATTCAGAACAAAATTATTCGTCTTACAATTAAGACCTGAGCTTAATTTTAGTGTCATTCGACTCAAGAGCTCTTTTAAACGAGATACAGTCTGTCAATCCAAAAACGGGGTTTTATCAAAGAAATTCCAAAAATATGTGAGATAATCAAAAAAATTATTGGCTTTGAGCTAATTCAAAACTTCCATTTTTTTATAGTAGAGTTTACAAAATGTTGTATTGTGCACGACAGGTGTTACATTGACAAGAAAGGATTAACTAAATGTGATGGAGATTTTTGCAATTGTCTCCAGGTATTTTTATGATATTAGATCATTACGCGATCTGAATTAAATTTTCTTAAGGAATCTTCTAAAGGGAAATGTTATGTTTTTGCTGGTAAAGTGTTTTGTCATGTAGTAAAAGATTTATTGGGTCATTTCGTTTACAACGTATTTTTGTCTTTCTTATATTTAATCTTTAATATATTTTAAGGGCCGATGAATTAATGAATCAACAAGTAAATAATCCTAAAAATTCAACTAAAAATGGTTTATTTTTAAATCTTATGTATAATTTTGTGATAAGTAGATAAAAGTTCCATAAAAGTTGTTTTAGTATTCAGTCATTTGCGGAACGACATTTGCGGTTTAACTAACATTTGCCGATAGCATAACACAATATTTTATATGTAGAGCTATCCAAGATCGAATTTTTCGATACTAATGTCATGACTAAAACAATTTAAACCTTAATTCAATACTCCAAATCAAATATATTTTGAACATCTCTACTATAAGAATTGATGGAGATTGATGGATGCAGGAAGGCGATATGACTACTTGTTTCTGATACATAATAGGAATGTCTCGGTTTATCCAAATCTAAAACCTCTAAATTTCCGATGGAAATCCGATACCCGGTGCCGATATCCTATTTCCTATTAATTAGCCCCCTCCCCTACTACCCCCCCCCCCCATAAAATATGTAATGATTTTTGCATTGTTTTTCAAAACACGCAGTCACTAAAGTCAATAAATTGATATCGGAGGTTTAGGAGGGATATTGAGCAATATAATGATATTCTGGTCGATTAAGTGTGTATTGTAGCAAATTTTGTATATTATTTGAAGTTTTTGCGTTAATTATTGCCTTATATTAATATAAAACGTATGAGATAATATAACTAAAAAAATTTTATCTAGCTAAAAATAAAATTAGTTAACGTAAATTTTTAAATATAGCCCAAGATTGAACTAATTTCAAAGCCCACGAACCTTAAATTTGAAACCAAATAGACCAAAATAATAAAATAAATTTCAAAAATTTTAAATCCCTTTTAAATAATTCGTTTTTTAAACCTTCAAAAATAAAAAACATTCGAATTTTTATCTTCAATTTCAGCTAAATTTTTGTTGAAATAAAACCCATCTTTTCCATCTTCTCTGAAAAAAAATTAGAAAAATAAGAATTTTCTAAAATTCTTTAATAAAAATTCTCACAATGATTCCCCGAATCTTCACTTGAATATACTGTAAATTTCTGAGGATGATGTGATGAAGATCCCTTTTTATTTCTTTTATCGGGCTTCGGGCCTCGTACGATAAACCAATCTAAGAATATAAATATTTTAATGCTATAATATCACTCAATACCTTCAGGGATCTCTTCTGCATTTTTCTCATCAAAAATTTCTTTCATTCGCTGATCAACATCTTGTTGATAATTATCCAAAAAATATACATAATTGTCAACAATTGTCTGTTCATCTGTGATTAATTCACAATTATGTTCAGTCGGTGGATTGTCAAAATCAATTCTGTAGGCATTTACCATATTGTCCGAATGAATTGCTGGTGGACATTTGATTTCTTTCTTTATTTAGAAAAATTATGATTTAGGATAAAAGGTCATTAATCATCACCGTTGTGTCCGGATATAAATGAAAATAAATTAATTATCATCGGGTTGGATGGTGACAGTCGGTTGGTGTGGTCCGGCCTTTTATCGGATCCGGATATCCGGATCCGACAACCTTATTGGTGACACAGTCGGTTAGGTTGGGCTCGTTCAGTGATGGTTATTCCATCTCCCATCCCATGTACATATTTTTCTACAGCACGTATATGTACAATAATCAATTATAAGATGACCTAATTGAAGAATAAAGGCTCAGAACTAGGGCTGAGAAAGTCTAATTTTATAAATAATTCAAAATCTAACAATCAGAAATTTTTTGATATATTGAGGAGGATGGTTGTGCTCAACAGTTAGAAATTCGTCGGAAATATTGTTGTTAGAATCGGCATGGATTATCGCTCTACATTTAGCATCCGTTGTATATTTTGAACATGGATATGCCGATAATCCTGTTGAAAGTTCTCGCTTATAACCAAAAATGTATCCATTATATTTGATTGCTGTTGTGTGACTTCTTGTTTCCGTTAGTTCTATCTAAATTTTTCGAGTTTATAAAGACAACTATTATATTTTGGGAAGTTTTTAAACATTTTTTACCTTGTGCTCAACCATTAAAGTATACTCATCATCTGGACAAATAAATGTTTTTACATAATTTGTTGATTTGTATTGCCCATCTCCATCTTCATCCGTTACAATATTATTAAAATTGGCTACAAAATTAGAATTATACATGTCTTTGCATCCAATCTTTAAATTAAATTTTTGATTAGATTCCATAGGACTGGGCCAAACAAAAACTAAAACTCGAAGATTATTAAACAAATAAATTATGTTTTCAATAAAATCTTCTTCTTCTTCAACTTTTATGTATTTAATATATTTTGTATTGTTTTTACGAGGAATATTGTAGATTATTGAATCATTTTCTAATAATTCATTAATGGTGCCAATTTCAATCTGAAAGAGATCTCATTTAAATTTAAGCTCATAAATATATTTTTTCAACTCCTAATCGTATGAAAAATCCTGGTCACCTAAACTCGAATCTCTATTTTCTCAGAGAACATATTTAAGTAAAACCGGTGGTGCGGAAATTCCAAAATTTTCCCGGTTCCAGTTCCATTTCGAGTTTGAAAATTTTCGCGATTTTTTTGACATTTCCTTTTCTTTCCTTTCCTCTTTTTCTCTTTCTTTAACCAACATGGTAAAAGAAGAGGAAAGCAAAAATGGAGAAAAGGAGATATCTTTCTCTTTAAGAAGTGAGGGAGGCTCCAACTGCTCCAAAAGTCGAAAAGCTTTCCGATTTGGGGGTAGGTATTAACAACTTTTCCTCACATACCATCATTAGGGGTGTATAATATTTTCGCCTTTCGCCCAAAAAAGCGAAAGACGAAAGGCGAAAGACGAAACACCAAAAAAGACGAAAATAAGGCGAAAGACGAAACGGCACACCCCTGCTACATATATTCATTTTAAACTCTAGCTAAGCACTTAAAATAAATACTAGCTAGATGTATCAACCTTTCCTTACACTAACATTTGTAAGCCCATAAATTGTTATCTGTAGTTTAAAAGGGCCTCCATTTAGATCCTCAAAGTGAAATGTATCGTTTATGTCTGTCAGTCCAATAATTGGATTGTTAAGGTAATCTCCAGTCAATTCCAATTTAAACCGTTCGCCATCTTCTCCAGCCAAACGTTTGTAATAATTTTGGGCATGTTCGCCATTTTCTCGCCAAGAAATCTTTACAAAAATCGAATAAGGACAAACAAAATTAAAAAGGGGATTGAGGAAAATAAACAAAAGGAATACCCACATTCTCTAAAATACAATATAAATTTTAAAAAATTATTTAATAATAGTAAATTTAAAAAGTGTCTCCATTAGAATTCAAAAACTTCGATTCTTGAAATTTTGATAGTATTCCTATTATAGATAATTTTTGAAGGATTGTCCCGAAGGAAGCATTTACAAGAGAGAAATTGGTCCAGAATCATTTCCTGAAGGAGTGAGTGGTACAATTTTAAATGGAAAAATTGTTAATGGCATTACAGTGATAAAGTATAAAGCTTTCTTTCTAAAATGTGTAGAGAGAGAATAATATAAAATTGATTAAGAGTGAAACTGATCATTCGATACAAAATTTTTTCTTTTTTTTATTTTTTAAATTATACATATATGTAATAATTTTAAATTTAAAATACAAATTAAATTTTATTTATAGAATTTAAATTGAAATTTAAGGTAAAATTACTCAACTATCTGCAAGTAACAGATTGCTTGAAGTCTGGAACCAGAGATGTTCCAAATTAAAAAATCTTTGAAAATCGGAAATTGAAAGAAATCCAAAAATATCGAATTCAAAGATATTTTTCAAAATCTTCGAATTTAATGAAGGGGTAAAATTTTTTGCAAAGAAACTTTCATAAGGGGATATTTTAAATAATTAAATGTAAAGACATAAAAATAAAATTTAAAATTAAAAAAAAAGATAAAAATATATTAATAAAAATTAGTATTTTGCAATTATTTAAATACAGCACGCACTCATAGGTTAAGGTAAATAACTCCCCTAAACAGCGCCTCTTTCTTACCCTTACACTTCTCTAAAATTCGACTGCAATAAAAATCAAGACAAAATATCACCTTTAAATAAATAAAATTTAAATAAATATTTGGCTAATATTTTGGATTTCCAAATGTTGATTAACCTCAAACAAGGATGTTTTAATCGCCGTAATGTCTTGGACAGCTAACCTCAAGGGATTCATTCTAAATATCTCTCTCTTTTACAATGACATAATAAGTTATACTATTCAATTATAAATTAAATCCCTCACTTCAAAATAAAATGAAATAATTTTTATTTTGTAAGGCCATCAAGGTTTCCTCACAGCCTAACAAATAAAACAATCAGTTGGATAGGTAGTTGAAGTAGTTAGCAACAAATTTATCTCTTAGCTCTCAGGATCAATTCCCACCATTCTAAATATTTATTTCCGAGTAAAGTTTTCGGAAAAACGAATTTTTTAAATTAAAACATAAAAATTTATTTAGGTTGATCAGTTGGGTGATCACCCTATAGAGGGGATAAAAGACGTGTTATCGATAGATTCGCTAAGAAATAAAGCTTTCGCTAACAGAGAGGTTAATTCAATATACATTAATTAGAGAAAAGCATTACGACTTCAAATTCAAAAAATTAAATTGATTAAACTCATGTACATATACATGTTTAAAATAATTGATTTACTTGACTATAATTATTAAAAAAATTAAAATAATGTTTGGCAAACAAAAAATTGTTTTTATTTTTTGATTTGTTATCCATCCGTTAAGAATAATCCGGTTCGTTATTATTATTTAAATCTTGAAAAACATTTATTATTATTGGAACATTTGCCTAGGAAAAGTAAGGAAAATTAGTAGAACTTTGACCATTTTGATACATTTGAGAAAGGAAGTATAGAATTCAAAACAAGAACCTATAGGCGAAAACTTAGCTATTTTAGAAGTTATTCATAATCGGGTTAGATTTGGGCAGTCGGTTCCCCGCGTTTCGCGCGGGGTTTTGCGGCACGCGCCTTGCAGGGAGTCATCTTCTCTTACGAGCCAGCGACCGTTGACTCCCCGCGAGGCGCGTGCCGCAAAACCCCGCGCGAAGCGCGGGGTTTTTCACAAGCGCCTCGCCGATGCTCCATAGGTTTACGTTGTTTGTTTTTTATCGTAACTTAATGTGCATATTATGGTAACTTCTTTTGCTATGCCATGTGTCTTTGCATATCCTCCATTAAAACATATACCGACTGCCCAAATCTAACCCGATTATGAATAACTTCTAAAATAGCTAAGTTTTCGCCTATAGGTTCTTGTTTTGAATTCTATACTTCCTTTCTCAAATGTATCAAAATGGTCAAAGTTCTACTAATTTTCCTTACTTTACCTAGGCAAATGTTCCAATAATAATAAATGTTTTTCAAGATTTAAATAATAATAACGAACCGGATTATTCTTAACGGATGGATAACAAATCAAAAAATAAAAACAATTTTTTGTTTGCCAAACATTATTTTAATTTTTTTAATAATTATAGTCAAGTAAATCAATTATTTTAAACATGTATATGTACATGAGTTTAATCAATTTAATTTTTTGAATTTGAAGTCGTAATGCTTTTCTCTAATTAATGTATATTGAATTAACCTCTCTGTTAGCGAAAGCTTTATTTCTTAGCGAATCTATCGATAACACGTCTTTTATCCCCTCTATAGGGTGATCACCCAACTGATCAACCTAAATAAATTTTTATGTTTTAATTTAAAAAATTCGTTTTTCCGAAAACTTTACTCGGAAATAAATATTTAGAATGGTGGGAATTGATCCTGAGAGCTAAGAGATAAATTTGTTGCTAACTACTTCAACTACCTATCCAACTGATTGTTTTATTTGTTAGGCTGTGAGGAAACCTTGATGGCCTTACAAAATAAAAATTATTTCATTTTATTTTGAAGTGAGGGATTTAATTTATAATTGAATAGTATAACTTATTATGTCATTGTAAAAGAGAGAGATATTTAGAATGAATCCCTTGAGGTTAGCTGTCCAAGACATTACGGCGATTAAAACATCCTTGTTTGAGGTTAATCAACATTTGGAAATCCAAAATATTAGCCAAATATTTATTTAAATTTTATTTATTTAAAGGTGATATTTTGTCTTGATTTTTATTGCAGTCGAATTTTAGAGAAGTGTAAGGGTAAGAAAGAGGCGCTGTTTAGGGGAGTTATTTACCTTAACCTATGAGTGCGTGCTGTATTTAAATAATTGCAAAATACTAATTTTTATTAATATATTTTTATCTTTTTTTTTAATTTTAAATTTTATTTTTATGTCTTTACATTTAATTATTTAAAATATCCCCTTATGAAAGTTTCTTCTCTAAGTAAGATATGCTCCCTGGAAAGAGAAACAGTCTTTTAAAAAGACTTTCTTTTGGCTATCTGGAAACTCATCTCTAAGATAAAACTCTTTTAAAATGAAAGTATAGAAAAAAAATCGTGGCTTGTTTTATAGAATATAAAGAAAAAGTCGCTCTCTCTCTCTAAAATAGACTACTAAAAGTGGAAATTAATTAAATCTGTAAATTTTATTTAAATTTCCATTAGGAAAAATGGTCAAACTTTGCTGGCTGCTTATTATTTTCTGCCACTCTATTATTAGAGTTAGAGATCGGAACGGGATCGGGACCCGGTCCCGTTTCCCGGTTTCCCGGTCCTTTTTCCCGGCTTTTTTGAAGATGCCGGGATGAAACCGGGATCGGGAATTCCCGGTTTTCCCGGTCCGGGTCCCGGCCGGTTAATTTTCATTTCCCGTTCCCGGTCCCGGCTTTTTTTGGACCGGGAAAAATTCTAGCAGCTAATTTTAAATATTTTTGCTTGGCGTTTTGCTTTTTGACTTAAAAATATTGGAGATTTTACAAAAATTCTCAAAATTTTCGCCTGCGGCGCTAAAAACGGAAGAAATTTGGCTCTTTTGCCTTCCAAAATTCTCAAAATTTTCGCGGAAGAATTTGGAACGGAGAAATTTGGAGGTATTATTAGAGGAAAAGTTGAGGGAAATTAGTGTATAGTGCGATTTTATCAAGGGGCCTGGTGATTAAGCCATCTTTATCCCTCTAGATCCATTAGATCTGCCTTAATCATCTGATATCATTGCCTTCCAATTGAAGGGATTTGAATAGATATCAGGTGATAGGTGGTTGGAGGTCTCTACAATCTCTCTTAATGCTACTCAACAAATACTTGAATCTCTCGATATCTCTTAATCCCTGATATCACTATTGCACAGAGAAGATCAAAGTGGATTTAGAGGGATTAAATAAAAATTAAATAAAATAAAAATTAAATAAAATAAAAATTAAATAAAATAAAAATTAAATAAGCATCAAGGTGGATTAGGAATACATATAGGCGATATAAAAAAATTTGAGGAGGCTATCGGGAGATCTTAAACTCCAAAATCTCCTAATATCCCACAATCCTTCTCTAGCCTCTCAAATCCCTTTAGCCCTACGTAATCCGCTTTATGTTTAATTTATTGTAATTTACATTTGTTTTATTGATTTATTTTACTGATTTATTAAATTCTTCTATTTTATAAATCAGATTTTTCAGTAAATAACTACTCCCATAACTTTTTAAAATTTTTAAATGAATTTAAAATTTTTTTAATTTCCCGGTTTCCCGGTCCGGGTCCCGGCCATTTTTGACCGGGATGAAACCGGGAACGGGAATTCCCGGTTTTCCCGGTCCGGGTCCCTCCCGGTCGACCTTCAGAACCCGTTTCCCGTTTCCCGGTCCCGGTTTTTTCAAAATTCCGATCTCTAATTTAGAGTTTGGTGTTAGACTTTAAGATAAGTCCATAATATAGGCTCTGCTTCAAAAAATAATTCTAAACCTATGGTCTTTCTGTGGGTTTTGCTGCTTCGGAGGATGCCAGGCATGCCAACTGCAGCGATGACGTGTCAGGGCAGTTCTTCGAACGGAATCGACTTCGACCGACAAAACTTCGACCAGACAAAGCTTCGACGGACAAAACTTCGAATGACCAAAACTTCGTCCAAAGAGCTTGGGGTTATTTTGGCGCAAGCAATTATTTTTTTAAACAGGCAATTGGATTTTTTCGGTACGGTACCGGAAGTAGCAAAAGAATCGATACCGAAAAGTACTAAATTTTACAAAATCTGTTTATCGGGAGTACCGGCACTTACGTACCGGTAAGATTTAGGAATTTCCATTACTCAACCGGTTCTTGTACTTTCCGGTACTGACCGGCAAGATTTTGGAATTTTCAGTGCTCAACTGGAACTGGTACTTTTTGGACCGGTATGGTACCGGAAAGATTTTGGAATTTTCAGTACGGTACCGGTACCAGAAAATCAAACCCCCCTTTGGTTTTCGATTTTCAGGGGTCTGAAAATCCGGGAAAAAATGCTTTTGAGCTTTTTTTTGCTTTTTTGCTTTTTTTTGCTTTTTTTTTAAATTCGGAGAGATTAAAATGCCTTTTCATTTAAAAAACTTTATACTAAAAATTTAGATAGAACTAACAGTAACTAAATATCGCCACACAGCGATGAAATATAATGGTTATATTTATCATTATAATCAAGATCTTCTAAATGGATTAAGTGCATGGCGTTGTTCAAAATGGTCGCACAGAGAACTTAAATGTAGAATGAGAATTCATGCCGATTCTGATCACAATGTACCTGATGAATTTCTAGCTGTTCAACACGACCATCCTCCTGAATATGAGAAAAGTTATGAAATTGTTAGGAATAAGTTTATATAAAATATATTATACAATTCCATATGCCATTCTTATGACTTTCTTTCCTAATATATGTAATAGATTTAAGATAACATACTTCCGGGCGGTATTATAAAAACGAGGTATATGCCCCATGATAAATGGTTATTTTGAAAGGAAAATTTTAAACTTATATCAAAAAAATAAAACACATTCTATTTATGTATGAGAAAAGTTTTAGTAATTTTTATGTTAATTTTAGATTTTTATAGCATTTTTTAAGTAAGCGTTTAAAATTTGGACAATCATCCTATGAGAAATATAGTTTAACCTCATCTGCGAGCAAACTATCACAGAATTCTAAAAACAAACCCCAGTTTACGCTTTCGGCTAAACAAAAAGTACGGCCACTTAGTTCTCCGAATTCGATTCGGTTAACAGATATCCATCAAACTTAGAAAATATATTAAAATAAATTTTTATCATATAAAGAAAGAAATGAAATGTCCACCAGCAATTCATTCAAACAATATGGTAAATGCTTATAAAATTGATTTTGATAACGAGCCTAATTGCGAATCAATTCCTGATGGACAAACAAATGTTGACAATTATTTTTATATTTTAAATAATTATCAAATATTTGTGGATAAAAAAATAAAAGAAATTTTTGGCGAAGAAAATGGAATAGAAATTCCTGCAGGTATTAATATCATACATATTTACATATATTAGTTTCGATATAAGTTTTCTTTTGAGAGATTAAATAACCTTAACATTTTACATTCTTTCAGATTGGATTGGAATTCCGAAAAAAGGTTTGCTATTGTTTATGTGCTATATATATAATATATCAGCCAGATAATAGTCCAAAAATCCCACGAAATAATCTCAAATTTCCACATCTTTTTCGTACGGTGAACTAGAAAGATTTATATCACTTTTATGACACTCACATTAATGCCACATACTTGATAACATAAAAATAACTTTATCAATAGAGACTCAGTAGAAATATTATCCAAGAATTCTTCTTATTGTTAATAATGCGCTATGATTAAGTGACCCTGATCAGGGAAGTCATTATTCCTAGAAATTAATTAATTAATTGATAAAAGGATTAATAAAGTTTGCCAAATATCTGTTAAAATATTATAGGACGTCGGAAAGGCACATCGCATAAAGGATCTTCATCACGTCAACCACATCATCCTCAGAAATTCACAGTTTATTCGAGCGAAGATTCGGGAAATCATTGTGAGAATTTTAGTTAATCTTAATAAAAATTAGCTACGAAAATTTTACATACTTCAATCTAAATTAAATTTTATTTAGGAACTTGTGGATAATGGTACTATTCTAAAAAGATTTAGATGAAAGTTTAAGCAAATTTTTAAAGGAAAATTTTTTTTCGAAATGGTAGAAAAGATATATTTAAAAGGGATTTAAATTTATTTAAAGTTATTCTGGTATTTGGGTTTATTAGTATTGATATTTTTAAAGGATGGGCAGAGCCGGTTTTTAAATCAAAATTACTTTTTCAATTGTGGGCTTTATTTCAAACTTTATCGATAATAGTTTTATATTATCAATTTTTTTGTTTCTTAAATATAGTTAGATAAAATTTTTTAACTATATTATATCGTGTTTTAACTTATAGAATAATATGTTTATTTTGTCCTAAATTATCAAAATAATTACAAACATAAAAAATATTATTGTGTTGAAAAAAATTTATTATTGTCCCGAATACTAAAAAATTTTGTTGACATTTTTCAGCTGACATCTTGTCATTTTGCGTATACGATTGGCTGTTTTTTAAACCGTTTCCTATATCTGACACTTCAGAGTTGCACTTAGAAGTCTCTCATGTTAGAATCTGAGAGATCTATCTAATACACTTAAGTATTTAGTTTCCTAATGAAAGCTCGGACACAACAGAAACCAAAGTTTTTTTTGTTTTGTTTCTATATATTTTTATTCGAGCGAAGATTCGGGAAATCATTGTGAGAATTTTAGTTAATCTTAATAAAAATTAGCTACGAAAATTTTACATACTTCAATCTAAATTAAATTTTATTTAGGAACTTGTGGATAATGGTACTATTCTAAAAAGATTTAGATGAAAGTTTAAGCAAATTTTTAAAGGAAAATTTTTTTTCGAAATGGTAGAAAAGATATATTTAAAAGGGATTTAAATTTATTTAAAGTTATTCTGGTATTTGGGTTTATTAGTATTGATATTTTTAAAGGATGGGCAGAGCCGGTTTTTAAATCAAAATTACTTTTTCAATTGTGGGCTTTATTTCAAACTTTATCGATAATAGTTTTATATTATCAATTTTTTTGTTTCTTAAATATAGTTAGATAAAATTTTTTAACTATATTATATCGTGTTTTAACTTATAGAATAATATGTTTATTTTGTCCTAAATTATCAAAATAATTACAAACATAAAAAATATTATTGTGTTGAAAAAAATTTATTATTGTCCCGAATACTAAAAAATTTTGTTGACATTTTTCAGCTGACATCTTGTCATTTTGCGTATACGATTGGCTGTTTTTTAAACCGTTTCCTATATCTGACACTTCAGAGTTGCACTTAGAAGTCTCTCATGTTAGAATCTGAGAGATCTATCTAATACACTTAAGTATTTAGTTTCCTAATGAAAGCTCGGACACAACAGAAACCAAAGTTTTTTTTGTTTTGTTTCTATATATTTCAAAAAAAATTTTTTTTAATTATTCAAAAATAAAATTTATTGGAACAGATTTAAATTCTAGCTCAAATTTTTAGTTAATTTATAAACGATTTGTTTAGTATTTATTTCGCAAACAATTCTGAAAGTGGCTCTCAGCTATAAAATTAAAGCACTAAAATGATGGTGGGGATCTAAATTTTTTATTATAAATAAGAGCTAAGAGAGAATAATATCAAAGGCTGATTTAAGGAGGCCTTAAAGAAAGGAATATAGTACATAAGTATAATTTATTTATAATTAACAGTCCCAGGTTAAAGCGAAAAATGAAAAATTAGACACGTGTATAAATTAAAGAGTCCCGCAGGTAGGCAAATTACAATAGGATACATGAGAGGCTACATATAAAAAAATTTTTTTGTAGAATACGAGAAAAACAAAATATATTTTTAAAAGAAAAGGTAGATAAAAATATATTTTTTGGCGAAATGAACAATAAAGACTAGCTAGATAGATCCAAATAGACTGACACTCTTTATTAGAGGGGCACTCTTTATTATTTCTATGTAATATTAGGGATTAATGAAGACTTCGAATTTTTCGAATTTTTTTGTTTGACATCGTCTAATCGAGCTTCAGTGCCCTCCCGTTGGTCCGACAAGCCCATCTATACCCATTCCCGAGATATCCCCAGCACCTATATTATTTAGGTACCAAGGGGGTACCAAAATTTTCCGTCCATAATTTTCCTAGATGCCCCATAAGATTTGACCCCGGACATGTCAACTTTTTTTCGATGAGAGCTTTCGAATGATATATCATTTGCTATATCCATCTTGGTTTTTGAAATTAAAATTTTTTGGCGGAAATTTCTGCCGGAAAAAATACTGAAATTAAAAAAATCATAACTTTCTGAAAGTTAACTTTTTTTAAATGTAAAATTCCTATCCGATGCAGAAAAATCTGCTATATACAGGAAAAATACTTTTGGCCGAACCACAGGCAAAAAACCCGAAAAATTTTCAAAAAACCATAAAATTTAGGGTTTTTCGAAAATTGACCTCTACAGGGTCATTTTGGAATTTTTTCGAAATTTTTTACCTCAAAAAATTACTAATTTTTAGTTCTATTTTATAAAGCAATTTCCAAGCAAAAATTTCAATCCCTTAAATAGATATGATTTTTTAAAAATTTACGAATATTTTTCAGAAGGGGTACCCCTTTGGAAAAATTCGGGGTGTAAAAAATTTTAATTTTAAAAAATGTATTCGTACCCGCTGAGTACGAATCCGTTGTCGGAAAAATTCCAAAAAAATTTTTTAACAAAGTTAGAGTCTGAAAACCATTTCAGTCTCAGACTCAAATCGGGAATACCTTACTAAAAACTTCGAAATTCGAAATTATTAGTAAACCCATTGAACTCCCCTCATTATCCCCTCTTAAAAGAGTACTCATTCACCCATATCCACTTAAATCTCCTATCCCGAAATTCCCGGATTTCGAAGTTCGAACTTCGACTTTCGGCTTAATATTTTATCCCATTCGACTCCCCTGATCATCCCCTCTTGAATGACTACCCACTCACCCATACTTCCCAATATCGAAAATCCCGGATCTCGAAGTTCGAACTCTGAACTTCGACTTTCGGCTTGATCCTTTATCCCACCAAGCTCCACTAATTATCCCCTCTTGAATGAGTACTCATTCGACCATACTTCTCTCTCCCGAAAATCCCGGATTTCGAAGTTCGACTTCGAACTTCGACTTTCGTACTTATCCTTTATCCCATTCAGCTCCCCTCATCATCCGCTCTTGAATGAGTACTCATTCGACCACATTTACCAATCTCGAAAATCCCGGATTCGAAGTTCGAACTCCGAACTTCGACTTTAATACTTATCCTTTATCCCATTAGACTCCCCTCATTATCCGCTTTCGAATGACTACTCATTCGACCATATTCGATAATCCTTAAAAATCCCGGATCCCTAATTTCGAATTACTCCTATAATTCCCCCCAACTTACCCTCCCTCAACTCGAAACTTGCTTATGTTTCGAAATCCCACTATTTCAACTCGAAATTTCACTTATCAATCACAATTTCTCTCTCACCTATGAGATTTGCCCCCAGGATTTCCACAATTTGAAGAAATCCGACAGTTATCGGTCGGACAGTTTTCTTATCAGAATTTTGTGTCAAGCATAAGTACCCCTAAAGTTCGAATTCCGACTTTGAAATTTTTCATACATATATCTACACATTCTGCTTCAGTGCCCTCCCAGCAGAAGTTTTCCGCTAACTTTATCCATTTTCGAGTTATTTTGAAAAAACGCGAATTTTAAATCCCGACAAACCTGACGATTAACCGAAAAGTCTGAATTTTGTGTCAAGCATAAGTACCCTTCAAATTCGAATTTTGACTTCGAATTTTTTTGTTTGACATCGTCTAATCGAGCTTCAGTGCCCTCCCGTTGGTCCGACAAGCCCATCTATACCCATTCCCGAGATATCCCCAGCACCTATATTATTTAGGTACCAAGGGGGTACCAAAATTTTCCGTCCATAATTTTCCTAGATGCCCCATAAGATTTGACCCCGGACATGTCAAACTTTTAAGCCCATATCTCAACTCTGGAAAGAGCTAGACTTTTTTCTAGCTCACTCCAATACTTTTATAGGGGAAGCAACTTTTTTTATAAATATATAGTAATGAATCACTTAATTTAATCAAAATAATCTATAATTTTTAATAAAAAATATTTTATAGGGATGATTATTTAGTGTTTGCTTATTTAAATGATCAAATAAATAAATTTTGTTTAAAAGCTCAATCTAAAATATCAACATTCCAAATCTCGAATACAGTTTTTGGAACGGTTATTTAACAGTCAAACTTCTGGGCCCCACCGGAACACTTTTAGTGTGGGTTATCACTGATATAACTACTATGTGGATACACCAAACCCTAAGACACATTATGTTCCCAATTACGATCATTACAAAAAAAAGAAAGTTTATCTAATAAAAAGGAAGCGGCCGATAACAGCTCGGTTCCGCTTGTTGATAAAACTAATTGAAAAGAGAAGCAAATTTGAATAATAAATAGCTGCCGCTTGCTATTTTAAAGCTTTTAAAGTAAAAAACAGAGAATTTAAGGGAACTTCAAAAAAAATTGAAAAAATTAAAAGAATTCTAGATAAGAAAAAATTAGCGGCAGCTTAACGAAAAAGATTTAACAATAAATAGACTAAAAGTAAAACGGGGAAAAAATTGAATAATTCCAAATTATGGTCCGTTTTTGCCACACCCAAAAAGATGACAGTCTGCTTTATGAAATTTCTAATATCCCTAAATGTGTTGTATATATTCCTCTTTTTAGAAAAATATTTACCGTATTTTCTCGATTAATTCCCCCTGCCAAAGATATGTTGAAACAATAATTCCCCTCCCCCAAATACCCTACTGCACGTTCAAATTTCAAAACTCGAATAATTCCTCTTTCTTGAATAATTCCACATGCCATGGACGGGTTGAAAAAATAATCCCCCAGCAGGGGAATTAATCGAGAAAATACGGTAGGTAACCCGTTAAAAACTAGCTTCTAAAAAAATTATTCGTCATAATATTCATCGTCATGGATTCTCTCTTGATGGGGTTCATTATAATTTTCTACTTCATGCGTATACAAGTCTGGATTTCCAAGAAGATAGCGTTGCGATCCACCAGAATAGCTGCTTCTATATGGATCTAATTGACTTGCACCCATTTGTTGATTATAATGCGCTAATTCCTGTTTCTGTTTCAACTCATATACACGGTTACTCATCTCTTGTGGGAAGACATTTTTATTTTCAATTGAGTTATACAGATCCATAAGAATTCTAGTTTGCTCATTAACAAAGGTTACCGATGTTCCTTAATTTATTAAGTATAGATTAATAAATTTAATATTAGAGATCGGCCTGAATCTTAATCTTGATTTTCCTTGATTTATCAAATGAAAGCGAGAGTCGATACAGATCAAATCCTTATTAGCTTTTATTATGAGATTAAATGTGTTATGAATAAAAATGTTATTTGATTTGAAAAGATTAATGGGGATATTAGGAGATTTGAGGAGAAAATGGGATAGTAAGAGGAAACTATGTGGGATATTGTAGCACCCCAGGAACCAGAGTATAAACCCGACTTGCTATAATCTTTTCCCCAATCATAAAAAAACCTTGATTTTTCTAGACTAAGGTCGCCAATTAAAATCGGATAAAGATAGAGTTTTTTCAAAAACCTATATCTCTAAATAATATTAATTAACCTTCTCGACCCACTCGCGCAGTACGGCCAATACGGTGAACATAATTTTGATATGCTAAAAAGTTTATTTAAATAATAAATTATTGAAATATTCCCCTCTCTAAACTACTTCTTATGCCCAGGGCGTTTGAAAAAGTAGTTCCCGAGACCTATTTTAGAAAATCTATTAAAAAACCATCTTTTCTGATTGTAAAACGCGTGGAGAAATTTAATTAAAAATTTAAAAACAAATGAAGTAAATACCAACCTTGCGGAGTATCAAAGTTAATAACATGTGTAATATCCCCAATATCTATCCCTCTTGCTAAGGCATCTGATGCAATTAAAAGTCGTATCTCTCCGCTTTTAAATTTATTCAAATTTTTCTCTCTGTCCTTTGGACCTCCAACATCGCCATGAAATGCCAAACATGGGTAACCATCTTTTATCAATTGTTCTTTTATCTTAAATGTAATTATAGTAATTGCTTCAATAGTAATCAGGACTTCATAGAATCTTATTTCTAAGAGTTTAACTACTGGATTTAAATTTTTAAAATTGTTTTTTCTAGAGACTAGCTTTATAAATACTGCTCGGTAGTAATGGGTTGACCCAAAAAGAATGAGCCCTTTATGGATAATGCAAATAATTTACTATAACAAAAAAAAACAAAAAACAATCAAGAAACTATTTATTGCCCATTATTATCTATTACTTATTGCCATTCTCTGGGCAGCTTTTGAATTCCTCTTTGATAAGAAGTTGTAGCTGATTTTACCTCTAGAATATCAGTTACCCAATTTTTGATTTGCGTATCATTTTGGAACCGAACTTCACGTAAATGATTTTTCATAGAAAGGAATAAGCGATAATTAGATGGCCCAATGTCCGGTGAGTAAGGCGGATGTGGTAGAATTTCCCATCCGAGTGTTTCAGTTCAGATGGGAACCGAGTTGCATTTGCAAGGGGTGGAGGCGCGTTGTCCTGATGGAAAACAACCTGGCCTTGACGCCGTCCCTGAACTGTGAAACCATCAATGGCAACTTGAACGCGGTCCAGGATTGCACGATAGAGATCTCCATTAAGTCCAGTGCCCCTAGGAAGTAATTCCCAGTGTACAAAACCATATCTAGCTTATAACAAAGGGCTCATTCTTTTTGGGTCAACCCATTATATTCGATACCTGGTAAAAAACCAAGTCGCCGCACACAAATCAGTTTTAAAATTTTGAATTTTTACCGCAGTAGCATAATCCTTCCAGTAATACCGATGAATTTCAAAATCTTATCGGTCGTTATTTAGTAAAGTACTAGCTATACAGAATACAGTTAATAAACAAATCACCTCATTTAGAAGGGTTTAATTATAACTGCTTAATAATAATACTATAAAGGCTATAGGCATAGTATTTTATCTTTTGCAAAGTATGTGACTCTTAAAAAGAAGCGTGCCTAATAAATTATTTGGTTAATATATTTAAAAAATTTACACGATCACAAGTACGTTTTGTGTTTGAAAAAACAACAATTTTACTTATAGAATTCTCTAGGATACGATTTATAACATTCTTAAGCCCTTCATATTTCATTGTTTCAGCAATCCAATAAAACGATTGATAAAGATTTGGTGGCAACTTTCTCGTAATTGTCAGTTTAACCTTTATAAACAAAAAAATGTTGAAACATTAAAATTTTGCAGATAAAAATCAGTATAATATAATTCAGAATTTTTGTTTGACGAATTATTAAGAATTTAATAAACTTCAATATCGAGGTTTGAAACTAAAATCAGCCCTCGCTAAAAAAGAACCTTTTTTGTCAAGCTATACATATGTCGTTCGAAAGCTCGATGCGCCCATTTTAATTTATAGTCTTTTTAACCCAAAAACTCCATAAACAATGTTTGGGAACGTATAGAAAATACGTACATGATCATTTCTAAGAAATTGATCAACCAATCCAACCACTTTATTATCGTATGTTGCAGAAAACATTACTAGAAATTAATTTTATATGTGTACTCTCTGTTAACTAATTATACGAACCCCCTATTTTTTTGGGGTTTTCAAAGTATTTTTATAAACGTTTATCCCCTGTTTTCCGTTGATATTCGAGTTTTGAGATCTCGATAATGGAAGTATATTAGAACCGTTTCTTATGTATTTCCTATCTAAAATGATAGATATGTTCAGATCGGGGTGACCCCTTCCAAAACACTAAAATAGGGCGCAGCCACTCTAAAATAGGGCATAAATAGGGCGAAATCGGGCAAAAATAGGGCAAAAATTAAGGCATAATTAAAATTTCAAATAAGGCGAAAATTTTGAGATTTTTGGAAGGTCAAGAAGCCAAATTTCTTCCATTTTTAGCGCCGCAGGCGAAGATTTTGAAGATTTTGGGAGGTTAGAAGGCAGATTTCTTCCATTTTTTGCGAGGCAGGCAAAAATTTAGGGGATTTTACTAGGCCAGGAATTTAGAGATCCTTTATTTTTACCATTTTTTTACAAAACCCGAAGAATTTTTAAAATTTTACAAGATTGTAAAAATAGGGCAAAAATATGGCAAATGAGAAAATAGGGAAAAAATAGGGCGAAAAGGTCAAAAATAGGGAAAATCCTCTATAAATAGGGTAAAAGGGCCACCCTGGTTCAGATAAATTTTTGTGGATTTTTCGATTGATAAATAAAAATTTTGAGGAGGTGCGTATAATTAGTTAACACCACTTATTGCTAAGAATGTTCTTATGTCTGAAAAGCAAATTTTTAGATTTGAAATTTCTGTGATAATTGATGGCTTTTAATTCGTAGATTTCAAAGCCACATTCCCATTTACTTTGAAACCCCGAAAAAGTAGGGGGTGCGTATAATTACTTAACAGAGTTTATTAAGGTATTAGGTATCTACCAGTTGTTCTTTCTTCTTTTGCCGGAAGTTGTTGAATTATTGCACCTGTTTGACCGACAAATGTACTATCTTTAATTTATTTTATTTAAAATATCAAATAAAAAATTTCTTTACTAACCAAGTAATCTATCAGATTCATCCATTACGAAAAAAGTACATTGACTCAAATTAATATCAAGATTTTTCATCATTTCAATAAGTCGCAAAGGTGTAGCAACAAGAATATCACATCCCCACTTTAATTAAAAGCAAAGAAAGTTAATTTTAAATTAAGTAGGTTTGAGGTTGGTAGGAAGGAGGTTGGTAATTCAGTTTCAACGTATTTTTTATAAGCCGATCCAAAAAAGCTGAATGAAATCCTGTTAACACTGACAAACTAATACCAGAACCTACTCATTAATATCATCTTAATGTGTTAATGAGGATATATACATATGAGGATCTCTTTAGTTTCAGCAAAGGGTGTATAGCGGGAGCGGACAAATTCTTGGTTCCGGCTCTAGTGTTCTCAAAATCTTGCTGGAGCCGGCTTCAGAGCTATCTCCCAGAGCCATACATATCACAGCCGACAGCCCTATTCACAATAAATATTTGAACCAACTTTAAGGCTAGCAAGTTGCGGAGCATAATTATTATGCCCCCCATAAACAAGTGCTGGCACAAGAGGTGTACGGTATGTTAATTTCATCACTTCTCTGTACGTTTGTTGTGCGAGTTCTCTCGTTGGTAAAAGAATCAAAGCTTTTGGGTAAAAAGTTTTTGCTAATTTTTTATCCTAAAAATTGTTAAATTTTAACTCGTTTTAAAGCAAACTTTTTTGCTTCCTTTTCCTTTACTTTGATTTTTTAATTCATCTTGAAATCCTTTTTTCAAAAGTCTATCAATCAGAGGAATAAGAAATGCGGCCGTCCTGAAAAGAATATTTTAGAGAGAATAAATATAATTCTCGTTTTTTAAAAATAAAAAATTTCCAACTTTCCAGAACCAGTCTCAGCTACGGCAATTAAATCATTCACATATGAAAATGTTAATATGCGAATGGCATATCTCTAAATACATGAAGAATTTAAGCAAATCTGAATAAAATTACTTGAACAGGTGTAGGCTTTTTAAACTTGGACAAATAAATATTTTCCATTAGCCACTGATGTAAATCCAAATCGTGATCATCAAACTAAAAATGATTTATCAGTCTATGTCTTGAACGGGATTGCTTAAACAAGGAATTTTGGCCTCAATCCTGAAAATTAAAAAACCGGGATTTCTGACAGGATCCCTTGAACTCCATATATGATACTGTTGGGTATGTGCTTAGTATAAAAGGCTGAGGCTTTAGCCAGTCTGAGAGTTAGTCCGGAGTTAGTCCAGAGAGTCAGTTTAGTCTATTGTTAGTCAGTCGTTAATCTATTCAGTCAGTCAGTCTTAGTCTTGTGCTCCAGCAGATAGTCTCGTTATTCTATTGTTTGTAACCTTGTGATAAACCTTGTTAGTTAGCTAGTCTTTCTGTTAGTATCGGACACACCGCAAGTCGATACATAACAGATACTGTCCCATGCCTAACATAATCCAATAAAGATCTTTGTTTATAAAAAGTTTATCATGGAATTGAGGCAATTTGACTAGCTTTTAATCTACAAATTTCAGTGACTTCATGTTGTTTGAACTAATAAACTTTCATTGGGTCTCAGAAATAAACAAGAGACAATAGGCTTACATTTTCAATAGGCGTAACATTTATTTTCGAAACTTGATTGTATTCTGAGGAAAAACGTTCAATATCAACGCTAATTGAATCATCCATTTTAAAATAGGTTTCATCCACTGGTAAACTACTTGTTTGGTATATTTCTTCTTCAAAAGCTTGATTTCTATTTCCCTGATTTTCCCAAGTTCCTTTGCTCTCCAAAAATTTCTTTAAAAGGCTTTCGTGTTTAACCGCCTATTAATATATAGTGACAGAATTTATTTAAAAAATTAGTTTTAATCAAATAAATTACCGAAAAATTTTTAAATTCGCATAAGGACTTAATTGCCTTATTTAATGCATAAATTCTATTTAATTCAGTAAATCCATTTTTTGAATTATTTTCACTAATTTTAAATGAATTCTCCAATTCATCATGATTATACAAATCTTTTTTAGCTATGCAGTCATACGGCTTATAATATACAAGTGTATAGAAATTATCAAAAATTTCCTTATCATTTTGATGCAGTTTTGATTTGAAATATGTTTCGAAATCTTCATCTTTAAATAAAATTATTTTTAATGTCAGATTTGTCAAACAATCAAAAATAGTATATAGGAGGAAATGTCATACCGAATACTTTTGGCATTTTCCTGATGGGGCAGGCCAACCTACCGCGAGCCCAACCTACCGCCGAGCTATAATTTCGTTCAGAATTGACGAATCCGGAACGCCCTGTTATGGTTCGATTCAGCTCGTCGAGGCGCATCGAACCATACCAGGGTGTCCCGGATTCGACAATTCTGAACGAACTTATAGCTCGGCGATAGGTTGGCCTCGCGGTAGGTTGGGGTGTACCATTTCCTGATATATAGATTTGTATTAATAACAAAATTGGGCACTTAACCCCTCTCCTCAAATCTGCGGAGTACGGGGGTGTAAACTTTTTCGTGGTTTGGAACGGAAAATTGTTGAAGACATCCGCCTCTATCTGAGTTTGTGTTTCTAGCAGAAACTGCTATTCTATTAGAGTTGGAGTTAGACGGTATCGGGATTTCGACATAAAATCGGGATTTTGAATAATGATTCAGATTATGGTCCCGATTCGAGATCGGATGAAAAATTTGAAAAAAAGATTAAAAATCTGGATCGGATTCAAAAAACCGGGATATCCCGCCCAATCCTAATTAGATCATTCGCGTTATTTACAAAATTAATTATGTTTACATATTATTTCCAATGATTTATTTTTCGTAAACGAATTAATTATTTTTTTTAAAAACTTTTTCTTTTCCTTTTCTAATTTTTGCTTAATTAAAGCTTCTCTGTAAATATTTCTAGCTTTAATAAGCTCTTTAAAGAAAAGAGTGACAAATTCCTCATTAAAACTATTTTCCAATTTTTCATTTTCTTCTTTGAAATGTTGAATAATTCCGGTTTCATCGACAATTTTTGTATAAAATTCATTTTCATAATAAACCTCCTGATTTATAATTTTTAAGCTTTCACTGACAAGTTGAAAAAGGGGGCCTGTTTTTTATAAAAAAATATTTTTTATTTACATTAACGCGACTTAATATCAGTGGTTGGAAGCTCGTACCAAAATTCGTACTCGTACTCGTACCTGTGTACGAAGTACGAGTACGAGTACGAGCAAAAAAAAATGGGCAGGTACGAGTACGAGTACGAGGAAAAAAATAAGGTCTGTACGAGTACGAGTACGAGTACGAGAAAATAAAACAGGCCAAGTACGAGTACGAGTACGAGCAAATGATTTTTATTCAATTTATTTTGTATGACTTTTTTTTTACTTGTATTACTATTATTTGTATTTTTTTTACCACTATAATTGCGCAAATGCGCTAGTGGTTTGCTCAATAAATAAATAAATAAATAAAAATGGACTCGTACCTCTCGTACTTTGACATTAAATTTTTAAAGGAAAAGGGAAAGGAAAATTAATAATTTTTCCAATTTGTTCTTTGGTTGGTCGATGGTTGAGTGGTTAGGTTGACTGACTTCACTCACTTAAATATTTTGGTAGTGCTGGGTTCGAATCCAGGGCTGGATTTGAGGCTTAGAAAATTTTTCTTTTCAAAAATAAATGTTTTTAGACTATTATTTTGATTTTAAAATTTTAAATTCATTTTTTTAATATTTTAAACTTGAAAAAACATTAAAAATTTTAATTTAATCATGAATTTTTCAAAATTTTCGCCTGCGGCGCAGAAAATTTAAGAGGTCTGGCTTCCTGATCACCTAAACTTCAAAAAAAAATATGCCTGCGGGGTTATCAATTGAATTTTCTCTCCTAAAGCCTTACAAAATTCTCAAAATTTTCGCCTGCGGCGCAGGAAATGGATGAAATAGGAGGATTTATGGCTTCAAAGCCTTCCAAGAATCAAAAATTATCGTATACGCCCCTAAAAATTAAGAACTATACGCCGTTGCCCCCAAAAATTCACAAAAATTTTAAATTTTTTGCATATTTCCCAAGTACGAGAAAGTACGAGGTACGAGGCCAAAAATAGGGCTGGTACGAGTACGAGTACGAGTACGAGAAAAAAATAAGGCATGTACGAAAGTACGAGTACGAGTACGAGCAATTTTCAAAATTCCAACCACTGCTTAATATATAATTTTTATTTTCGCTTAAATGTCTTCATCCTTAAAAGGCTCATAATGGTCAGATTTCTTAATTCCTCAATGTCACTCTATTTCCCTATGTCATTCAATCAATTGGCTCAGGAATTTTTATCAAAAAATTTTATATAAAAAATTACGAATTTGAGGTCTGCCTCTCGGTTCAATATTCGTTTCCTCTTGTGGTTGCTCCGTTCCAACATTTCCTTGAAAGGAGGATGATGGACGTCCACCTCTCATTCCAAAGACAATCGACAATAAAATTGTTAAAAGAAAAAGAGTTTCGAGAACTCTCATTTTTCTAAAAGTTAAAAATATTCGGGAATCTATTCGACAAAAAGGCTCGGGTTGAAATGAGAGAATGTAAAATCAAGTTTATCTTAGTAGAGCTATCCAGTGCTCGATATTGAGCGTTTTGTGACTCCAGACATTGCAATCTTAGTTCCAGCTCCAGAGCCTTCCTAAAGCTCAGAAAATTGGACTTTTTTATTTTGCATAAAACCCGGACCAAATTACAGGGATTCCCATTGGCGGTAATTCTTGGGTTGGTACCCCCCCCCTCCTCCTCCTTTTTCCTTCCTCAAAGTATTAAAAATGGTCAGTGAGTTATAGAAATTATAGAACTCATCGAGCTGTATCGAATAAGAACAAATCAACCCCCGGTCTTAACTTTGGTGTACCGACACTTGCGGAACGACATTTGCGGATCGACAGTTGCGGCCCGACATATGCGGATCGACATTTGCGGACCCGACATTTGCGGATTAACATATGCGGACCGACAGATGCGGATTAACATTTGCGGATCCGACATTTGCGGACCTGGTAATCTTTTTTAAAAAATAAAGGATTTTCAAATTTTTCGGACGTACAAATAGTCCTTTGGATCGGGTAGAAGGTTGTAAATGTCCGGGTAACGGGTCGGGTCAGTAAAAAAAGTTGAATCAGCCTGCAATCTTGGGAACAGAAACTTTGATATGTGTCTAAGATGTGTCTTTCAGCAGACTTTCATTTTTCTTAGGTTAACACCGATACCGAGAAATTGGGGAAATATTAGTTGATCAAATTCAAAATTTTTCAAGATACAAGCCCAAGACGACCTCAAGATTTAAGACCAAATTTTTACAGGATTAAAGAAGGTTAAATCCCACTGGACAAATTTTTGATTTATTTTTCTTGCCGTTGGCACAGTCACCTTAGAAAATATACCCCCAAATTAATGAATAATATGGGAATTTTCATCACCGGAGATGAAAATTTTGAAAATATATTGTTATTCTTTAACTTTAAAAAAAAATAATTTTTATACTTCTTATTTTCTTAAAGGATTCCCAGGTCCGCAAATGTCGGGTCCGCTAATGTTAATCCGCATCTGTCGGTCCGCAAAAGTCGATCCGCTTCTGTCGGTCCGCCGATGTCGGGTCCGCAAATGTCGATCCGCAAAATTCAATCCGCAACTGTCGATCCGCAAATGTCGTTCCGCAAGTGTCGGGTAACCCTTAACTTTGGGTCGAGATACAGACCCCGAAAATTGAAAAATAACAGGGAGGACCAAGCTCATTTTTGGGTTAAAAATTCGATTAAACAAATAAAAGCTCATTCGAAAGAGCTTGTCGAGCTGCTTCGAAAGACATCAAAATCGACGTAATTCAACAAGATTTGACAAATTTATGACATAAAGTAATCCTATTGTAGTCGGTGAGACGCTTGTGCTGCGCCTTGCGAAGGGTTTTTTGTCTGTATCTCGGCCCAAAGTTAAGACCGGGGGTTGATTTTGGCGTCATTCGATACAGCTCGACGAGTTCTATAATTTAAGACTCACTGACCATTTTTTAACACATTGAGGAAGGAAAAAGGAGGGGGGGGGGGTACGAACCCAAGAATTACCCCATTGGCAATTTATAAATTCTTTTATTAAAAGAGAAAATAATAAACTGAAATTTTAAACCCCTTAATCCCATCAAATAACCCACAGTTAATCCGCTAAACCCTTTGATATCTCTTTTAATGGTAATTTTGAACTTCGTACCCCCCCTCTTTTTTCAGTCTCAAAGTGTTAAAAATGGTCAGTCTGAACAAGAATTGTAGAACACATCAGGCCGAGTCGATTGACACCAAAATCAACAAAATCCGACCCGATTGGACCGAAATACAGACCCCTGAAAATTGAACAACCACAGGGGTGATTTCTTGGAACAAAAAAGTTTATGCAAATTATTGCTCATTCGAAAGAACTCGTCAGCTGAGTACAATTCTTGTTTAGACTGACCATTTTTAACACTTTGAGACAGAAAAAAGACAGGGGGGGGGGTACGAAGTTCAAAATTACCCTTTTAATCCTTCAAACGAGAATATGGTAGGTTGGGAAGGCTGAATGGAAAATTGGAAGTCGAAAAGCAGCTAGCACTTTTTATAAATGTCTAATCATAAAAAAGTCCATTCCTCTCACTCAAATATATAGTCAATTTTACATCAAATAATCCCGCCCAAATTGGTAATAATTTTTAGAAAGGCAATAAGTCGCGCATATAAAGGGAAATTTTAAAAAAATTGCAAAATTTTGTTTTGATTTTTCGGCAATAAAAAAAAGAAAAAATTAGCAAATTATTTGTTTGTGTTTTAATTTTATTTTTTTGTCCTTTAAGCAAAGTGCAAATAATTTTATACTCGGTATTTTTCTTAAAGAATCATAAGTCGTCTTTATTTATTTTATAAGAATTTTTAAAGTGTGTTTTGATTTTCGGCAAAATAAAAAGAAAAAAATTAGCAAATTTTTTATTTATTTTTCTTTAAATTTTGCCCTTTAAAGCATCGGAAATTAGTTTTGAATTTAAATATTAGACAAATTAAGTAAAAATAAAGGATAATTTTAAAATTAATTTTAATTGCTTCCAAAATTGCAAAAAAGCTAAATGAATTTGGGAATTTTTCTAAAAAATCATTTAATAAAATTAAATTTTCTTTTTTTATTCTTTTCACTGGAACATCTAACAACGTGTCACGACACTTGCAGATATGACATTTGCAGACCCGACATTTGCAGATCCGACTTTTGCAGATTAGACCCATTTCGCTCTCTTCTTTACCATACCTATTGCATCCGTGGAGTGTTTGCTGCTGCGGAGAAATCCTGGGATGCCCATCTCATCGATGATAGGAATAGGATCATGTTACGAGCCCAGAGCCCAGCGACCGTTGGCTCCCCGCGAAGCGCGTGCCGCGGGTTTTGCACAAGCGCCTCGCCGATGCTCCATAGGTCTACGTCTGATCTGCAAGTGTCGGTATCTGCAAATGTCGGGTCTGCAAATGTCATATCTGCAAGTGTCGTATGACCTCTAACAAAAATAAAAAACCTTTTTAAAATTTGTTTTGAAAATTGGAAAAGAAAGATCAGAGATGGAATAAATTGATATTTACTAAATTTAAGATATTTGTCCAAAATTTAGGGTGTATAATTTTTGAGGTTTTAGAGTAATAATTAAAAGCATTTTTCTATAACATTTGTTGAATCGGGAATTCGAATTTCGACCATTCTGAAAATCGGAACAGAAATTCGGCAATTAAACCAGCCTGATAGAGAGAGATTTTGAAGAGCTTTCGAATGATAGATTAGAATTAATATTATTTTTATATATCCTCGAGAATTAAAAATCAGGGCTGGATAATTCTGAATTATAAAATGTTGAAGTCGGAAAGTGAAAAAGTACTTTTCTGTTATGCCGGCAAACAAAAAATGTATAAAAAGGGTCATGAATATGGACAATATATGCCATTCGAAAGAGCGCGTCGAATTGAGGCGAATGATACCAAAATTATGTTTTTGGGCTTGAAATTTTGAGCTCGAAATGGTCAAAAATCTTTGGGCTGACAGCTGATTTTTGCGGTAAATAATTCGATTCTATAAATAATAGCTCTTTGGAAAGAGCATGTCGGGCGAGTTTAATTACTTAAATGATAGCCTTAAATAATAGTCTTAACTGTCTTTTTTGGCTTAACCAATGATCTATAAGCCAAGAATTATGAAAATTAAAAAACGAATTTTCTAAAATTCGAATGACATAAAAAGAAAGACAAAATATCACCTTTAAATAAATAAAATTAGAAAATATAAAAATAAGAAGTTAGGAAAAATAAAAAAAAAATAAAAAATAAAGTTAAAAAATTTGTTTCAAAATGTTACCGTATATCCTAAAAGAGTGATCCCGGGAGTACTATTTTTCAAACCTTCTCCAAAGGGGAGTACTATTTAAGGGAGGAGAACTAATTCAGGGGGGAGTACTATTTTTCAACCATCCTCCATGATTTATCAACGAAAATTTTTTCAAAATCTAAACGTCAAATTAATTAGAGTTGCTATTTGAAAAATGCTGGATCCGTACCCGGATCTCAAAAAATTTCTTTAGTAAAAGTTCTCAAAAAATATCCAAATTAGTATAAAACTGACTGAGCAAATTGCGAGACATTTAAACACAAATGACTTAAAATACGGGTTATTGAGGTCAGGAAGGATATCAGTGGTTTAAAAATTTAGTTAAAAATTAAAATTTAGTTAAAAATATGTATGAATGCGGTAGGAAGGCCTGGAGGACAGCTGTCTTTTGAACACAAGATAAATTAAAAGGGTTCAAGGAAAGAATGTGTTCCATATGAGCAAGGTCATAATGGACATGCTGAAAGTCATTGAGTAGCGGATAAAATTGGCTGTATGTTGTTATGATAAATATAGGTATTCTTTTGCAATATCATAAAGAGAACGATAAAGAGGAGCAAGTATTTAGTAAGAAAAAACAAACTATCAATGTACAACAAGACTTACGATTTGCACGACCCATTAATTGATCGTATTCAGTACAATTTTCCCAACTCTAGATGGACTGGAAGTATAATCAATAAAATGGCCAAACAAAGTACGCTTTTCAGAGCCATAATTATTGTTAGTATGACCGTGTGGATGTGACAAATCAAGACCTTTGCTGATAAGTTTAAAGTTCAATTTTCAATTAAATCAATTTTCAATTAAAATTAAGTTACCCAACAGTTAATTAAGTTACCCAACAGTTAAATGTTAACTTATTTCGCTTTTTGCGCGACATGCGAAAGTTTTATCCAACCTTAATGACGAAAGTTGGAGAAAAACGAACTCATTATTGACGAACTAAAAGGGAACCGTTTCATTTTTTAAGAGAATTACTTAGGATTTATTTATATACCTACACTGTTATTTATACCCAAAAAAATTTATACATTTAGAAAGAAATAAATATGTATATAATTTAAAAAAATAAAAATATCTCCCTTTATAGCGACATCGTTAATGACTAGGGTTGGACAAAACATGCAAATGCATGTTTTTTGTGCGGATATGTTTTGACGTGGGAAACCCAAAAAGCGTGTTTTTACATTGGTCCGAGCACTTTAGGATCCGGTTCTTAATGCATATATTTGCATATCTAGTCTTCTAATAATGACTAGATTTCATAGATGACCGTTAAGATTATGTCAATTTTCCAATTTTTTCAATATTTAAGAAGTTTCTTCATCTCCAGTGACGCTATAAAGGGCTTAACATTTTCAAAATATAATCAAAACCCAAGCAAACGAGAATAATTGTTTAACGTTACTTCAACTCCAAAAATAAAACTTTTCTTCTTTTGATAAAAATAATTTTAATAAAGTATATTTTTTTAGATTTTGTTTTTTGTTGATTTTTTTGTAATTTTCTTATTTAAACAGCAA
Organism: Meloidogyne arenaria; assembly: GCA_036172955.1. Classification (NCBI taxonomy): domain Eukaryota; kingdom Metazoa; phylum Nematoda; class Chromadorea; order Rhabditida; family Meloidogynidae; genus Meloidogyne; species Meloidogyne arenaria. The sequence goes on from JARQAB010000004.1 coordinate 7,166,215, forward strand.
AATTTTGATTTTTACCTTCCCATTGTTTTAGATAAATATTTAGTTAGCCCAAAAATTTTTAACCCTTTACCATTTTAAAAAATACGATAATTTATATCCCTCTTTAAAAATAATTCCCTTCCTAAGAGAATATGTCATCCAGAAAAAAATTGAAAAAAATAATGCCCATGCAGATTTTAGTGGAAATAATGATGACTTGCTCCCTCATCTTCATGATAAGGGATTGCTTGTCCAGCTTCAGGTATATCGCTTTCTACATTTCCATAATAGGTTTGATATCCTTGATCTTGGCCATATCCATATTGACTTCCACTTGCTTCTTGACTAATTTCTTCTGTTTTTCCTTGTCCCTTCATTACATAATCAATCAACTCTTGTGGTAATTTAATATTCTTATTTTCATTAGCTGCTTCAAACAAATTTTTAATAATTTTAGTTTTTTTATTGACAAATGTTATTGCTAATCCTTTATTTTAAAATATGTATTAGTCAATGCAGTAAATATTAACTAACCTTCTTTACCCGCTCTGCCTGTACGTCCAACACGGTGAATGTAATTTTGAAAAGCTAAAATGAGTTTTATTCACTTAGCGTTGTATTCCCGAAAACTTTAGCTTTACTTTAGTAAATGGTCATACTTTTGTCACCTTATTTAGGTACATTCGATTAAGCTCTATGAGTTCTTACAAACGAATGTTATTCTTATAATCAAATTTTAGACCCAAAAATGATTTACTATTGTTTTCCAATTTTCGGAGATATTTATTTTTAATCAGAGTGGTGTCATAAGACTGTAACTAGCAAAATGCTATTCGATAGAAAAATACAATAACAATTTTCAATAATAGCAATGCTAAATAACATGTAGCAGCAGGCTAGGTCACTGATTCTCTTTTTATCCATGATAGGTCTCTTCAGAGTTCGTGTTAGTGTGGCTGTCCTCACAGAAGCTTTGACTAGACCTATCACGGATAAAAAAAGAAACAATGTTTAGTCTGGTAGATAGAGGCAAAATAAAAGAGAATAATTAATTAACACTTCACTGAGACAAAGCTGAATATTAGAACGGGGGTGTTTACTAAAACTAATACCTAGTTAACCAAAAAAGGGAAAAACTATTCCTGTGAAACTTGCAAAAATAAAAATACCAACATTCAGGAGCATCATAGTTAATAACATGTGTAATATCTTTAATATCCACACCCCTTCCTAAAATATCCGTAGCAATTAAAAGTCGTATTTCTCCTTTTAAAAATTTCGCCATAGTTTCCTTTCTTGTTGCCGGACCCCCAACATTATTGTGAAATGCTAAACAATGATACCCATCATTTGTCAAATTAGTTTGTAGCTAAAATTATTTTGAATTTAAAATAATTTTTTAATTATCTAGTTCATATTTGAAAAATGGGGATATTTGACATCCTATGTAGTATTTTTAAGCATTGGTTTACATATTATAATCATGAAAATGTTGTTACATAAAAAGACATGTTCAAGATTTTTAAAGTAGGATCTATTATTTTCAAACATATATGGACAATTTGTAATATGTTAAAAATTTAACCAAAAAATTTCCAACTTTTACCCATTTAACAGACAGTTTTTGATTTTTGTTTTTTTCGTCGATTTTTTGATTTTTTCGATATTTTTCGATACCGATATTATTACTCAAGTCCGGTCTCTAGTTTTAATATAAAATAAGGATTTATTAAAAAATTTACTGCATCACAGGTAGCTCTTTTGTTTGCAAAAACAACAATTTTGGAATTATTTGTGATGCTATTGCTAAGAACAAGCTTAAGCCAGTCATATTTTTCGCTTTCCTTAATCCAGTAGACATGTTGTTCGATATTTGGTGGGTTGGTGACAGTCAATTTAACCTTTAAAATTATAAATATTTAATTCTGTATAAAATTTGAGGATAAAATTTTCTACTTTTCAAAGCAAATACTTGACGTATTTTTATTTTAATGCAGTGCTTTTAGTGATTTTCGAACAATTTAATGCGCTCTTACAAATGAGAATTATTTTGTAATAAATTTATTAATATCCATAGTCACTCCTAAGGTTTTGCAATTTTCATGAGCCCAAAATCCTCATATGTACTTGCGAACGTTCATCTCACTAAGTTTTTCAAATGAAATATTTGCTTATAAATTTTTAAAAGATTACAAGCTGTAAATATAGGCAATATAACTATAATATTGTAAGGCCGGGATCATCCTAAAAACACGTGAAAAGCAATCATCGCTCTAAGTAGCGGAAGTTCCCAGAGAAAAGGCAAAGAACGCCACAAACGGCCATTCCCACTAGTTATTAGCCGCCCATTATCTAAGCTAAACATCGCCACAAACTTATCCTTGGGAAAGCAATAAGGAAATAGGCTGGTGCATATAAGCTCTAATGGAATAGGCAAAGGCGGATCACTTCTTCAACCATTCAACAGAGTTTCCGGCCGGCCTATCCATCGAGTCTTATAGGGAAGAGCACTCTCTATATTCCCCCACTGCGATTCAACTATTTCTATACTCTGCGGAGTTCACACATGATTGCAAGCATGCGCGTCTCTGCCTGAGCATCAACTAAACGAGGCACTGGGGAACGGAACCAACCGCTTTACTATATTTAAACACATACATGATCTTGTCTAAGAAATTGTTCGACCAATCCAACCACGTCATCATCGTACGTTGCCGAAAACATTACTAGAAATTTATTTTGTACTTAATAAGGTTTTAGAGATAAACCGGTTGTTCTGTCTTTTTTTGCCGGAAGTTTGTTAATTATTTCTTCTGTTTGTTCGGAAAAGTTTTTATCTTAAATTTTTAAATATTCGATAGAATAGTAAGATCTAGATTCTAATTTAGAATGAAAACTAAGTTTGTAATGCTAATTAATGAATTCTAATCCACTCATGTGTTCTGAGTTCTAACATAATCCACACCTATGACAACAACGGTTATAACTAGAGTAGGTCGAGGTCGAGGCCTCGCCGAGGCCGAGGTCCTCGCCCATTTTCAAACCTCGACCTCGATTTTGCTGATCTCGGGCCTCGGAACCTCGGTCTCTGTCCTCGCCCAAAACCTCGCCGAGGACCGAGGCTAAATATACACCCCTAAAGATTGACTTTTTTTAGCAGAAATAGAAGAATTTTGGCCGATTTTCCTCAAAAAATTCTCAAAATTTTGCTTCCGATTTCCCGAAATCGGAAATTAAAATTTCATTGGGAATTCCCGTTCCCGATTCCGGAATTTTTTTTGAAAAATCTGAAAAAATTCTAAAAATTTTGTGAATGGTCTTCCAATATTTTCAAAAAGAATAAGTACCAACTTTGATATTCTGAGGGACTTGGTTTGAATCCATGATTCGAAAATAAGATTTTTTGACATTTTTTCTTCCAAAAATATAAATTTTTAACTTTGATTTTAAATGTTTAACTTTATTTTTTTAATTTTACACTTGAAAAAACTTTAAAAATTTTAATTTGGTCATGAATTCCATTAAATTTTCGCCTGCGGCCCAGAAAATTGATGAGTTCTGGCTTCATGACCATCTAACCTTCAAAAAATTTTTGCCTCTGGGTCTAACACAGGAATTTTTCAATTTAGGCTTTCCAGAATTCTTAAAATTTTCGCCTGCGGCGCAGAAATTGATAAAATTTGGTAAATTTATTTAAATTTTGAAGTTTTATAAAAGTTTTTAAAACCCTCGGTTATCCTCGAACCTCTGACCTCGGCCAAAATTTGCCCCTCGACCTCGATCTCGGCTTTTTCAGCCTCGGTGATCCTCGGTCTCGGTTTTTTCAAAAAACCTCGACCTCGACCTACTCTAGTTATAACTAGGGTTGCCGTTTTCGATTCGCGCCGACGTTCGGTGCATTTTTTCGAGCTTGGTTTTTTTCGATTCGGTTCGTTTCGCGTTTTTCGAGATGAAAAGCCTCGGCGCGCTCGATCTTTCGAGTTTCGGTTCGAGCGAACTGGCAACCCTACATACAAGTAAATAGTCAAAAGGAATAATACATAATTATAAATATTTACATTATTGCGGGAAAATACATACGGGAAAATACATAAAACTTTTCAAACTATTTAGGTACCTATTTTATAATTATACAACCTAAAAATCCGATCCCTATTAATCACTAACCAAGTAATCTATCAGATTCATCTAAGACCAAAAAAGTGCATTCAGACAAATTAATATTTAGCATCATATGTATAAGTCGCAAAGGTGTAGCAACAAGTATATCACATCCAAGCTTAAATTAAAAACAAAGAAAATTTTATGTATTATCTAGTATTCTAGACATAAATAAATTAATAATACACTGATTATAAATAATTTGAAGACTGATACATTTTTTGAATTTTAATAATCATTTAAACCGGTTAGCTAAAGGGGGCTCATCATTTATGTCTCAAACTAATAGTCCACTCCCCAAATGTCCGGGCACGGTCTTAAGCATATTCTCATGAAAAAATTAAACCAACTTTAAGGTTAGCAAGTTGTGTTTCACGATTATTTTGCCCCCCATAAACTAGTGCTGGCACAAGAGGTGTACGGTATGTTAATTTCATCACTTCTCTGTATGTTTGTTCTGCGAGTTCTCTTGTTGGCAAGAGTATCAGAGCTTTAGGATAAAAAGCCTTGTCAGCTCTACTCTAAAAATATTTTAAATTTTAATTTAACTAGTTAGTTTAACAACTTTTTTGGGTCCTTTTCCTTTATTTTCAGATTTCAAGATTCTGTCTATCAAAGGAATGAGAAATGCAGCCGTTCTACAAAAATAGTTTTTTATTAAAAATTCATTCAACTAATATTTGTTGATTTTTTAGAAAAATAATAACCAGAGTTTTTTAGGTCCGAAAAACCCCATAATAGGGTTTCGAAAAAAGGCTAAAATAGGTTCAAAAAATTTCGAAAGGAGGCAAAATAGCCTCTTTTATCATCAAAACTAGTTCGCAAAAAAAGGTAAAAACCTAAAAAACTCTCTCTGATAATAACTCTAGAGAATCATATAAAATGTTTATTTTCTGAATTTAATACGAAATGAAAGAAAACGGTTGAAAACTAAAGAATTAATGTGTTTGGGAAGGTTTTGTATTATTGTGGTCTTACCATAGAGACATTTGGTATTCATGGATAAATAGTAGAAAAATAATTTTAGAGAGTCTCCTAAAAGGGGACCAATAAAATATGTCGAAAAAATATTACTTTTGCTTAAATATATAGTTAAGCTTTTGCTTAAAAGTAAAAATGCCAACTTTCCAGAGCCTGTATTAGCCACAGTTATTAAATCATTCTGTTTGGATTCTGTCAATATACGAATAGCATATTTCTAATTTGAATAAAAATTTAGACAAATCAGAATAAAATAACCTGAACAGGTGTAGGAATTTTAAAATTGCTGAGATTGTAAATATTTTCCAGCAACCAAGGATGTAAATTCAAATCGTGATCATTAAACTAAATATTTTTTAAGCAGATTTATTGTAAGCACTTTAAAAGTTTTGATAGAAAGGGAGGTACTTTATTAATATCCCGCCCCCATCCATATCTGAGTCTCAGATTATTTTTCCTTTTTTGCTGTCAATCATTTATTTCCCTCCTTTTTTAATTCCAATCATTTTCTTCCCTCGAATATTATAAGTAAAAGGCAAGTTAAAACTTAAGCCATTTGAGGTGTACAGCCCAAAAGAGCGTGCAACCATAACGGCGCAAAGCCACAACTTTCTGTAATACTTTTGGCCCTTGTCATTTTTGTTATGTATGTTTCTCTTGAAAAATAATCTAGAATAGACCCAACCCCCAATAAATCAAAACAAAGTCGAAAAACTTGCATTTTCAATTGGAACAACATTTATTTCTGTTACACCTTCATGCTCATAAGAATAACGCTCAACTTCAACGGGAATTAAATCAGATATTTTAAAATAGTCTTCGTTAATTGTTAAGTTTTCAGTTTGGAATATTTCTTTTTCAAAATCTTCATTTCTAATTCCTTGTTTTCCCCAAGAACCTTTGCTTATCAAAAATTTCTTCTGAAGGCTTTCATTCTTCGAGGACTTTATAAATCGTTATTAAATCATTATTATGAAATTTATAAATAATTATTAGACAATGATTTTATTGGGGCTGATCCGTACATTCGGATCAAATAAGTCTGGATATCAGGAAATTTTCGATTTGGATGTCGGATCCGGATATACGAGTATCGGGATCGGGGAATTGAGTAAATTAAAATAAGAAATTTAAATATTAAAATAATTTAAATTTTATTAAATTCAACATTAGCGCTACAGATGATCGCAAAAAATTTTTTTTAAATATGTAGTCAGTAACGAGAGTTGAGAGAATAAACTATTAGCTTGATATATCAAAATTGTTTTGTTGCGGGTATATAATCAAATTTTCCGGGGTCGTTCACGACAATATGTAGTTATTTTAAAATAAAATTACCGAAAATTCTTTAAATTTGCACAAGGCCTTGAACGCAATATTTAATGCATATATTTTATATAATTCATTAAATCCATTTTTAAATTTATCTTCGCTATTTTTAATCGACTTTTCCAACTCAAGTTCCATATTTATATCTTTTTTAGCAATACAATCCAATTTTTTATAATATACAAGTAAATTTAAATTATTAAAAATATTTATATCACTAACATACAATTCAGAATTTAAATATGTGTTGATATTTTCTTAAAATAAAATTTTTTTATGTTTTTTGATAAGGGTGTTTATAAATTAAAAATGAATTAAAAGAAGCTTAAAAACAATGCCCTTAAAATATCGTCAATGGATATTAGAAAGTAAAAAAAAACTGTTCATCTCACATATTAAACAATTAAAAAAATTAATTCTCACGTTAGAGGAGGTGTGTTGAACTCCGTCCCCTAAGTCTGGGAATTTTGAGAGTGAAATAAGTGTTAAGTTCGAACGTAGAATCATAAATATTTCATTTTTTACATGTAAAATACATATATTATTATAACATTATTAGAAATTTAATTTTTTATGAAAGATGCATTCTAGCATCTTGGCCTTCCAAAATTTTTGCCAGGAGCGTGAAAAACTCCACTCCCCTACGCTGGGATGCTAGACTTGGCTAACTGAAGTACTTGATCATATGGTAATGAATATAGTTGTTGATTCTGGATCGAACCGAAGCAAACCGAATAACCGAGGATTTTTCGGTTCGGTTCTTCAGTTCGGTTCCGGATATAAGATTTATCAAAAACCGACCACCCTAGCAATAAATAACAATAAAACCGAGAATACACGTTGAAATCTAATGTTTATTTTCTGTCCCTAATTGTGAATAATATTATTTACCTTTTACTTCTTTTGATTTATAATAATTATTATTATATAATAAATAATTATTATTATATAAATATTAAATATAATAATTGCCAGGAATGGCAGCACCCTAGATAAATCTGGAGTCCCTCCTCTTAACTTCGCTTCTTTTTGGTTTAACCAATGATCTGTAAACCAAGAATTAAGAAAATTTAAAAATGAATTTTCTAAAATTAGAATGCCAAAAAATCAAGACAAAATATCACCTTTATAAAAATAAAATTTAAAAAAAAGTTTGGAAAAATAGAAAAGGATAAAAAATAAAGACAACATTTACTGTCTAAATATTTAGCTTTCTATATTATGCTTGACAAACCAATTTCAACTAACGCTACTGGTAGGCAAATAATCCTTTTTCGGTCGCTTTTCCAAGATGAGGGCAAGAAACCGTGCTATGTTTTTAGAGGATAAATTATTATGTCCCGGTTCTAACTTATTTAAACTATTTATTATTGTCTCTCAAACTCTTGTTTGAGGTTTTAAACTTTTCTTTTTAAACCTAATTTAATTCAATAAACTAACACAAACTTTCAATATCAAATTTACTTCAATTAATTAATAAGTTTAGTTCATAATAACGTAACTTTAATGTGAAACAAACGAGTATTTATATGGGACAGAAAAGGCGGGATTGAATATAGAAATAGACAGACAGTTGTAAAGGTTTGGAATGTTTAGATAAGGAATGTTTTAGGGGAATGTTTTGAATTGGAAATGTTTAGATGAAAGGAAAACAAATGTTGATGGGGAATATTTTAAATTTAGGAAAGAAACATTAAAGGAGTTTACAATGAGGAAAGTAATATTAAAATAAATTGATAAGAAATATTTAAATTATATTTTTAGGGAAAATAGGAAAAAACAAAATTATTTAAAAATAAACAAAACATCAAAGTATGGATCCAACAAAATATTTCATTTTTTACAAATTTTATTAAATTAAAATTAAAGTTAAATTTTATTTAAATTTGCTAAAAAATTTAAATGGATGAAAATTGGCAAGGGCATTCAACATTTAGAATAAATAATTTTTTCCCTTTTAAAAATTCTTATAGATTTTTTCTATTTATTATTCAAGCTATATTTCCATCTCTATAGTGTAGAAAAAAGATTCGAAATTTCGATTTTTAATTTTCTAGGCTTATTCTTTCCGATTTCGACTTTTGTTTTATATTCGAATTTCGAACTTTTTTTAGAAAATTGACTTTTAGACATTGTTTGAGGTATTGTAGCCTTTCTTCATATAAATTGAGTCTAGCTTCTCGAGCACTACCCTATTTATTGAAAACTTTGAAGCCGTGTAACTTTTTACTTTCATATTTCCAGATAAAAGTAGAAAATTTTCTAAAGTAAATCGACGCGCTCTATCTATAGTACCAAAAAATGTACAAAATTTTGACTTACAGTTGGAGGTTCCTTTGTGAGAGGGATAATAAAACATGTTCGGCACTGTAGGTGAAAACTTTAGTATTTTTTACTAAAGTTTCCATCAACTTATCAACTTTCAAATATCAAACGGTGACACCTAGAGTTTTTTACCAAAATTCAAAACTATATATTTTAAATCATGTGAAGCAATTTTATTAGCGCTCAAGGCATGGGGGAGGGAGGGGGACCCCACAATCCCTTACTCAACTCAATATTAATTGAGTGGAGGAAGGGATGGAAGAGAGAAAGAGAGTGATGGGGTATGTGGGGGAGATTTCAAATTTAATCATCGTAGTGCGAGAGAGTGAAAGAGATTATAAGTAAAGATGTATTAGATAGCTATTAGCCGGAAAGTGTTGAGTGTGTTTAAAAATATTATAGTGTGCAAACATTCACGACGATAATTTAAAAAGTTCTTCAGATACTTATTACTGGCTATTCCAGGTTTTCAGAACCTGATATCGAAAAAAGTGAAAGAAAAAGTGAAAGAATACCATTCCCAAAAATCATTCCCGAGTTATAAACTTTTACTTATATTTTGACTAATTTTATTTATTTAATAAATGCTTTATAAATAAATTCGGAAGTCAAGAAACCAAAGTTTATCCGTTTTAGCACCGCAGGTGAAAATTTTAGAATTGAGTAAAAAAGATGATAGATTTTTTTCATTTTTTGGCTCAGACGGGAAAAATTTTTACGAAGGCTAGAACAAATTTTTTCAAATTAATGACCGTCATTTGGGTGTATTTATGGCGGAAGAGGCCAAAAAGCAGGAAGCGGAAGGGTCAAACAAGACGGAATTCGGCCGAAGGCGAAAGCAAACGCCTAATGTGTGTTTACATAAAAATCGTCTTGCGTTTTGCGGAAGAAAATAGCATTCAAAAGAAGGAGAGACAAAATCGCGTCTCTTTATTTTCAATGTTATTTTTTACCGCAAAACGCAAGACGCTTTTTATGTAAACACGGCATAAGGAGGGTTTCGTTAATAAATTTTAATTATGATTAGATGGAAAAATGATTAGATGGAGGGGATGGGGGGGGGGGGAGGGGAGGGGAGAGAGTAGTAGGGGAGGATGGCATGGGGAGGGAGGTGCTCCAACAATCTAATTTTATCCAAATAGCTAACTCTCTCTTCAATCCCCTCCATCATTAATGAGTGGGGGAAGGGATGGAAGAGAGAAAGAGTGATGTGATATGTGGGGAGATGGGAGTGAAAAAAGCAGGCATAAGGCCTTTCAAAAAATGCTATCCTCGAGAGTGTAACGATGTCTATTTTTCTATTGTTTAAAAAATTTTAAATCATATGAAGCAATTTTATTAGCGCTCAAGGCATGGGGGAAGGAGGAGGACCCCACAATCCCTTACTCAACTCAATATTAATGGAGTGGAGGAAGGGATGGAAGAGAGAAAGAGAGTGATGGGGTATGTGGGGGAGATTTCAAATTTAATCATCGTAGTGCGAGTGAGTGAAAGAGATTATAAGTAAAGATGTATTAGATAGCTATTAGCCGGAAAGTGTTGAGTGTGTTTAAAAATATTATAGTGAGCAAGAATTCACGAAGATAATTTAAGAAGTTCCTCAGATACTTATTTCTAAATAGTTAGCTTTATTCAGAACCTGATATCGAAAAAAGTGTAAGAATACCATTACATTCCCAAAAATCATTCCCGAGTTATAAACTTTTATTTTGAGTAATTTTATTTATTTAATAAATGCTTAAATCTAATATTTGGAATTGATTTCCTAATAATAGATTTAACAACTGCATATCAGAGATAGGCCCCGCTGATATTTAAATATTAGAGGTGGAGGAAAGCTGAACAAAATAAAATATTTAAAAATAATTTGATGGAGGGGATAGGGGAGGGAGGGGAGAGGGTAGTAGGGGAGGATGGCATTGGGAGGGAGGTTGGCTCCAACAATCTAATTTTATCCAACAAGCTAATTCTCTCTTCAATCCCTTATTTAGATTATTTATTATCGAATGAGCTATTATTTGTTTGATCGAATTTTTAGCACAAAAAATGAGCCTGGTCCACCCTTTCATTTTTCAATTTTCGAGGGTCTGTATCTCTGTCATTTCTTGATGACGAATATTTTAAAATATATATTTGGAATAAAATATTTTTATTTAACACCCACTTAAATTTCTAGTATAAATATTTGGGCAAGAGAGGGACAATCATCTCCAATTGTCCTTTTTCAGTTTTTACTGATTGTTCCCTCTCTTGCCCAAAAATTGTGATTTCATAATAATATATTTTGTAATTGTAATAAATAAATATATTTTTATAATATATTTGGTTTCCCTAAAATTTTAGGAAGAATAAAATCAATCTCTAACTTAAAGATTTTATATTTGGTGCCACGACCATTTACAGTTGGTATAACAAAAAATGGCAAGTTCTAACAAGTCGGTGTTAGAACCTGTATTAATACGTTTGATAGGCTATTTGGATGAAATACGGCCTATAATTAACTCGGGAGAAAGGACCGAGGAGGATACAGAAAAATTACAAAATATGTTGTTAAAAATTAAAAGAGTTGTAAAATTATTGGAAGAAAAAACAGAAAAGTGGGATAAAAGTATTAATGAGCTCCCGGTAGAAGAAAGGGGAGCAGAAAGGCTTATTTTTAACAGTTTCTTACAGGGAGAGAAACATTTGACAGAATGGATGGACAATGGGAGGGAAGCGATTGATGATATTGAAATCGCATTAGCTGATAATAGTGAAGATGGTAGTACTCAATCAGAATTATCAGAAGAATTGGGCAATCGAGATAGAAGAAATTTAGGAAATAATCAAGCACAAACAAATCGGGAATACAATGGGGTTCCTCAGCATTTACCTCGCGCAAAATTACCAGAATTTTGGGGGGACCAGCTGAGATGGCCTGAATTTTGGCAGGCATTTGAAAGAACAGTTGATCATTTGGATATCGATTGGGGTCTTAAGGCACACTATTTAATACAATGCCTCAGGGGGAAGGCAAAAAGGACGGTCATGGGATATAGACCGATAGCGGAACATTATGTGCCATTAAAAGAATCGCTCGAGAGACAATTTGGCAATAAAAAGGCCATAAGAGACACACTACACGCAGAATTAATCAATTTGCCGGTAGCAAATGAGTCAAGTATATCGTTGCGTGCTTATTTAGAAGAAGTCGAACGAATCTGTAGATCATTATTAGCAATGGGACACTCAGAGGATGAGTCAATAATAATGATGGCTATAAAAAATAAATTACCGCGTAGTGTTGTACTAGAATTGTTAAAGATGGAAAAATTTGAAGGAATACAATGGGATGTTAAAAAACTAAGAGAAGGATTATCTGAAATTGTGGCACTAAGGGAGGAAGCACAGCGTTGCACCCAAACATTGAATTCACGTTATGGACCGCCTAGGGGTCAAATAAATAATAATAATAGTAACAATAATAAATTTTTTAATATAAATAGAAATAATCAAAAGAAATATGAGCCGGCTAGAGTATTTGCATTATCTGGCAATAATGAATATACAAAAAATCAAAAGAGAGGAATTTTCTGCTTGTTCTGCGAAGGAACGCACTTTGCAGAAAATTGTAATCGTGTAAAAAATATTTCACAAAGAATGAAAATTCTTTCGGATCAAAATCGTTGTTTTAATTGTTTGCGTCAAGGTCACGCAAAATCAAATTGCCGACAAAAATTTGGTTGCATTATTTGTAAAGGGAGCCATAATAAAGTAATTTGTCCAAAAATTATGGAAAAAGAAACAAAACATAAGGAAAATAACGATAATATTAATTTGGTAAATATTAACGAAATAGTGAAAGAGAACGTGCTTTCAGTTTCAAAAAATAAAGGAGATGAAACATTATTGATGAAAGCAGACCTCATTGTTACTGAAGAAAATGAAAAGAAACGCGTAAAAGCGATTGGCCTATTCGATTCAGGTGCGACTATAAACTTTGTGAGTGAAGAAATAGTCGATAAATTAAAATTAAGAAAAATTGGAAAAATGGAATTAAATGTTTTACCATTCTTTCATAAGGACCCAATAAAAATAAACACGGCAAAATATTTGGTAAAAATTATACTGGAAGAAGGGGGAACAGAAGAAATAATTGCATATAAAATAAAGAAAAATTTAATGCCAAATATAAGGAGTGTTGATACAAAAACTAATAAAATAAAAACAATTGAAGTTACACCGGATATTTTAATAAGCATAACTCATTTTTGGCGGTTCTTTAGGAAAGTAAGTCCATTGTCTGAGCATCTCTTTAAGGTAGAGACTTCAGTTGGACCAATAATTTGTGGAGAATTAAAAGAATTTAATTTAAAAGAACCGATTAAAAATAATGGTTTAATGGCTATTTTGGGAGCAAATGATAGTCATAAAGAGGAATCAATGAATAATTTCTGGAGTTTAGAAACCATTGGTGTAAAAGATGATCCGGTTTGCATTGACGATGAAATTGCATTAAATTTATTTAATAGTTCAATTAAAAATGGTAAAAATGGGAGCTACATTGTAAAATGGCCATGGAAAACTGATAAAAATAATTTACCATCTAATTTCGCATTGGCATATAAAAGGTTTTTAAATCTTATAGAAAAATTGAAAAAAACACCTGAGTTATTACAAAAGTATAACAATATAATAAATGACGATTTAAAAAGAGGTGTCATTGAATTTGCAGAAAAGAGAAATGGAACAATCGAACATTATATTCCCCACCATCCGGTAATAAATCCAAAGAAAATACGTATTGTATATGACGCATCGGCGAAAACTAAAGATGGAAGAAGTTTAAATGAATGTTTATACAGAGGACCAATAATAATGCCAGATCTAGCTGGATTATTAATTCGGTTTAGAATTCCAAACATTGCTATGTGGTCAGACATAGAAAAGGCATTCCATTCTTTAGAATTAGATGTGGAAGAAAGAGAAGTGGTTAAATTTATATGGGTTAAAGATATTGAAAAACCGGTTTCTTCTCAAAATATACAATACTTTAGATTTGCTAAAGTACCATTCGGAATCATATCAAGTCCATTTTTACTTTCAGCCACGGTTAGATATCATTTGGAGAAAAGTGGAGATCCAATTGCACAAATAGCAAAACAAAATTCATACGTTGATAATGTTTTAGTTGGTGCAAATACAAAGGAAGAAGCATGGCAATCGTATAAAAAATTAAAAGAAATATTTATGTCGGCACAGATGAATTTAAGGGAATTTATTTCGAACGATGAATCATTAAATAAACAATTTCCAATTGAGGATAGATTGGAAACAAAAAGGCCGAAAATACTAGGAATACCTTGGGATATAATAACAGATAAAATTTTAATTGAATTTCCGAAGGTAGAAAATAATAATAAGATTACAAGAAGGGTAGTTCTTCAACAGTTGGCAAGTATGTTCGATCCGCTAGGTTTTGCATCACCTAGCATGCTTACGGCTAAACTTTTCTTTCAATCTTTATGGGAGAATAAAAGAAATTGGGACGATATATTAGACGAAAATGAGAAAAATGATTGGAAAAATATAGTAAATTCTTGGAAAACAATACCTATTGAAATTGAGAGACAAGTTACAAAAAATAATAGTCAGAATCAATTACACGTTTTTACGGATGCATCAAAAGGAGCATACGCGGCATGCGTTTATCTACGTTCGGAATTAAATGGTCAGGTACACACAAACATTATTTACGCTAGAAATAGACTTAAACCAAAAAAGATGCCTGTTAGCATTCCTAGAATGGAATTGTTAGGAGTTGTAATTGGAACAAGGGCTATAAAATTTGTTGAAAAACAAATAGGTATTGAAATTGAAGAAAAATTTTTGTGGTCTGACTCTAAACCAGTTCTTTATTGGATACAAAATGGACAAAGAAATGAAAAATAGGATAAAAGAAATTCGAAAAAACCCAGAAATAAAATTTGGCTATGTAAACACGGAAAATAATCCTGCAGACATAGCAACTAGAGGTTGCACGGCTCCTGAATTAAAAGAATATATAGATTGGTGGGAAGGCCCTGACTGGTTGAAAACCCCTAAAAATCATTGGCCGGATGAATTAAATTTTGAAATAAAGGAAGAAAATAAATCAGAAACAGACATTAATGGTATGGTATTTACAGCGGATATTAAAGAAAAAGAAAAATTAATTGACTTTAAAAGGTGGAATAATTGGAACAAACTTATAAAATGTATTTTGTTTGTAATTATATTCTCTCGTCTTTGGCTAGCAAAGGCCAAAAAACAAATAAAAGGAGAATTTCTCAAAAATATTAGCACTTCAATCAATTCACGAAATTTTAAAAAGGTTGAACAATTTGTATTAAAAATTGCACAAATGGAAATAGACACAGAAAAAAAGGACAATATATATTATATAAAGGACGAAAATGGTTTATTAAGATTAAAAACTAGGATTAGTAATTGCGAGGCACACAATGACTTTAAACACCCGATAGTCTTACCTAAAGGATCTTTTATAGTAAAATTATTATTAATGAAAGAACATGAGGATCTATTACATTCTGGTCTTGATTCAACGGTTGCAAATTTCTTATCAAAATACTGGACACCATGTGCACGTAGAGAGGCAAAATCTGTAATTAAAGGTTGTAAAAAATGCCAAAAAATATTATCACCGAAATTTGCTTTACCGGACATGCCAATACATCCAATGGAAAGAGTCAGAAAATCTAGACCATTCAGTTATATTGGAGTGGATTATTTAGGTCCTTCATTGTGTAAAATCAATGGAGAAAAGGTAAAATTTTGGATAGCTCTTTTCACATGTTTTTGTACTCGAGCTATACATTTGGAAATTACCTTGGATATATCAGCTCTTTCGTTCCTACATATTCTTCGGAGATTTGTTGCGCAAAGAGGCGCACCAAGCAAAATATTATCTGATAATGGGAATCAATTTATTGTAATTTCAAAGGCAATAGGTGCTGAAATAACTGGTAAATGGGGAAAAGAGAAAAATAATGAAGAATCATTATTAAGGAATTTTTTATTAAAACAAAACATTGAATGGAAATTTATACCATCATTATCGCCCTGGCAAGGTGCAATTTATGAAAGAATTGTAAAATTAGTAAAGGATTGTTTTAAAAAATCATTAGGGAATTCTTTATTGGATTTGGAAGAACTTAAAACCTTTGTAAAAGAAGCTGAAATGGCGGTAAATTCTAGACCGATTACTTTAGTTTCTTTGGAAAATGATGGACCTGTGGCTTTAAGGCCTATTGATTTCTTAGTTCCAACTGTAGAAGAAAATTTAGCATTAAAGGAACCCACAGAATTGGATTTCGATGAATTTAAAATTGGGAAATTAAGCACAGCAGAACAAATACAACATAAATGGAAATTAACTTTAAAAACACTAAATAGGTTTTGGGAACGGTGGAATCGAGAATATATGATAATACTTAGAGATAAATCCCAATGGACACATAACAATGGTCGTTCCTCTTCCAATAGAAAACCAGAGATTGGAGAGGTTGTAATTGTACATCAAGAAGGTCAACCAAGAAATACTTGGCCATTAGGTAAAATTATTGAATTAGATGGAATTCCTCCTAAATGCGCAAAAATAAAAATTGGCAATAAAACTTTGGTAAGACCAATCAATAAAATATCTCCTCTGGAAGCAAAACAAGAGAAAAACGATGATGAGGAAAAAACAAAAGATATAGAATTGGATAAAAATAAAAAAGATGAAATAATTAAAAATAAATTGGATGGTAAAAATGATAAACAAATAAAAAATAATAATCAACGGATAATAAACAATCATCCGATGATGACAAGGGCAAAGACATTAAAAGGTTTAACATTAACAATATTACAAATAATTTGTTTATTTACACTTACACTTGCAAGACCATTCAGATATGAAAATTGTAGAGGATGTAATTTAAAATGTACTGATTCTGGAGTTAAAACCACGATAGCTAATAATTTAATAAAAACAGAACTTTGCTGTATGGGCAGCTGTTTGGTTGAAATAAACAGTATCGAACAATTAAAATTCAGATTACCAAAGGATATTACAGCACTAAATTACAATTGTAGAGCCACATACTGGAGCAAAAGGAACATTTATAGAAACTGGATTTCATGTAATGCGGTTGATCCATGTAAAAGAGTTGAAGGTTTTAGAGAAAGGCTCTTTAATCCTCAATGTGAATCAATGGAAAGTTTAATTTTGGTTGGAATATTTTTAGGTCTTTTATTAAGTATAACATTAATGGTAATGTTATTCGTTTGTAAATTCTTATTAATATTTGGAAAAATAATAAAATATGGATGGAAAGCATTTTATTCACTGAAATTATTATTTAAAACAAAGGAAACTACTAAATATAAAGATAAAGGAGAAAAACCATTAATTAATCGAGCTAAAATAAAAAAAGTTAAAAAATTTAGTAGAAATAGGAGATTAAATAAACTTAATCTATTAAGGATAGCTCCTCTAATTATATTCTTAATAAATTATGTAAAAACGGAAGTAGAGGTAGTTGTAGTACAGGCAAAAACAGAAGACTGTTTTAGGAAAAAAGGCAGTTCTGTATGTACAATCAATGCCGTAAACACAGTAACACTACTACCGGACGCACAAATAATTTCTTTGTCATTAAAAAATGGAAAAGGTACAATAATGGGTGAACTTCAATTATCAATGAATGGACTTTTAATTGAATGTAACCAAAAAATTTTAAAATATTTACGGTCATATGAAACAAAAATTGAATCAGTGATGCGATGTCCTGCTTCAGGTACTTGCAAAGCAAGTAGGTGTAATCATATCAGGACAAAAGAAAATGTTGAAGAATTAATGGAATGGAATAAATACCCAGGGAATTCCTTTTGTATGGAAGGAAGTTCATTGTGGGGATACCAATGTACACTTCCAGGCGCCGCTTGTTACTTTTATAGAGTATATGCAATGCCAAAATCGGAAGAAAGATTTAAATTAATTTCATGTCCAACTTGGGACTATAGCATTGAGTTGGATATAGAATTTATAATAAAAGGTAACTCAACAAAACAAAGATTCACACTAAATCCAGGCATGACATTCAAATGGCAAAACATTAAATTTACATTAATTGATATTACACCACCAATGGCTCCTATTCTCAATAGTGAATTTATTATAGGAGAAAAAGGAATTGCTATTTCGGAGCAAATAAAAACATCTTTAGATTGTGGGTCATATAATAATTTTTCAAAATGTATATTAGACACTGATTCATGTAATGAATGCTGGTTGGACCAAGAGCAGGATAGAGTGAGTTGTTCTTGCTCAGATTTTATAGTTGAGGATTTAATTAATGATCCTAAAAAATCATTACCATTGGACTCTTCTCTTATAAAATTGAGAAGTAAAGGAAATAAAATAGTCAGTGAATCACATTATTTACCCATACAATTAATGATCAGGTTAGAAAATTGGACAATTACAAATAATATAAATGTTACAAATTGTAAAATAATACCAGAAAGCCTTAAAGGTTGTTATAATTGCCTGGGGGCAATATTTAAATTTAATTGTTCCTCTGAATTTGGTAATGCACTTGCAGAAGTTAAATGTGATAGTGGAAATATATTTACAGCTAGATGTTCGGAAAATGGCACTTTACAAACAGCAGCTTTATCCTTTGATAGAGCGGAAATAAATGAAAATTGTGTTGTCCTATGTTCAGGAGGAAACACAAACTTTAATATGAAAGGCCAACTTGAATTTATACTACCGGAAAAACAAAAAATAATCATAAAAAATGGCACACCCAGATTTATTTCTGAGAAAGAAAGTTCTTGGTTTAATAACAATTTATCCATATTTTCATCACTAGATTGGAGAAACTTTTTATGGGATTTAATTAGTGTACAAATGATACTAATGACATTTCTCACATTTATAATTCTAATAATAGGCATTCGGTTATTTTTAAAGTACAACCCGGCCTTTAGAGCATACCGATTAATGGCAACAGCCTATATTTGCTTTTTAATTTTTCAAGGCTCGGGAGGGTCTTTATACAGAGATGATACACAAAATCGTACAAAATATAAAAATGAAAGTTTAAATATAAAATATATGAATAATACAATAAAGACAAATGAAAGGATCATTAAAAGAAACATTTTTTCCTCATTTACATTCATTTACAATCTAAAAAATATTTATAAAAAATCTTTAAAAATAAAAATGGTTATTTCCTTATTAAAATTTGCCTCGGATATATTTTATAGCGATGAAGATGGAATGGCTTGGCGTTTATACGATGGATTAAGAGATCGTCGTCGTTTGGAATATGAGGTAAAAAAGATAATACAAAATGGAGGGAAATTATATTTTTGGTCTCATAATAATGGAGAAAGAGAACCACAAATTTTGGCTCTCACTGATGAAGCAGATTGGCTTCTAGTGAGAGATATTCCATTGGAAGCTGGAAAACCTGAACAGCTAGATTATTTTGAATATATAAATGGTTGTAATCGAACAAGAGATATGGTTAAAAAACACTTAACGGAAGATGAAAAATTACTCATTTCTATTGGTCCTGGAATAATTATTGAAAATACATTTAATGGAGAAGAAGAGTATTACCCCTTGGATTGTTTAGGCATAGAATTGGGAAATAATGAGGAAAGATTAAGTAAAGGATTAAAATTAGAAGTTGAAGTACCCTCCGGAAATTTAAATAATATAAAATTAAATATTAATAAAGACAATACATTAAACTTACAGGCAAATATTAAACCGGATACACATACAAGCGGAGGAGAGGAATTTTTTGTTGGAGAGGTTAAAATCCGCGCTAAAATTTGGAAAGGAACAACAACATTATTATTTATTATGTTCCTCACATTTTTAGTAGGTTGTAATGGAGCGCCAGGCGATGAAAAGGCGCAAGAAAAGCCAACGGAAAATAAAGATTGGGAAATATTATATGATAGAATTTTGGAAAGCCCAGTAGCTAACAATACACCACCAGTAGTAGTTGTTAGTACTTCGGCCTCGGAAATGTCGAAAGAAGAAAAAGAAAAGGCTTTCTACGCCTTCGAAAAAATACTGGAGAAATACTGGAAAAATACAACTACTACTTTAAATCCTCAGCCAGCAACATCAACTAATACTTTAAATCCTCAGCCATCAACATCACACAGCTCTGCTCCAATAACAACACAATCAGTCTTGCCAATTAAATATATACAACCAACATTTGAATTGTTAAGCGACAACGGTACTTTCGAACAACCAGAACCATTCCAGCAACAACCACAACAAAACAGTTTTGGTGGACCGATTCGTTGCCGTCGTCCTAACACCAAATGTTTTGTATGTAATCAACAAGGACATTTAACCAAGTCTTGTCCGACATTAGTAGAACTACGCAGTGGTACTACTATGTCAGCAAGCACCTCACACAACAACAACATGTACGGACCTTCTGCAAAGGCTCTCCGTAAAGCCGCTCACGAACTCCAGGAAATGGCAACACGATGGGCTAGTAACCCATCTATTTCTCAGTTATTAAAACAACTGGCAGAATTCTTCCTTCAAATGTCAACCAACATGCGCAATTAAAATTTTGCCGCGCGGAGTGTCATTTCTTGATGACGAATATTTTAAAATATATATTTGGAATAAAATATTTTTATTTAACACCCACTTAAATTTCTAGTATAAATATTTGGGCAAGAGAGGGACAATCATCTCCAATTGTCCTTTTTCAGTTTTTACTGATTGTTCCCTCTCTTGCCCAAAAATTGTGATTTCATAATAATATATTTTGTAATTGTAATAAATAAATATATTTTTATAATATATTTGGTTTCCCTAAAATTTTAGGAAGAATAAAATCAATCTCTAACTTAAAGATTTTATAATCTCGGCCCAAAGTTAATACTGGGGGTTGATCTTGGTCATTCGACACAGCTCGACGATTTCTATAACCCCATATGGACTAACCATTTTTTAATACATTGAGTAAGGAAAAAAGTGGGAGGGGGGGGGGGGTACGAACGCAAGAATTACCAATTTACTTAAATAATTATATCAATAAATAATTTAAAAAAATTTTATTTCAATTTGCTTCTAGCCAAATCTACAATCATATCTATTTTGAAATGAACAGTAAGTATAGAATTATAAGCCCAATTGTATTCATTATCAAAAGTCACTGCAGCCAGTAAAGTCTTTGAAAATTCATCAAGAGCAATTTCTAAGGCCACAATATCTTCTTCGTCGTTGGATTTTTCTGCTTTAGTTAATGCATTCTTTAATTTAAATGCTGCTTCATACAAAGTGGAATTCATTTTGTCATATGCCAAATCAATGTCATCAAAGTATTTTATTGCCGTCTGTTGGGTTTCACCCACAAATCTAATAGTTGCATCATCATTTTTTCTCATGTCAATTTCCTTTTCAATCTTATCTAGTTTCTCCCAACTTTTATCATTATTTCGGCGAATCTTTGTAGCATTAGAAATTGGAAACTTTGGGTTATCTTTGACTTCATCAATAAATTTTGCCTTGCAGCTAACTAATCCATCTTTAGATTTTGGCTCTGGAGCTGGAATTCGTGACCAGCATTCAATAACTTGTCTAAAATGGATTTTTAAAATTTAATCTGGATATAGTATAGTATACCGGTGGAAAGGTTTCGTTATAAGACCCATACATTCGAGGAACTTATTTACTTTAACTATACGCCCCATTTATTCGCAAGAAGTTCATCAATCAAACTTAATTTGTTCAGAAGGGTTGTTCTTTCTTTCTTCCTCGATGTAACTAAATTTTACCTGTGGCATGTTCACTGAGAGACCATGGTATTCGATTTTCGGTGACCTATATCTCGGTCCACAGGCATCTCGGGAAAAAATGGTACTGTTCGACTCAGCTCCTCAAGACGAATCGAATGGTATTGGTCTTACAACGAAACCTTTCCACCGGTATACTATACTACAGCCTTTAATCTTATAAATTTTTGATAATTATAAAGTTGACACTTACTTATCACACAAGCACTGTTCATGTTGGCAATGCCTATTTTCAAATAGCAAACATTCATTACACTTCCAATCGTAGTTGGATACATTGATTGAGATATAATACATGTTTGTGGAAAAAGTACAATTATTGTCGATAATATCGTTAACTTTTGAAATGCATTTATGGTAGTTTTCACAACACCTGGATTATATTATTTTGTAAAATTTGAAATGAAAATTTTATTTAATGAATTTAAACTTTATTAATGGCTATCTGGGTTCCCCTAATAAGGTAAGGAGTCACCCAAACACAATACCCGGACTTTTTGTATCTAAACAATGCCTGGGTAATTTTGGATTATAAGCTCCCTTTGCAAACTACTAAATTTATTAGTAGAGAGAGAGCTTTTTTAGTTCCAAAAAACCGATAATAGGTAACTAAATAAGTTCGAACAGAGGCTAAAATAGGTTCAAAATAGGTTGCATATAGGTTTTAGGTTCGAAATAGGTCCAATATAGACTCATTATTCCGACACAAAACAGGGTTTTTTGTGCTTATCTCATCATAAAAAATCTCTATTTAAAAAATATTCGTGTATATTTTAAAAAATTACATACGCATTAAGTTCTCGTATAGATAAGTCAGCGCAACTTAAAATATTAAAATTATTAATAAATATATTTACATAAAATGATATTATTTCTAGATACAAATGAATTTCATCCATTTCTGATACTCCCATCAATGAAATATTAATGTTTCTTAAACCTACTTGCAGGCATATCGCTCGATCAATTTTGCATTGTTAAACAATTTGCACTGATCCTGCAATAAAAATATTTTTAAATATATAGCTCGCTTGATGTATTAATTGTGGCTAGGTGTTTGTAGCTCAGTAGGAGTAGGTATTGAATTCGAACTTAAGTTCAGACTCTCGAACTCGATTTTCCTAATAATCGACGCAAATTCCATAATGCTTTTGCAATTGAAGGATCATAAACAAGCTACATAGATGAAATCCCTAACTATTCTATCGTAAAACCTACAATCGGAGCGAAGGTAGTACTTGAACGAGGTTTATGCGTTGTAATAGCAGCTGTCGCTTTTGTTTTCTTAGATATTGGCGTTATATTATTCATTTTCGTAGTTATCACGACTTTAGGTTTTATATTCATGACAGTACTTGGTTTTATAATCATTGCCGTTGTCGTAACTTTTTTCTGAAATATACATAAAATGAAATGGATAGACATAAAAGTGTCAGTTTAATTTGTTCATATATCCACTTCTCTCTTTCTAATATTCGTGGATACGATAAGACGGATAAGATTTCGGATCGGGCTATCGAAGATCTCTTGGATTGATTTTACAATCCAGCCTAGACTGCTCTCCACGTTAATGTTCATTTGATTATAACAAAAATAGATTCTCTCCACCTTTTCTTTTCGACATTTAACGGGGTAATCTCGGCGATACAACATTCCAAAAGCAATATCCCGATTCATTTCAGAAACCTCAATACCCAAATCAATCTTTATTGCCAAACCCCCCAAATAATCTTCTAACAAAGCCCCACCAACTCTTTCTTCAAAATATTCCTTGTCTAATTTGCTCTGTTCTCTTATTTTTGCTATAAATTATAAATTTAAAAACAAAATTCTTAATAACAATACAAATAAGATGTTTGTCTGATAATGCCTGAAGAAAATCGAGTGCATTTGTTCCATTAATATGGAGAGTATTTCTATTTAATAAATATTTTTATTAAATTTTTTATTTACGTAGTCTGTCTAAACTCCCTTATATCCCCCTTGATCTGAAAAAATCATGCATTTTAAACTTGTATTAAAATGACATGCTCTAAGAGAACGGCATTTTGCAGAAGGATGCTTTTTTGTATTTTTAACACATGTACAATTTTAGAAAAAATAGTAACAAAGTTAAGGATAAGGTCGACTTAGGGGAGCTGTTAAAAATTCTTAAAATGATCCTACATGCATCAGTGGACGGCAAAGCTTTAAAAATCCCATCTTAAATTGAGAAATACCTAATTTAGGCTATCTAAAATTACTGTATTTTTAACATACCTTTTCCCAAGAATATCCAAATTTACTTCAAGACTATTTGCATCTTTATCATAAAATATACGAAAACCACTCCACTCAGTTTTAACTCCATCTGGTCCTTCGCATTGTTTTCCTTCAATACATTTGTTGCAAATCCTCGTTGTGTTCGTTTCGTTAAAAGTAAAGCGGTTGTTTAACTTTGTATTATCCGAGAAATAAGCGTTTGAGAGAAGGGAGGGGTAACAGATGATGAGTCTATTTTAAATTATAATTTATTATTTTTAATATATAAATTTAAAGATATATTTTTGTAATTTGTCACCTTGTCGGTCAAATCTGTTAGGAGAACCAGATGAGGGATTTTTCTAGAAACAGCGGAACTGAATTACGTATAATCCCGCAATTTTGCATAATAAACCCTGCAACAATAAAATTGCAGGGATGAGAGCTTGGGGTCCATCGAAGTAACACGCGGGATCCAGTCCTGCGCCAAATACTAAATGTGTTCATACTAATTGAGGCAGCTCTTCAAATTTTCGAAGATTTTCTAAAATTTCAGAGTTCCGACTTTTTTCTAGTTCTGAATTCAAACGCCTCCGACTGTTCTAGCTTAATTTTCTAATTAATAATATAACCAAATGACCCGTCTAGTCAATTTCAATTCATTCAAAATTCCCAAACCTACCCATTACATTTATTTACTTTCTTCAACAAATTCAAAATTTCGGGGCATGGAAATGTTTTGGTAGAGCATGTTTTGTTGCTAAAAACGGTTTTCCATTTGGGCTTTCTCTGGGCAAGATTAACCGTGCCGGACAACAAAACCTCATTCAAAAATATAAATAAAAATAAAATAAAAAGTAAATTCATTACAAAAACAAACTGAAAATAAATTAAAAATAAAAAAAAATTGAAATTTTTTAAATAAAAATATACTTTATATAAATAAAATATAAAATAAAAATGTGATTTAATAGTGTTTATTACACTATAAACGTTCATTTTTTTAAATTTTAATTTTTACATTGAACGGCGCTCCGACACGGGCACAGTGATCCATTTGCACAGTAAGACAATTGCACATTGGGCATCTGCACAGTGGACAATTGCACAGTAATTTGTGGTTAAGTGCATTTGTGTTAGACTTTCTGATAAGTTTTTTAATAATAAAATGGTTTTTCTTAAACAAAAACAATTATCCTTGTTCTATAAGCAGTTGTTCGCAGGAGACGAAAACTCGCAGAGATATAGGCTCCCGAAAATCGAAAAACAATAGTAAACCAAGCGGTTTTTTGGGGTAAAAAATTCGAAGATGCAAATTGTAGCTCATTCGAAAGAGCTTTTTGAGTTGAGTCGGCTGACACCAAAATCATCTTGATTGGATGATTCTGAACGAAGTTATGACCTACAGGTGAATGTTATTGGAGTGTTTCGCGACTAAACAGGCGTTTTGCGAATAAATGGGTAGGTCGTTTTGCGAATAAACAAGACTTTACTGTGCAATTGTCCACTGTGTAATTGTCCTCTGTGCAAAAGTCTTACTGTGCAAATGGATCACTGTGCCCAAGTCGTGTCACCCATTGAACGGATAGAGAAAATAAATATTAATTTTAATGAATCATTAATACAAAATTTAAATTTATTTTTAATTTTTGTTTAAATCTTATGTTAAATTGTTGTGTCCGCACTTGCAGAAAGAACATAAATGAAAATAAATAACCCAGCAATGGGTTGGATGGTGGCACAGTCGGTTGTGCTTCGGTCTGGGCTCATTCCTTGATGGTTCAATTCCATCTCCCATCCAAATTTAATTTAAATTAATTTATTAAATTAATTTAATTAATTTAATTTAAATCTTAAATGTTAAATCTCTCCCACTTTTATGTCTAATCATTTGACCAAGGGAAACGTTAAATAAAAATATTTAAATTTAGTTTTGTATTAATGATTCATTAAAATTTGTATTTATCTTTTCTTTCCATTCAATGCAAAAATTTAAGTTGATCGTTTAAACTGAAAACAAAATATCTAAATAATAGAGATAGGCCTGAAAAAAAAAGTACAGACCATAATTTTTTCTTGACCTAAGATTTAGAATCTGGTCAAGGTTTTCAACCCAAATCAAGATCAGGAGTAAGTTTATTTTAATTTTCTTAATTTTAATTTACTTTAATCAATAATTTTAACTTTATTTTGACTTTTTGGGTATATTTTCGATTTTCGAAATTTTCCAAAAATTTAAATTTTTATCATCAAATAGGATGTAATCTGGCTAGTTGACCATCTAAATAAGAAAGTTGGATGTTTGGCCTTCCAAAATTCTCAAAATGCTCGCCTGCCGCGCTAAAAATAAAGGAACAGGCCCTTTTTAAAATTTGATTTTCATAATAGAAACGCATAAAAATTTTTACCAAAATTTCAGTAAAATTAAAACATTTTTCTGGTTATAAATCAGGGCTGGGCGAAATCAAAAAATAAAAAGCGAAATGCGAAATGCGAAACTTTTTTAAAAAAATTAAAAAGCGAAATGCGAAATGCGTAACTTTTCGCGCTAAAAAATGCGAGAATGCGAAAGATGCGAAACGCGAAAGCGAAATTATTTAAAAATTTTAAAAATTTTTATTCATATTCAAAATTATAAATTACGAGATTGTGATGAAAAATAAAAGCATTAGTGCATTTTTTGAAGAAGACTCTTCTTAAGATTGCTTATTATTAGCGCCCGGCACCGGACCAGGCTCCAGGCCGGCTTTGCCTGAGTCCGGGTCCCAATCGGATTAATCCAAAAAAATCCGCCCGCCCCATTTTTCATCTTTTCCTATGAACTTTATAATTTTTCCATTGATCTTTCACATTTTAATATACTGATATCCTCTTAATTCAAATCCCTTTGCTGCGCCGCAGGCGAGAATTTTGAGAATTTTGGAGGTCCTTAAG
Organism: Meloidogyne arenaria; assembly: GCA_036172955.1. Classification (NCBI taxonomy): domain Eukaryota; kingdom Metazoa; phylum Nematoda; class Chromadorea; order Rhabditida; family Meloidogynidae; genus Meloidogyne; species Meloidogyne arenaria. Next base: position 7,193,041 of record JARQAB010000004.1, read on the forward strand.
TCAGATCTCTTTCTTTTTCAGCGCCACAGGCGAAAATTTTAGAAATTTTGGAATGCCGAGAAGCCAGATTTCTCCATTTTTGTCAATAAATTTGGTACAAATAATTTGGTAATAAATTTGGTCTTGTTCGAGTCGTGCCAGATATGATTAATATTTTATAAAACAAATTTACAATTTAAAATTAAAGTTTAAAAACATTTATTTTTGGAAGAAAAAATTGTTTAAGTCCTATTTCCTATATCTGGAATCGAACCCATCCCCAAAAGACACCACAGTGAGCAAAGTCAGTCAACTTAACCACTTCACCATCGACCAACTAAAAAAAAGAGGAATAATTTATTTATATTTCTTTCCCTTTTCCTTTAAAAATTTAATGTAAAAATATCTAAAAAAATAAAGAAAAACTAAATCAAAAAGCGAAACAAATTTCGCATTTGGACCAAAATGCGAAATGCGAAACTTTTCGCGCCAAAAAATGCGAGAATGCGAAAGATGCGAAACGCGAAATTGCGAAATGAGCCCAGCCCTGTTATAAATAGTAGAAAAGAAAAAAATTTTAAAAAAGTTTTTTAAAAAGAAAGAAAATCTGATAGAAATTGTTAACATCATGAATGTAACTTTTAATTAATTTACTTCTGCGAGCATCTTATGCACTGATTTTTGTTACAACAGTAGCCTTTGCAACACTTCTTATTTCCATTGCAATATGCATCTGCCTCAATACAATATGAAATTTTAACACATTTATTTGCGGCACAGACATATCCGAGACAACACCACACATTTTTCTTCTGATTGCAATGTCTTGGGTTATTACATCCACAAGACGAAAATTGAAATAATATAAATAAAATCAAAAATAAAAATAGAACAAGAAAAATATTATTTAGTAAAGCCATTTAATTATTTTTTTCTGAAAAAATTTATTTATTGGACATTATTCCCGTGGACTTATATTTCGGGTCATTCGAAGGAGCTCGGAAACCCTGACCGATTTGGTGTGATCAGAGTCAATTATGGGTATAATGAAAGAAGAATCTATATAATTAAGGATTCGTTGAATAATAAAGACTAGTCTCGATAAAACGTCTGTTTGGGATAACTTTTAGAACTCCAAATAGCTGGCTAACATTATTTGTTTCGATTCAAAATTTTGATTGAATCCATAAACATTCATTGGATTCATAAACCTTCATTCGACTATTAAACTAGACCAGATCCCTTTTTCGACCCGAAACACGACCCGACTTTTTTTTAAAACCAGTCTCATCTCTTAGAAGTGTGATAAAGACTAATTATTATTATTTTAAATATTAATTAAATAGAATATGTACTTAAAATGATATGTTTTGGAAAAAGTTTAAAAGCATTTTATGTAAAATGCAGATAAAGAGCAATATGTCTTTTGGATTTAACCTATTTACAAAGTACAGATTTTTAAGTAGAAATTAGTATAAATCCGTATAATTAAGTACAAAAATTTGCTTTAATGTTGTGGGGGGGGGGTTATCATTGAGCAAATAAATTTGTAAGTAAATAAACACTATTGGGAAGCTAAATTTGGAAGATTTTAAGGTAAATATTTGTTTTTTTATTTAATCACAAGGAATTCAAAATCAAAAAATATTATTTTTATTTTTTTATTTTAGAATTTTTGGCTTTTTTATACAATAGAGTAGCAATTAGAGCTGTTCAAAGCCGGTTATTAACCGGTTAAACGATTCCTCTCATCGAGCTAGGGTGAATGGTATCAAAATTGATAAGGGCCAGCAATTTTTCAGCTAGTTATGACTTTGTGTTGTTATGGCCGCACGTTGTTTTGGACTGTACCCTTTTGAGGTTTGCCATTATGTAGTTATGTATTTTTTTAAATATATTTTTGTAGTGTTTTCACATATATTTAAATAATTTGGGACAGAAACATGCCTGGAAAAAAAACTGGCACGGAACCGTGCGCACGGAAACATACTGGCACGTAAACGTGCCGGCACGGAATGTATTCGCATGGAAACGATGGCACAGAATTTTTTGTAGTGTTCTAACCGAAATATTAGCTTTAAAACACGCGAATCAGCTGCGTGCCTTGTGCTTGTTTTTTGCCAATTTTTGGCGTTTTGCTTTTGGCGTGTCTTAAAAATTTGAAAAATTTGCGTAAACGCATCTTTGCACAAGTTTTATTCCTGTTGGAATTAAACTAGCGCGAAGCAAACCCGATTGTCTAAATCCAACAGGTTATTGATAATCTTTAAAATAGTAAAGTTTTCGCCTATAAGTTCTTTTTGTAACTCTTATTTTTTCTTTCTCAAATGTTTCAAAATGGTCAAATTTCTACAATTTTCCTTACTTTATCTAGGCAAATGTTCCAATAATACGTGTGAAAAAGGAAAATAAATATATATTCCGCCTAAAATATATTTATCCTTTCACCTTCTGTACTAAATCTAAATTTAGTAAGGAACAATAAAAAATAGAGAATTTCCCGGATAATTCTCAACAAAAAATAAAAAATCAGATTCTCTTTCTAAATTTATTCTTTCCAAAATAAAAATTCGTGTCGACAAGAAAAAGCCTTTTTTAGAGAGTAAAAAATGGAAAGTAAAAAATGAATGAAGAAGATGATGTTTTTGGGCCTTTTCTTGTCTTTTTAAACAAACATTTTTAAGGCGGTTCAAAAATAAAAATAAACCAAAATTATTATTTTTTATGATTAATCATTTTTAAATATTAAAAAATAAATTCTTTCGTTGCAATTCGCAACAATACGAACTGTTTTTCAAAATTTAAATATTAATCCCGAACCGGATTATTCCTAACGGATGGATAACAAATCAAACAACAAAAATAAAAACAATTTTTTGTTTGTCAAACATTATTTTAAATTTTTTAAGTAATTACAGTCAAGTAAATCAATTATTTCTAAACTGTATATACGTGTGTTTAATCAATTTAATTTTTCTTTTTTTTTAATTTTAAGTCAATAAAGCTTTTTCTCTATTTAATGTATATGGGATTAGCCTCTCTATTAACGACTCTCTTTATTTCTTAATAAAGCTATCGATAACACGTCTTTTATCCCCTCAACAGGGTGATCACCCAACTGATCAACGTAAATAAGTTTTATGTTTTAATTTAAAAAATTCGTTTTTCAAAAACTTTACTCATAAATTGAAATTATGGGACATAATCCTGAGAGCTAAGAGATAAATTTGTTGCTAACCCCACAACTATCTACATAACTTCCAACTCATTGTTCTCTAGTCTGTGAAGAATCTTCACCGGCCTTTCGAAATAAAAATTTTTTCATTTAATTTTTAGGGATTTAATTTAGACTTGAATGAATATAAACTTATTATGACAATATGAATGAGAAAAAAAAATTTAACAATTAGCACTATGTTTTTGACTTTTTAGCACTCAAAGCTGTAGTGGGAGTCAGGATTTGACAAGTGTCAAATTATTAAAAACTCGGGGATGGTTAGCATTTTCTGACAGAGAGTATATCCTTAAATTAATTACAAAAAATTCAGAGAAAGTATTTAAAATCAGATTTTTCAATAAATAACTACTCTAAGAATTTTTAAAATTTTTAAATGAATTAAAAAAATTTTTGGATATAGTTTAGTATACCGGAGTTTTAGTTCCGTTACAAGACTCAACATTACCACTCTTTTTTCCGGAGATGCCTGTGGATCGAGATATAAATCCACGAAAATCGAAAAACCATAGGGGGAGTAAACGCAATTTTGGGTGTGGCATCTCCGGTAAAAAAGAATGGTGCCGTTCGACTCAGCTCGTCGAGATATATATATGTATGGGTCTTGTATCGGAACTAAAACTCCGGTATACTAAACTACTATATCCAATTTTTTTTATATTATCTGTCTCCGGTAGCGACCCGATGATTTTTTGACAGGGAAATTTCCCGGTTCGGGTCCCGACCGGGTTTCTTCTGCTACAATTTCCAGTTCCATGTTTTTTTCAAAATTCCGCTCTCAAATCGCCAATCGCATGATATAAAAATGAAGTAAGAAATGAAACAAATCAAAAACAAAAATGAAACAATTTTTTATTTTGTCAAACATTATTTTAAATTTTTTTAAAAATTATATTCAAGTAAATCAATTACTTCTAAACATGTATATATACACGTGTTTAATCAATTTAATTTTGCTTTTTTTTAATTTTAAGTCAATAAAGCTTTTCTCTATTAATGTATATGGGATTCGCCAGTCTATTAACGACAATCCTATTTTCTTAATAAAGCTATCGATAACACGTCTTTTATCCCCTCTATAGGGTGATCACCCAACTGATCAACATAAATAAATTTTTATGTTTTAATTTAAAAAATTCGTTTTTCCAAAAACTCAGAGCTAAGTGATGCATTTGTTGCTAGCTCCATCAACTATCCAACTTCCAACTCGCTGTTTTATTTCTAGTCTGAAGAAACTTACGAAATAAAAATTCTTTCATTTTTTTGAAATGAGGGATTCAATTCAGAATAAATAAATATATATTAACTTATTATGCCATAATAAATGAGAGAGATTTGGAATTGAATCCCTCACTAGCATCCCAATTTAGAATGAATTCCGAGATATTCAGCGATTTTACATTACGGCGATTAAAACATCCTTGCTTGAGGTTAATCAACATTGGGAAATCCAAAATAGCCAAATATTTATTTAAATTTTATTTATTTAAAGGTGATATTTTGTCTTGATTTTTATGGCAGTCGAATTTTAGAGAGATTTACAGGAAAGAGGCGGTGTTTAGAGGAGTTATTTTACCTAATCTATGCGTGCCTGCTCTATTTAAATGCTTGTAAAAAATAATTTATTCATTTAAATTTTTTTTTATTTTTTAATTTTATTTTTTATGACTCTTTACATTTAATTATTTAAAATATCCCCTCGTGAACGAGTTCTTCTCTAAGATATGCTCCCTGGAAAGAGACACTCTTTTAAAAAGATTATTTCTTTTGGCTATCTGGAAACCCTTCTCTAAGATAGATACTCTTTTAAAGTGGAAGTATGGAAAAAATATCGGGGTTTGTTTTAGAGAATTTAAAGAAAACTATATCTACAATTGACTCACTGAAAAGTGGAAATTAATTAAATACTGTAATTTTTTTAAATTTATATTAGGGAAAATAGTCAACATAAGGCTTCCTTTTTTTTCTGTCACTCTATTATTAAAGTTCGGTGTTGAAATTTGAGATAAGTCCATAATAAAGGCTCTGCTTCATAAAATAATTCTAAAATAATAGCAGGTCATGGTAGAGTAATTCGTCGGTAGAGGGTGAAAAGAAGTAATGTTAGGGTATCCCGACTCCCGACTCGGGAAAATTTCCCGTGTTTTTGGCCGCCCGATCTCGTCTCCCGATGTCAATTCCCGACTAAGTCGGAAAATTTTTACACCCTTAAGAATGACTTTTTTTGATAAAATTTTATTTTTGTTCATAAGGAAAAAAATGAAGGGGAAAAATAAAATGAAAAATAAAACAAAATAAAAATCCATGAACCATACTTTACAGTGCACAATTTTTTGGACACCATCTCAGCTATTCTCGCTTTTGCAAAGGATATTTGGCGATTTGAAGTGATTAAGGGAATATAAGGGATTTGATATATGTATGTCCATGTGAATAACATTTATTCATGCATGAAAAATGGCCCTACAGCTACATTTTATTCTTATTAAGTTGACCTAGCAAAAAACTTCTTTCGTAACAATGCTTGAAAAATTATGGGAACTTTTATAAAATTAGGAAATCGGAAGAGAAATTTGGAATTCCGACCGACTTCTGATTATTATATTTAATTTTTTATATTCCAAATTTTTTAGAGAATGTGGTTATTCTTTTTGTTTATTTTCTTAAATTCCCTTTTTACTTTTGCCTCCCCCTATTCGATTTTTGTAAAGATTTCTTGGCGAGAAAATGCCGAAAATTATTACGAAAGTTTGGCCGAAGAATATAATGAACGATTTAAATTGGAACTGACTAGTGATTACCTTGACAATCCAATTGTTGGAATGACTGACATGAACGATACATTTCACTTTGCTGATCAAAATATTTATGGAGATAATTTTAAATTAACGATAACTATTAATCGTCTTAATGTTAGTCAATTAATTTTTAATCCGATAAATGAATTAAAATTTAAAAATATTTTCTTTCAGTTGGATATTGGCACAATTAATCAAATAGAAAATGATTCAATAATTTACATCATTCCTCGCAAAGATAATACAAAATATATTGAATATATAAAAGTTGATGAACGACAAAACTTCTTCAACACCATAATTCATTTATTTAATAATCTTCGTGTTTTAGTTTTTGTTTGGCCTATTCCTATGGAATCTAGTCAAAAATTTAATATAATGATTAAATGTAAAGACATGGATAATACAGACTTTGTAGCCAATATGAATAATTTAGTTAGGGATCAGGAGGGAATCCAACAATATCAATCAACTGAATATATAAAAACAATCGTTTGCCCAAACGATGAATATTCTATCATTTATGAAGAAGTAAAGCTACTATGCATAATAATATCTTATAAAAATACACATTATCATTGACTTTCCTTTGTCAGTCGGGCCGAATACAAGGATTTCACAGAACCTGTAAGTATCGTACCGAATCTTTGATTAAAACCCCCTTCGGCCTGATCTTCAGAATTGAAAAGTTTTAAAGGCTTTTTTTCTTTTGAAAATTTAAAATAAAAATTTAGAGTGAACCAACTCATTCAAAAACTGGCAAAGAATTATTCAAGCATAATGGCTATACTTTTGTTTTCGATAAATTAGTTAAAAATCGAACATTAAAGGCATGGGGGTGTGAACTTTCTCATGATTGCCAAGCTAGAATTAGAACCGATTTAAACAACAACGTATTGGATGAGTATTTAAATGTTCAACATTCACATCCTCATAAACAAAACAAAAAACATCTTATAATTGTTAGTATTATTGAAGTTATGAAATTTTATATTGTCTTTCCTCGGGTATTTGGTCACCAAGGTTTTTCGGAACTTTGGTCACCAAGTCAAAAAAACGGAATATTAGGCAATGAAATTTTGGTCACCAAATGAGAAAAATGAATCTTATTTTAAACTGATATCAAAGTGATAAGAGATTGTTTTTCAACTCCAAATTGATCAATTTTAATGTTTATCACTCTCCCGGTTAATTAATTTGTTCGGAGAGTGATTCAGAGTGATCAGCCGGGAGAGTGATCGTCATTGAAATTGATCAACTGGGGGTTGAAAAATCATTTTTATCACTTTGATATCAGTTTAAGATAGGTTTCATACCTAAGATTCAATTTTCTCGTTTGTTGACCAAAATTCCTATTGCTGACCAAAATTTCAGTGCCCAATATTCCATTTTTTGAATTGGAGACCAAAATTCCGCTGGTGACGAAAATTCCAAAAAAAATTTTTGACAAAAGTTTCAAAAAATCGTGGTGACCAAAATTCGAGTGACCAAAATTCCGTACACACTTTCCAAAGAAAGTTTTAGCAGACTAGCACACGGAACTGATTTTGATATCCGTATCCGCATATTTACGGCGGATACAGGCGGATACAGACCGAAAAAAATTTTCCAACAAATTTTTATTAAAAAATTTTTTGCCCAAAAAATTAAAAAATTTTGAAAATTTTGCCCGATTTTTACTAAAATTTCTCAAAAATGCCAAAATATGAACAAATTTAGGTAAAAATATGCAAAAATTTCCTAAAATATGCACAGATATGCAAATATGCACTAAAGTACCGAAATATGCAAAAATATGCTATTGGAACCGGGTCCCTAATGTTTGTACCGACGTAAAAACAACATTTTTGAGCGTTTTAGCTTATGGCATATCCGCATGCAAAATATGCATTTGCATGTTTTACCACTTCCTACTTATAATATTCGAGGGAAGAAAATGATTAGCATTAAAAAAGAAGGAAAAATAATATTTCAATGAACTATGGAAAAATATGTTGCCGGCACTCTTTTCACATAGGGCCAAAGTACGATTCTCTTGGGTTGGTTGCATTTATTGGGGCGGTTAAGTTGCTTAGTCTGCTTGTTTCATTTATATTAATGAGGCAATATCTAAACGAGAATCTTGTCTTGGAGAGTGAGTCTCTAATACTTATTGTAAATAGGCAACTTAACCTATTTGGCAACTTAACAAAGACATCCGGCCATTATTTAGGTTAATGAGAATAATTTAAAATAAATTTATAATAAAGGAAGAAATCAAATGCCCACCAGCAATTCATTCAAACAATATGATAAATGCTTACAAAATTAATTTTAACGATGTGTCAAATGAATTTGATTGTGAATTACTTACTGATGAACAAACAATTGCTACAAATTATATATATGTATTGGATAATTACAGTTTGTATGTTGATCAGCGAATTGAGCAAATTTTTGACGAAAATAATGCACAGACTATTCCTGAAGGTACTATGATAATCCAGAGACTTTATTTTTTGTCGTCGTTGCTCGACTTATATATTTTGCGAGGAAGATAAGTAGTTGAATCGGGGTTTGGGACCAACTTTAAACAAAAATATTAGTTTGCACCAGGGTTGCCGCGGGTACAAAAAATCTTCGGGTACAGGTTTCGAGGATCGGGTTGGAGCATATTCATTTTGAGTCACGGGTTTCGAGTTGGCAAAAATATCGTGTACGGGTTGGAAAATTTTCTTTTCGGGTATCGGGTACAAAAAAAGGCCGGTTATCGGGTTTCGGGCGGCAGCACTAATTTACACACTTATTTTTTGTTAATAGATACCGTAATCTTCCATTTGAAGCACAGTGCCTCGTAGGGGGTGCTTAAATTAGAGGTGTGCTTCTATTAAAAGATTTACGGCATTTATTTCATAGTACTATAATCATTTTCATTTTATTAGATTGGATTGCACCTAGAGGTTTGCTATTATTTATGCAAAATTAATTTAATAAATTTGTCGGACTTCGATTTTTCAGTTCGAAAATACAAGCAAGCTCCCCCTCATTTTCATCATACACACATAAACTTATTCTATTTCGTTTCGGAGCGAAACGAAATAAAATAAAAATTCAAAAATATCTATTAGTCATCTCAAAAATGTTTTTTCATTATTAAAATGATAAATAAGCACCCAAAAGCTAGATTCGAGACATAAACATCTCAGAAAGCAGGAGAAGACCTTCAAATCTACATATACCCGCTAATCTATATAAATCATCCGATATATCCAAATCCACAGTCTATTGGGGGTTAAGAGTGTTATCGGTAATATTGAAAAGTATGGGCCCCATTTTTTCCTCCCTATTTTTCCCCCTATATTTTTACAAAATGTTCAGACTTTTTCCTTCCTTCCATCCAACTTGCCTTTATAATTTTTGCCTTGAAACAAAGAAAAAGGATTATTTTTGATAGTTTATTCCCCGTTTTAATAGAGAAAATGAGTCTTCTCAAAACTCATACTTGTTAAATACCAAAAAATAATCCTTTTTGTTTAGTTGTAGGCAAAAATTATAAAGGCAAGTTGGATGGAAGGAAGGAAAAAGTCTAAACATTTTGTAAAAATATAAGGGGAAAAATAAGGAGGAAAAAATGGGGCCCATACTCTTCAATATTACCGTGTTATCGGTGGACCCTCCTGGTCCGGTCTACTGAAGATGCTTATTCTCTCGCTGCCGCCGTATAAACTTTGCATTAGCTAAAGGAGGAAATAACTATAGCCCATCTCTGCTTTACTATTTAAGGACGTCGACAGCGCAAATCCCGTGGAGAATCTTCACGTCAACCAAAGCATCCTCAGAGATTCACAGTTTATTCAAGTGAAGATTCAGGAAATCAGTGTGAGATTTTGAACGAATTTTAATTAAACTTCACCTCAAAAATTTAATCTTAATTTTATCTTAATTCAGAGAACAAGTAGAAGATGGAGCTCGTTTAAGAAAAAACTCTAGATGAATTCAAAACAAATATTATTGAAAATTTCTTTTCACTTTAACTTTTAGAAAAGGGGATTATGTAAAAGGGATTTAAGTCATTATTAGGGTTGTTCAAAACAAACAAATGCATATTTTGTATGCGGATATGCCTTGATGAGACAAACTCAAAAATCGAGCAATTTAGATCCGGTTCTTATTGCATATTTGTGCATATCTTGGCATTTCGTGCATATCTGCATATTATTTGCATATTTTGGGAATTTTTACATATTTATGTTAAACTTTATTATTAAAAATTTTGACATTGTTTCTGTTTTATTAAATTTTTCCTGTTTTTCACTGTTTCATTCTCACTTGTTTTGTTTGCTATCCTTTTTCTATTTTTAATATTTATTGTTTCTTTTTAAATTTTTGTTTTCAATTCTATATTTTTCTTCCGATTAAAATTCTAAAATGTTTAAAACTTGGATTTCAAAGTTAAAGCTATACCACAAATTCTAAAGTGGTATTTTGTCAACCATGTGTTGTGTAGTGGTGTTGCGATAGTATCTGAAACTTTTCCGGAAAATTATTCAGAATAAATTCAGAAACATAAATTTTTACTTTTAAGATACTTGATTAAACGGTTCCGTGACTTTTGCACCGCGACTTATGCGCCGAGCGACTTTTGAACTTCCTTCAGTTCCTGGATATTATTTTTTAACCCCAATGGGTGCACTAAAGTGAGTTCCGATTGTAGTTATTATTTTATTTTTTAAAATCGTATGGATTCGTATGGACGGAACATGTCTAACCGGAAATATTAGCTTTAAAACCCCAGTATGGAATCAGACTGCGCGTTTTGATTGTTGTTTTTTGCCTATTTTTGGCGTTTTGCTTTTGGCGTGTCTTAAAAATTTGAAAAATTGGCGTTTGCGCATTTTTGGATAAGGTTTATTCCTGTTGGAATTAAACTAGCGCGAAGCAAACCCGACTGCCCAAATCCAACCAGATTATGGATAACCTTTAAAATAGTAAAGTTTTCGTCTATAGTTTCTTATTGTAACTCTTATTTTCTCCTTTCTCAAATGTTTCAAAATGATAAGAGTTCTAATTTTCCTTAGTTTACCTAGGCAGATGTTCCAATAATAATAACTGTTTGTCAAAATTTAAATATTAATGCCGAACCGGATTATTCTTAACGGATGGATAACAAATCAAACAATAAAAACAATTTTTTGTTTGTCAAACATTATTTAAATTTTTTAATGATTACAGCTAGTAAATCAATTATTTCTAAACATGTATATGTGTTTAATCAATTTATTTTATAGCTTTTTTTAATTTCTCTATTAATGATTCACCTCTCTATTAACGACTCTCTTTATTTCTTACCAAAGCTATCGATAACACGTCTTTAATCCCCTCTATAGGGTGATCACCCAACTGATCAACTTAAATAAATTTTTATGTTTTAATTTAAAAAATTCGTTTTTCCAAAAACTTTACTCATAAATAAATATATTTAAAATAGTGGGACCTGATCCTCAGAGCTAAGCGGTGCATTTGTTGCTAACTCCATCATCTATCCAACTTCCAACTCGCTGTTTTATTTCTAGTCTGAAGAACTTACGAAATAAAAATTCTTTCATTTTATTTTTAACCGAGGGATTCAATTTAGAATCGAATGAATAAAGATAACTTTTTATGCCATTATGAGAGAGAGATATTTAGAGAATTGAATCTCTCAGTGGAATCCCAATTTAGAATGAATCCCTTGAAGTAAGCAGTCCAAGATATCCAGCGATTTTACATTACGGCGATTAAAACATCCTTTCTTGGGGTTAATCAACATTTGCAAATTCAAAATAACAGACAAATATTTATTTAAATTTTATTTATTTAAAGGTGATATTTTGTCTTGATTTTTATGGCAGTCGAATTTTAGAGAGGTGAAGAGGTAAGAAAGAGACGCTGTTTAAGGGGAGTTATTTCGCCAAACATATGCGTGCGTGCTTTATTTAAATAATTGTAAAATACAAATTTATTTAGTAATATATTTTTATTTTTTTTTATTTTTAAATTTTATTTTTTATAACTCTCTACATTTAATTATTTAAAATATCCCCTTATGAAAGAATCCTTTTCTAAAAAATTCTCGCAGGAAAGAGACACTCTTTTAAAAAGATTATTTCTTTTGGCTATCTGGAAACCCTTCTCTAAGATAGATACTCTTTTAAAGTGGAAGTATGGAAAAAATATCGGGGTTTGTTTTAGAGAATTTAAAGAAAACTATATCTACAATTGACTCACTGAAAAGTGGAAATTAATTAAATACTGTAGTTTTTTTAAATTTATATTAGGGAAAATAGTCAACATAAGGCTTCCTTTTTTTTCTGTCACTCTATTATTAAAGTTCGGTGTTGAAATTTGAGATACATTCGACTCAGCTCGACGAGCTCTTTCGAATGAGGTATAATTTGCATTTTCGAATTTTTCACCCCAAAAAAGTGCTTGGTCCCCCCTTTGGTTTTTCGATTTTTCGGGACCTATAACTCGGTCCAGAATCATTTACTGAAATTGGGAGTGGTACCTTTCGACTCAGCTCGCCGAGACGAATCGAATGACATATGTCTCGTCCCGAACTTTTACCTCCGGTGAACTACACTACAGCCCTTTTATTTTTATTTAAATTGCCCAATATTTAAATTCAAAGCTAATATCTGATTCTTTAAAGGGCAAGGGTTAAATTAAAAGAAAAATAAACAATTTGCTAATTTTTTTTTCTTTTTATTTTGCCGAAAATCAAAACACACTTTAAAAATTCTTATGAAATATATAAAGACGACTTGTGATTCTTCAAAAAAAAATACCGAGTGCAAAAATATTTGCACTTTGCTTAAAGGGCAAAAATTGAATTATAACACAAACAAATAATTTGCTTAATATTTTTCCTTTTTATTTTGCCGAAAAATCAAAACACAATTTTGCAATTTATTTTAAAAATTTGCCTTTATATGCGCAGACTCCCGCCTCTCTATAAAATTTTATCAATTTGGGCGGGATTTTATTTAACGTAAAAGTTAATATATATTTGAGTGATAGGAAAGGACTTTTTTATAATTTGACATTTATAAAAAGTACTAGCTGTTTCGAAATTTCGAGTTTCGAATTCCAATTTACAATTTTCTAGGTTTTCTTTCGATTTCCGATTTCGATATTTTTTAGGGAACAGGCCAACCTACCGCAACTCAGCCCTCCCAACCTACCATATTCTTGTATGAAGGATTAAAAGAGATATCTAAGGGTTAGAATTGATAGACTTGCTTAACTGCCTCCAACTGATTTTTTTAAAAATAAACAAACCATCAAAATGGGGTATCCAACAGCTGCCTCTATTCGAATGGCCCTTCAATCAGATTTCATTCTTATTCAGCTTATTTGAGCTGGCGAAAATTTTCTTTCAGAACAATGCTTCAAAAATTATCGGAAATTTTATCAAAATTACGAAAATTGAAAGCGGAATTCCGACCGACCTCTGATTATATCTATCAATTTAAATTTTCTAATTATATTCCCTATATTTTAGAGAATGTGGTTATTCTTTTTGTTTATTTTCCTCAATTCCTTTATTAATTTTTCCTCCCCCTATTCGATTTTTGTAAAGATTTCTTGGCGAGAAAATGGCGAAAATGGCCAAAATTATTACAAACGTTTGGCTGGAGAAGAGGACGAACGGTTTAAATTGGAATTGACTCGAGATTACCTCGACGATCCAATTGTTGAAAAGACTGACATAAACGATACATTTCAATTTGAGGATCTAAATGAAGGCCCTTTTAAATTGAAGATAAGAATTTATGGGCTCATTGAAGTTAGTGTAAGGAAGGGATTTTTCTAGCATTTAAAAATTTCAGGCTAGGTTATGCATTTATAAAATGTAAACGAATTTAGCCAAGTTTAGTACTTACTACGCGGTGGAGCTTTAGACAAATCTAATAAAGGGACTTTATTATATACCGTAAATCCTCTAAAATAGGCCCTCCCCTCTAAAACAAGCCCCCCTCCAAAATAATCCCACTCTAGAGCTCGATCGAAAAAATAAGCCCCCTCCCCCATAAAATTTTTAATTGTTGATTAATTGTTGTGTCCCCTCAGTTGACTCTTAATGGAGGGATATTGAAGGATTAGAAGTGATTAAGAGGGTATTTGAGGGATTAACAGGAATAGAACTACTAATTATGACTACGGTGTGCTATCATTAAGGATAAAACAAATTTATATTTAAAAAATATTAAATTAAAAATACTCCCTAGGTGGATATTGGCACTATAGAAGAAATACTCGAAAATGATACAATAATTTACATCATTCCCCGCAAAGACAATACAAAATATATTAAATACATAAAAGTTAATGGACGAGAAGACTTCTTCAACAGCATGATTAACCTCTTTAATAATCTTCGTGTCTTAATTTTTATTTGGCCTACTAGTCCTGCTGAATCTAGTAAAAAAATAAATAATATAATGATTAAATGTAAAGACACGGATAATTCAAATTTTGTGGCCAATTTTAATAGTATTGTAAATGATGATGATGGAGATGAGCAATATAAATCAACAAATTATGTGAAAACTTTAATTTGCCCGAATGGTGAATATACTTTATTGGTTGATTACAAGGTTAGAAACAAAATATTTGTTATGTACGAGACTTGTATGTCTACGTACTAACAAGAATAACAACAAGATAAGACAGTATCTAACAACTGTGCTTTATCTACAACAATTTATACAATAAGGGCGAACAATAGGAATATGGCTAAACGCCGAATATGTGGAGACAGAATAGAATAGAATAACACTGCGACAATAACTAAGACCGCGACTGAATAATAGGAAGGCTTTTATACTAAGCCAATACCTAACACCTCCCTCTTTTAATAAGAATAACTTACACTTGAATCAAATAATACTCCGAGGGTTGAATTACGAATAATGTCTCCAAACAACAAAAAATACATACAAGGGGCAAAATACAATAATTACAAAAGTGGGGCAATACAAAAAATTCAAACAAAAAATATTATCACAAAACTTCAAGCATCAATGCTAATACCGCTCATCTTCTTCAAAAAGGTATTGAATTGGCTCTTCTCTGTATTTCTTCTGTGTAGTATGCTCTACTACTAATCTTTTTGATGGCCGAATTGTTCTTTTAGGTCTTTCAGACCGAATTTCATTATCAGGTTTATTTTGAATTGTACTCTTTTTATTTTGAATTGGAATATTTTGAATATTTTTATTCCGAATATGTTGTGGAGTTCTCCACCAAAAATTTACTACTTGTTGATTTTCAAAATTTCTTATTTTCCTTAATTGGTTTGCGTGTCGGTGAATAATAGCTCTTAATTTATCCGAGCGAATCTTGAATACGACACCATTTTTACTAATTATCTTTCCAGGTAGCCATTGAATTTGTTTATTTTTGTCGTAATTTCCGAATAGAATATTATCTCCCACTTCGAATACGTTTAATTTGGTTCCGTGATGCTTATCAAACCAACTTTTCATTTTATTTCGAATATCTTCTCGTTGAATATTGATTGAATTTGCTGGTCTTTCTGGTTTGATTAATGATAATTGAATTCGTAATTTTCTATTTAAGAATACTTCTGCTGGCGATTTTCCGCCTAATGAATAATGTGGGGTGGCTCTATAATTCAATAATACTTCTTGTAGCCAATTACTCTTTCCCCAATTTTTATTCATCATTCTCTTAAAATAATCTACGAATCTCTCAGCTTGGCCATTAGACTGAGGATGATAGGGTGGGCTGAATATTTGGTGAATTCCTTTACTCGTACAATAATTTTTGAATTCGAATGACTGGAATGGGCTTCCGTTATCGGATACAATTACTTTAGGAATTCCGTAATGCGAGAATAACCATTCGAGGTTTTTTATTGAATCTTTCGCTGTCGTAGTTGTATTTCCGAATATTTCTGGCCATTTAGAATAAGCATCGACTATGATCATATATAATTTTCCATCCTTACAAGGACCAGCAAAATCAATATGAATTCTTTCCCAAGCTTTATTTGGTGCTGGCCATGGACTTAAATCTGTTTTAATTGGCATTTTTGATGCCTTTTGGCATGAATCACAATTTGCAGCGATCTGCTCAATATCGTTACTAATACCAGGCCAATAAATATATTCTCTGGCCAAATTTTTCATCCTAACAACTCCTGAATGAGTTGAATGTAATGACTCAAGAATTTTTCTTTGAAGTTTAGCAGGAATAACGACTTTATCTGCGAATAGAATACAACCATTTATTATTTGAAGGTTTTGTCTTCTTGTTGACCAAAATTTTAATTCAGAATCTTCAATTTTTCTTGGCCAACTATTATTTCGAATATAATCTATGACTATTTTTAATTTAATATCATTGTCCGTTTCGACTTTTACTTGGTTACTATCAATTGGTAACTCTTCGAATAGAATATTTAATACGTAATTAACTGAATTCTCAACTTCATTTAATTCATCGGGTGGACCACTGTTGAATGCGTTCGAATCTGAGATTAAAGCAATAATCTTATCTTCATTTTCTGAATTTTTGCTAATTAATCTTGACAGGCTATCTGCCATGCCCATTTTTTCTGTAGAAACGAATTCTATTTGAAAATCATAATTTGTCAGAATTAATGCCCATCTTTGTAACCGTGAGGCTGTTTGAATTTTAATTCCCTTTTTATTTCCGAATATTGCCAGTAATGGTTTATGGTCGGTTCTTAATTTGAATTTCCGACCGAATAACATTTTATGGAATTTTTGAACGGCGAATACTAATGCTAGGGCTTCCTTTTCAATTTGTCCATAATTTTTCTCCGAATTGCTTAATGATTTACTGGCATATTCGATTGCCTTTTCACTTCCGTCCGAATATTTGTGGGAGATTACTGCTCCGACTCCATAATTGGAAGCATCCGCTGTAACAATAATTTCGAATTGCGGATCAAAATGCGTTAATAAGAGATCTGAACTCAGAATAGATTTAATTTGTTCGAATGCCTTTTCTTGTTCTTCCTCCCATTTCCAATCCTGTCGACCGCGCCACTGTTATGTACGAGACTTGTATGTCTACGTACTAACAAGAATAACAACAAGATAAGACAGTATCTAACAACTGTGCTTTATCTACAACAATTTATACAATAAGGGCGAACAATAGGAATATGGCTAAACGCCGAATATGTGGAGACAGAATAGAATAGAATAACACTGCGACAATAACTAAGACCGCGACTGAATAATAGGAAGGCTTTTATACTAAGCCAATACCTAACAATATTAATAAATTACATCTGCTCAAATTCAAATCCACTAATATACCTGTTTGTTCCCTACATTCCGTTAAGAAATCTGATTCTGTTTGAAACATATATACATATTCGATTATCCCTATACTCCTAGCGTAATTGTATCATTTCTTTTGTAAGAAAACGATTGAGGCTCGATATACAAGGTCTCAAAATAGTTAAAACTAAGGGTGACAAGGCAATTTTTGGATAAAAAAGTATATCATAAATGAAGCTCATCTGAATAGGCACAGAAAAATTCAGTTGCAAATAAATACCAGAAAGACCAGACTTTACGAATTTGGGAAGAGTTAAAAGCCGGGAGCAGGCCAGTATACCGCGAGCCCAGTATACCGCCGAGCTATAACTTCGTTCAAAATTGTCGAATCCGGGACGCCCTGGTATGCTTCGATGCGCCTCAACGAGCTGAATCGAAACATACCAGAGCCTCCCGGATTCGACAATTTTGAACGAAGCTATAGCTCGGCGGTATACTGGGCTCGCGGTATAACGGGGTGTACCCGTAAAAGCCTTTCCTTTAAACAATTTTATACTAAAAATTTAGATAGAACTGTCAAAAACAGTTTATCATAAAACAGCAATCAAGTATAATGGCGATATCTATTCTCATCATTCAACAACACTTTGGGTTTGCAATAAATATACGGTTAGAGGTATTAAATGTAGAGCGACAATTCATGTTGAAGCTGATTACAACATACCGGATAACTATTTAGATGTTGTGCACAACCATGATCCTCAATATGACAAAAATTATAAAATTGTTAGGATTACGTTGTAAAATACCCGTCCACTTTTTATGTTCCTGATATAAGTAATGGATATAGGTTAACTTTAATAAGGCTTAGGTTTTTGGTTTGTAGAGTTCGTTAAAATTTAGTGTGTTTTTATCCATTTATCGTTTTGTTTATTTTTATTAACTATATCTAAGAAAGATTGCTATCTAGCAGTGACCGGCAAAATCATTTTTCCGGGCCCGGAACCGGATTTTGAAATTCACACTCATGCCGGACCGGATCCGGCCGGATTTTTCCGGATTAACCCGGTCCAATTTTAATCCGGTAAAAATAGTTTCCAGAGTCCGGCAGAATTTACCCGGATTCCGGACCGGATCCAGGTTTTTTTCCGGATTTTTCAAAAAAATTTTTTTTATTAATTTTTGTGTTAAAATGTTGTAAGAGGCGTGTTGTTTATGTGTTAAGAGTTTGTTAGTGGGGATATCTAAGGATTTTGGAGGATTATGAAGAATGCTTTGTGGATTTGTGGATACTATATGGGATAATGAGGTATTTTGGTGGATAAAATGGATAGCAGGTGATTTGGGGGATCACGAGGGATATCGCGGGATTTGAGTGGTAAGGGAGATGTAGTACAAATACACCTATATCCCTCCTTACTCGCTCCAAATCCACCAATCTATGTATATCCCTCTTGTGTTTTGATAAGACTATGTTTTGTTAGCCTAGTTTTGTAGTTCCGTATCTTGTCTGTTCCGTATTTTAGCCCGACACGCCCGATATATCCCTTCAAACCCGTCCTTATGTTCAAGTCCCGAAATTTTTTTATTTTCAGCGCCGCAGGCGAAAATTTTGAGAATTTTAGAAGTCCAACAAGTCTGATTTCTTCCTTTATCTTAATTCTAGAATCTTAAAATAGTCCCAAATTTTTGTATTTTTCCAAAAAAGATATAAAATATCTCGTATCTCGTGGCAAAATACAAGATACAAGACTAAACCCACCCCTGACCTATGCAAGAGTGGCTCAATCATGAGGACTCAGTTGAACGCTCCGATATTTGTAGGATAATTAAGAAGAATTCATCCCTTTTCAGCGCCGGAGGCAAAAATTTTTTATTTCAGAAAGCCAAGGGTCAAAAATCAACCTTATTTATAAAAAAAATACCTGAAAAAAGTTAAAATCTCAAAACCGGACTAAATCCCAAATCCGGTGTAAAAAATTTGCCGGATTCGGATCCGGATTCCGGATTTGGCAATGGAGCCGGACCGCACCTAAATATGCACTAAAATAAACAGATTTCCCAAAATATGCACTAGATATGCAGCAAAAAAACAGTAAAAATGTGCATCAAAAATTAATATTTTAAGTAAAAACGATAATTTATTCTTTAAATATCAATTTAGAGCATATCTAAAAATTTTACGGACTTTAAATTTATGATAAAAATTTTTTGAACCAAAATTTTCTGGACTATTTTTCGAAAAAATTTCTCCAAAAATTTTCTTTAAAAAATTTTTAGAAAAATTTTATATTATGCCAAAAAATAATTTTTATGCTACAAATTTCTCAAAAAATGCCAAAATATGTACAAATTTTGGTAAAAATATGCAAAATTTACCAAAATATGCACAGATATGCAAATATGCATGAATATACCGAAATATGCATAAATATGCATTAAGAACCTGGTCCTAAAGTGCTCGGACCGATGTAAAAACATCATTTTTGCGCGTTTCAGCTCATGGCATATCCGCAAGTAAAATATACATTTGCATGTTTTGACACGCCCTATTTATTATTATTAAAATAAATTTTTTTATTATATAAAGATAGGAATCGAATGCCCACAAGCAATTCATTCGGATAATATGGTAAATGCTTACAAAATTAATTTTAACGATGAGTCAAATAAATTCGATTGTGAATTACTAACTTATGAACAAACAATTACTCCAAACTATTTATATGTATTGGATAATTATAAAATATATGTTGATCAGCGAATGGAGCAAATTTTTAGTGAAAATAATGCACAGACTATTCCTGAAGGTACTAGGAAAATAAGTTTTTATCATAGATTGGAGACTTTATTTTTTGTCTCCGTTGCTCGACTTATATATTTTTTGCGGGGAAGAGGAGTAGGTGAATCGGGGTTGGGTACCAACTTTAACCAAAAATATTAGTTTGCCCAATTAAATTTTGTTAATGGATACCGTAATCATCCATTTGAAGCACAGTGCCTCGTAGGGTGTGCTTATATTAAAAGTTTATTTTTTTATAGTACTACATATAATAATTTTCATTTTATTAGATTGGTTTGAATTTCCACCTAAAGGTTTGCTATTTTTTATGCAAAATTAATTTAATAAATTTGTCGGACACGATTTTTCAGTTCGTAAATACAAGCAATTTCCCTCATTTTCATGATACACATCAGATTTTTTCTGCACGAGAATCATTTTAGTCATTATAGCTAGCTAGTAATTTAATGTTGAATTAATAATAAAGTATTCCCAATTTTGTAAAGCATATAGCTATTTAATGGTATTTAATTCATAACACATCAGTCCGATCCAGGGGTGGGCGATATAAAAAATTTCTATTTAGTTTCCAGCAAAACGAAGCAAAATGAAATAAAAATTCAAAAATATCTATTTTTCATCTCAAAATTAAAACTATAAATAAGCACCCAAAAGCTAGATTCGTGACATAAACAT
The DNA here is from genome assembly GCA_036172955.1 of Meloidogyne arenaria. Taxonomy (NCBI): domain Eukaryota; kingdom Metazoa; phylum Nematoda; class Chromadorea; order Rhabditida; family Meloidogynidae; genus Meloidogyne; species Meloidogyne arenaria. The sequence continues at coordinate 7,213,831 of JARQAB010000004.1, forward strand.
CTCAGGAATCAGGAGAAGACCTTCAAATCTACAGATATCCGCATTAATCCATATAAATCATACGATATATCCAAATCCAACTTTATCCAACAAATCCACAGATAATTGGGGGTTAAGAGTGATATCGGGGGACCCTCCTGGTCCGTTTTACTGAAGATGCTGGTTCGCTCCCAGCCGCCGTATAAATTCTTGCATTAGCTAAAGGAGGAAATAACTATAGACTATCTCGGCTTTACTATTTAAGGACGTCGACAGCGCAAATCCCGTGGAGAATCTTCACGTCAACCAAAACATCCTCAGAGATTTACAGTTTATTCAAGTGAAGATTCAGGAAATCATTGTGAGATTTTGAACGAATTTTAATTAAACTTCACCTCAAAAATTTAATCTTAATTTTATCTTAATTCAGAGAGCAAGTAAAAGATGGAGATTATTTAAGGAAAAAACTCTAGAGGGATTCAGAAACAAACATTATTGAAAATTTTCTTTTCACTTTAACTTTTAGAAAAGGGGATTATTTAAAAGAGATTTAAGTCATTATTAGGGTTGTTCAAAACATGCAAGTGCATATTATGTATGCGGATATGCCATGATGTGAAAAGCTCAAAAATGTTATTTTTATAAATTTAGACCCGGTTCTTATTGAATATTTGTGCATATTTTGTACCTTTCGTGCATATCTGCATATCGTTGCATATTTTGGGAATTTTTGCATTTTTAGGTAAATTTGTGAATTTTTTGTTAAATTTTTTATTTAAAATCTTAGCATTGTGTTTCTTTTTTTATATTTTTTCGGGTTTTCACTGTTTCGTTTTCAATTGATTTGTTTTCTACTCCTCTTTCAATTTTTACATAATATTCACTTTTTTATATTTGTTTTCAATTCTAGATTTTTTTCCGATTAAAATTCTAAGATGTTTAAAACCTGGATTTCTAAGTTAAAGCTAGCTGCAAAGTGGTATTTTAGCTAGCCTGCAAAGTGGTATTTTGTCAACCATGTTTTGAGTAGCGGGATTACGATAGTATCTAACAATTTTCCGGAAAACTTTTCGAAATTAATTCTGAAACATAAATTTTATACTTTTAAGATGCTTGATTCAACATGTTAGGTATGTGTGGGTCTAGTATAAAAGGAGTCGTTAGCGATCAGTCTGGGTCGACACCTGGGTCGACCGGCACCGTCTGTCCTTCATCATTCTTGCCTTTTGCCACCTTCACTATTATTGTATTTTACCATTCGGATAAACGTTATATTCTATTCCTGTGTTATTCTGTTAGTATCGGACACAACCGCAAGTCGATACATAACAGTGGCGCGGTCGCAGTAGTGAATCTTTTGATTCACAATTCGGACATTATTCGGATTATTCAAATTCGGGGGAAGTATTCGGATTATTCGGAGATTCGCAGAGCACATCAGATTCTTATTCAGAGGAGACGGCGTCAGTTGAAGTGTGGCAGGCATTCAAGCCGATCGAATTCATCTATTCGACAAGGCCTAGCAAACCTTAGTCAATTCTAGTCGGACCAATTCGAGATTGGAAAAGTTGTGATTATTGTGATTATTCGGTCCAGAAGTTTAGTATTTTGGTTATAAGATTATTCGATGAATTCGAGCTTGATCATCAGGAGCAGAGTGAAGGAGCATGTTGTATTCAGTATTTTGATTATATGAGGAACCGCAGTCATGGGCAAGATGTAAGTCCCGATTATTGTTTATTCAAGGCCGCAATGAGTAAGTCGGTCAAGTGGACATAAGACGGTCAAATATTATTCAAGTCTGAGACAATTATTTAGTCGCTCCAGAGAAGTTCGTAGATAAAATTTTATTATTCGCTCCAGTGATGAATTACTATGGCATTATTCAGTTGATTAAAATTATTCAGTTATTCGAGATTAGTGAGATGATTCAAATGAGATTATTAGAGAGAATTTAGAAGTTAGTCAAAATGCCATTTAGTTTTCGCCCAAGTATTAGAAATTAGGGCAGTATTATTCAGGGAAATAGTGAAAATCCCTTACCCAGAGTTGGGTTGATTCAGATTATTCGATGTGCCTCTGCTTTGGTCTGATGTTTAGAAGAAAGATGTTGATGAGAGGTTTTTTGGGACATTTGTGATAATTGTGATTTTTTTGTTAGTTGTAAATTTTTTGTTTTGTTTTCCCCCAATGTTTGTAAATTTTGTCCCATTTGTATTCAAGGCGGTGTAATTCAGTTACTTCGAGAACTTATTCAATTCAGACCCAACCTAACAATTCAATTCAGTAGCAAATTATTCAAGTTAGTCCCTAACTTTTTTAAAGGAGGGAGATGTTAGGTATGTGTGGGTCTAGTATAAAAGGAGTCGTTAGCGATCAGTCTGGGTCGACACCTGGGTCGACCGGCACCGTCTGTCCTTCATCATTCTTGCCTTTTGCCACCTTCACTATTATTGTATTTATTTTTAAAGGAGGCGATACATAACAGTGGCGCGGTCTTGTATATGGGCAAGATGTAAGTCCCGATTATTTGTTTATTCAAGGCCGCAATGAGTAAGTCGGTCAGGTAGACGTAAGACGGTCAAGTATGATTCAAGTCTGTGTCAATTATTTAGTCGCTCCAGAAAAGTTGTAGATAGAATTTTATTATTCGCTCCATTGATGAATTACTATGGCATTATTCAGTTTGATAGAGAAATTATTCAGTTATTCAATAGATAATGAGATTATTCAAATGCCATATTTAGTTTTCGCCCAAGTATTAGAAAATAGGGCAGTATTATTCAGGGAATTAGTGAAAATCCCTTACCCAGAGTTGGGTTGATTCAGATTATTCGATGTGCTTCTGCTTTGCTGATGTTTAGAAGATAGTAGATGTTGATGAGAGATGTTATGGGACATTTGTGATAATTGTGATTTTTTTTGTTTGTTGTAAATTTTTTGTTTTGTTTTCCCCCACTGTTTGTAAATTTTGACCATTTGTATTCAAGACGGTGTTATTCAGTCATTCAATTCGAGAAGTTATTCAATTCGGACCCAACCTAACAATTCTATTCAGTAGCAAATTATTCAAGTTAGTCCCTAACTTCTTTAAAGGAGGGAGATGTTAGGTATGTGTGGGTCTAGTATAAAAGGAGTCGTTAGAGATCAGTCTGGGTCGACACCTGGGTCGACCGGCGCCGTCTGTCCTTCGTCATTCTTGCCTTTTGCCACCTTCACTATTATTGTATTTTACCATTCGGATAAACGTTATATTCTATTCCTGTGTTATTCTGTTAGTATCGGACACAACCGCAAGTCGATACATAACATAACTTTTACATAATCGATACATAACTTTTCATCCATCTTGAATTGAATACTGAATATCGAATTAGGTCGACACCTGGGTTAAAAATAAATGAAAAAATAAAAATTAACTTGTTATGTCCGAGCACAACAAGAAATAAGCAATACAATAATGTGTTTATCACACAATGGAAATAACAATAATATTGAAGTAATAGAATAAAAATAAAAATTAAATATGGCTAACGCCGAATATGTGGAGCACTAGAATAAGACTAAGAATAACACTAACGAATACTGAGACTAATTGTAAGATGTAAGATGTATCGGACACAACCGCAAGTCGATACATAACACAACATTAGCATAAAACTTTTCCCCTGCTTCTTTAGCCTTAGAAATTTTTTTAATTCGATTTCTTTTCATTCTTTGGTATCTGATAAATAAATCATTTCGAATACTTTCACGATGTTCATAAGTTGAAGACCAAGGAAATATTCTTAAAAGGAAAGGCCACAATTCTTTTCTCATTTTTGGATCCATTTCTGTTTATTTTGATTTTAGAAATTTTCTTTTTATTTTAGTTTCGTTAAAATTTTTAGCTGTGTTTTTTAAAAATTCATATCTCGAAGAAAATCCGACCAAAAATTTTTTTATCCGTTGATCTTATGGAAGAGATTCTGATTAATATTTAAGTCAAAAGCATTTTAAAAAATTCGGCATCTAACTGAAAGGCCTCTCTCCTTTATTTCGATATTAAAATTTAAAAATTTTTAGAGAAATTATTATGAATAATATTACTACATCCCCCCTCCATTGAAACAAAATAAATTATCTGAGGGAAAGAGATTAATGGAGAAAATCAGTCATTAATTATACTTTTCTGAAAATAAAAGACTGCCCAACATTTCCCTTTGCCCAATATGTCGACTGCAATCTATCTTCGTATTTTTGCAAAACAAGAAAGTAATAGGGCATTTTGCCAGAAAAAGTTACTGTTGACCGGCACTTGTGCTCGGCCTATATTCCCCCGAGGCACTTCACTTATGATATTATTTCAAATAAATAAATATTTTTAATTGTGTTCTCTGTTTATTATTTTCTAATAACTTGTTTTCTGGAGATTGCTGATCTCTTCGCCCGTTAAAACTAAAGAGCTAATTCGTTCTGTTCGAATCCATCCTGTCCCTTCTCAAGTATTTTTACTCTAGTGTCGGTCCGTAAATGTCGGGTCTGCAAGTTTCGGTCAGCAAAAGTCGGCCTGTCCGCTTTATATTAGAATCATCATGGGTTATCCAATTATTAATGAGTAAACATATTTAAACACAAAAAATAACTTTGAGCTATTGCAAATCCTAAAATATATCCCCAATTATTTGATTAACCATTGGTAATTCACATAACCGATCATTAAACGAAATAAAAAAGTTTATCTAATAAAAGTTTAGCAGCCGATAACAGCTCGGTTCTGCTTGACAATAAAACTAATTGGAAAAAGAAGTGTTTTAAGGACACTTAAGAAAATTGAAGAAAGAAATGAAAAATTTTGAAGGAAAAGAAACTAGCAAAAACCTAGAAAAGAAGGATTTAACAATAAAAGGCCAATAATATAATAAAAGTTTTTTTTGTTTTTAGATCCCATCTATGACTTTTAGGAAATAATGCTTTTCCGTTGTTTTAAAATCTATAAGAAACTTCTACAATTGCATTCCTAACGTTCATGGACTGTTGTATCGCTAGCGTTTTAAGAATGTTCGGGTCCGAGAAGCAAAATATGTTCGGGGTTTCGGGTGGGAGCGGATGGAAAATTGAAAAATTTTTTAAAGAAAATTTTTTGTTCCAGAAATTTTTAGGATATAAAATCAGGAAAAATTTGGAAAAAATAAATATCGAAACTTCTATCCGAGGTGATTAAAAAATAATTTTTAATCATTTTCGGATCGGAAACGTGGGTATCAATTTGGGTGTAACTCTAGAAAATTATTTCCCCTCCATTCTAGTGGAAATTATACGACTAATTATATGACTACTTATATTTGCAATATTTTGGTCACCATTTAAAAATCTATAAGAAACTAGCCTATAAGAAGAGTCTATAAGAAGTACTTTAGGAGATGCGTCCCATGAACTTTTAAGCGTCCCATCAACGTATAAGCGTCCCTTGAGAGAATATGAGTCCCAGATTCTCTATAAGCTTCCCAAATGCCCTCATATGCTCGTATCGAAAACGTGGTTATCAATTTGGGTGCAACTCTAGAAAATTACTTCCCCTTCATTCTAATGAAAAAGCATTTGTATTTCCTAAAATAATTCTACCCCTTAGAAAAGAAAATTATTCTTCATAATATTCTGGGTCATGGGTTCTAATCTCAACTTCATTATATGTTTCGACTTCTTGAGTATACATATCTGGATTTTCACTAAAATATTGTGATCCTTCACCAAGATAGCCACTTGTAAATGCTTTTAATTGACTTCTACCCTTACGTGCTTGAAACATTCTCTCTTTTTTCTTCTTCTCTTCTACGAGGGCAATCATCTTTTCTGGCAGATCACCTTCCCCATTAACTAAGTCGTACAAATTCACAATAATATTAGTTAGTTCATTAACAAAAGTTATAGATGTTCCTATAATTTTTTTGTAAATTATTGATAAATATAATATTGGAGATGAAGATGGATTTGGGCACTAACCCTGATTTCTCATTCATTAAGAGTTCAAATCAAGGCTATTAATGAATGAAATAGTTTCTTGATTTTTGGCCTAAATCTTTTCTTAAATCAATGTTAAGAATCAAGTCAAAGCCCTCCTTTGAAAAGTCAACATCTTTTCTTAGCCTTGATTTATTTGATTAACGGACAATCCTCACGGTTGTCCCGTAGAGTTTTGTGAGATAAAAAGGATATTGAAGGGTTAAGGTGATTTTATGAATTGAATTAAGGGGATATGGTGAGATAACGGTGAATATGAGCGGATTAAAGTGTGCTTGATATATCCTTCGCCCTTCCTAATCCTTTGCCCCCCCCCCCAATGCACTATTAAAATACACCCCTAACTTTTTTGGATTAACATAAACTAGGATCATGCCCCAAAAAAGGCTTCTTCCTGAAGAAGTCGCCAACTGAAATAAGATCAAGACCATGTTTCAAAAATCTAGATCTCTATGTAGATAATATTAAATAACCTTCTCGACCCATTCTAGCGGTACGTCCAACACGATGTTGATAATTTTGTTGGGCTAAAAAGAATATTTAAACAAAAATAGATAATTTCCTTAAATGGCCCTCTAAAATGATCCTCATTAACGATGGGTTTGAAAATAAAGTTGGCAGATCCAGATCTGAGAACTTCCAAAATTCACAAAATTTGCGCCTGCTGAGCAAAAATGTTTTTGGCTTATGTTAGTATTCTTCATTATAGTATCCTCCATATCTGTACAGCACAATCATAAGTATTTTAATCAAAATGCCGGTTCTGATCCGGGGGTCCGAAAGTTTCGGTTCGCATATCGGATTCATATTACCGAAGCCCAGGATCTGCTACACTAGTTGAAATGTATTCGTTGATGTCAGCTTATATAACCCACGAAACTAATCCGATTAAGGTTTAAAAACCAAGGCGGAATTTAATAAGAAAATAAACCTTCCGGAGTATCATAGTTAATAACATGTGTAACATTTTCAACATCTATCCCCCTCGATAGCGCATCTGAAGCAATTAAAATTTGAATTTTTCCATTTTTAAAATCATCCAAAATATTAACTCTTGGACCAGAAACATCGGCATGAAATAACAAACAGTTGTAATTATTATTTTCCAATTGAGCTTTTAGCTAAAATTTTATTAATTCTCATAAAACTTCTAAACTTTTGAAGACAAATTACATAAACCCGGTAGATTTTTAACAAATAAAGTTATTTACTAAAGATCGGACGAAGATCAAGTAATTTATTTGAACGAGTAATCTCATATTATAGTTTAAATAGGTAATTTGAGTTGTTAATTCAAGAGATTATTTTAGAAAAATTTAATTTATCCATCGTATTCGATAGTTTCTATTTTCGGCAAAAATCCACTCTGTAGTAGAGATGGATCGGAATTTCCGATTTCCGGCATTTTTTTTCCTTCCGATTTCCGAAAAAAAATTTGATTTCCGATTTCCGACTTTTGAGCCTTTCCGATTTTCGGCTCTTCCGATTTCCGACACCTCTGACTGTTCTGACACACTTCTACACTGTATTACTTTTTCCTTTGCCAGTAATAAAAGGCAAAATTTTTTTAATTAAATTTAAACAATTTACATTATTACAAGTGCTTTTATTGTTTGCAAAAATAATAATTTTCGACGTTTCTATTTTGAATAATTTATTGAGAACTCCCAAAAGTTTTCCATATTTATCATTTTCTTCAACCCAATAAAACTTTTGAGAGAGTTTTGCTGGTAATGCTCTAGTGATTGTCAGTTTAACCTTTATAAATAAAAAGATATATTCACTATTCAGATACATACATGATCAATTTTAAGGAATTTTTCGACCAATCCATCTACTTTTTTATTGTATGTTGCGGAAAACATTACTAAAAATTTATTTTATATTCTCAAGCAGGGTTGGACAAAACCGTTTAATTTTGAAAAAGCGCCGAAGGCGAAAATTTTGAGAATTTTTAGAGGTTAGTTAAACGCCGTTTAGAAGACCGTATACCTTTTATGCCGTTTATCTGAGCTCGTATACCGTTCCGTTTAATTTTACCAAAAAACCCGTTTAACGAATACCTTTTAGCTAAACGGTTTTGTCCAACCCTATTCTCAAAATTTTAAAAGCACTCTACCAGTTGTTCTTTGATCTTTTGCCGGAAGTTGTTGAATTATTGCGCCTGTTTGTTTGGCAAAGTCACTATCTTTAATTCATTTTATTAAAAAAATGCGAATTTCTTCACTAACCAAGTAATCTATCAGATTCATCCATTACAAGAAAAGAACAATGACTCAAGCCAATATCAGAATTTTTCGTCATTTCTATAAGTCGCAAAGGTGTAGCAACAAGAATATCACATCCCAACTTAAATTGTAAACTTAGATGATTATTTAGAATTAGGTAGGTGAAGCATTCTTGATATGCATTTCCGACAAAACACTTATCTATAATTTAAATACTTTCCCAATATATATTTGTTTATGCATTCTCGATTGGCACTCCCGACAAAAACATTCTTATCTTTAAGTATTTTCCCAACTCATACATATATTTGTTTACCAACTTCCTTTGATATACTAAATAAATCCCGACCATTGCACTTTATCCCCATATTGTTATTCACATCAGGGATGATCGAAATTTCGTTTCGTTTCGTTTCGCTCTTTCGTGCCCTTTTTTTCATTTCGTTTCGTTTCGTGACGAAACAAAAAAAATTTATTTCGTTTCGTTTCGAGACGAAATAGACAAAATTCCGGACGAAACGAAACAAAAAAAAAGTAAGAAAATGCACCCCTAATGACGGGAATTTAAGGAAAAAATCATTAATTTTTTATCGATTTTTGTCTTAGAACAGCTTAAAATTAAAAAATTTTCGCCTGCGGCGCTGAAAATGGAGGAAATTTGGCTTCTTGAGCTTCAAAATTCAAAAAATTTTTGCCTGCGACGCTAAAAAGTGAAGAGCCCTACACGCTTTGGCTCTTAATTTGAAACTCAGATTTGAATCTGCTGGAGTTGGAGCTGTATTTGGTCAATTCCTCGGTGGATATTGAAGATATCCCTCTTAATATATATTAATATCCCTCTTAATATACTCTATATACCCTAGTGTTATACACAAAAGTGGATTAAGGCGGATATATGTCAATTTAATGGGATTCCTCTTAATCGTTACTATAAAGTGGATACTCAAAGTGAATTTGGATTTAATTGGATATCGGGGATTAAGGCGGATATATGTCGATTTAAGAGGATTAAGGTGGATATCGGCAGATTTTCAGAGTCCATTCATGTTTAATTACCTCAATAGGAAGTAATTAAGTAATAGTATATGAAGTCCCCTTTATATACTATGACTTAATTACTTTCAATTGAGGTATATACCAGGGATGGCTCTCGTCTCGTATCTCGTGTCTCGTGAAATCTCGTGTTTTTTAGAGGTCTCGTATTTTGCCACGAGACACGAGAAATTTTCAATTGATTTTAGAAATAATGTCAAAAATTAGGGACTATTTTAAGATCCTAGAATTAGGAAAAAGGGAAGAAATCTTGCCCATTGGCCTTCCAAAATTCCCAAAATTTTCGCCTGCGGCGCTGAAATGATGAATTTTTTGGCCTACGGCCTTCTAAAATTCACAAAATTTTCGCCTGCGGCGCTAAAAAAGGAAGAGAGACAAAGTTGGTCAAGCGGGAAATATCGGTGCCCTGAAGGGATATAAGAATATCTGGCGATTTACTGGGATCAAGGCGAATTTAAATAGATATGAGGATCCATCAATTTCGAGAGATATTAATGGATTGTGAGAATTAAATAGGTTATCTGGTGACAAATGGATATGATGAAGATATTTATATGAAGATCTCTCTTAATATTGCTCTTTTTCTTCCTAATATTGCTCTTAATCATACTCTAAAGTTGTATACCAAGGTGAATTTGGATATATCGCGGGATTTTAATAGGATATAGGAGGATCAAGGCGGATATCCTCAGATTTAAAGGGATTAAGGTGGATATCGGCAGATTTTCAGAGTCCACTCATGTTTCTGGTATGCTTTTGTCACGTATCTAGCTCTTGGAGTGCATATTTATGATTTAAATATCGATTAAAAGCTTCTATGACTGAAAAATAGATATTTTTTAATTTTAATTTTATTTCGTTTCGTTTCGTCCGAAACGAGCTCATTTCGTTTCGTTTCGCTCCGAAACGAAATAGGAATTTTTTTATTTCGTTTCGATTCGAAATAAAAAATATTTTTATTTCGATCATCCCTGATTCACATGTACAGCACTATATAAAGAACCCTAGTTAATCATATGCACCTCAATTTATCGTTATTTTATACTTTTACCAAAACCACAATTTTTAGATATTTTAATTGAATAAAATATTATACTTGGAAAATTAGTAATTATAAATATCCTCATAAAAGTGAACTGGGATCTATTTTGAACTAAACCCAAACATAGTTCAGTAGGTTGGTTAGTTGGAAATCCATTTAAGGAACAATGGACAATTTTTAGAGTTAAAAATTTTGTTATTGGCCTATAAATTTTAATTTGCCAAAGGAAAAATAAACAAAAATAGATGAAGTGAGTTCGCAGAAATTGCCCTGACCCAAGCCAAACGAACATTATTAACCTTAAAAGTATCAACTTGTGGAGCATAATTATCTTGTCCCCCATGGATAAGGGCTGGCACAAGAGGTGTACGGTATGCTAATTTCAAAACTTCCAAGTATGTTTGTTGTGTGAGTTCTTGTGTTGGCAAAAGTATCAACGCTATTGGAAAATAAGTCAACGTTTGATTCTGAAAATTATTATATTTTAAATTGGTTAGAAGGCATACTTTATTTTTGATTTCTCCTTTTTTCTTAGCTTCCAATAGTCTGTATATCAAAGGAATTAGAAAGGCAGCCGTTCTGTAAAAACATTTTTTAGTAAAAACTTAAAAGTGATCAACGCTATAGGAAAATCTGTATATCAAAGGAATTATGCCTAAATAAATATTGTAATCATCAATATAGTTTGAAAAATTGATCAGCAAAGATTGTTTGATTTTCCGGTTTTCTTATATAGATAACGTTTTTTTCAAAATCATAATATCAAAAAACTAATGCCATTTTTGGGCTTCTTTCGACAAGACGTGTGTGCAAAAAAACATATCAATGAAAATCCGGCCTCTAGTTATGACTATGCTTAAATTAAAAAATTTCCTAACTTTCCAGAGCCAGTCTCAGCTACAGCAATTAAATCAATCTTTTCTGGAAATGTCAATATTCGAATAGCATATGCCTAAATAAATATTGTAATTTAGGCAAATACTAATAAAATTACTTGAACAGGTGTAGGCTTTTCAAACATACACAAACGATAAATATTATCAAGTAGCACATTATGGAAATTCAAGTCATTAAACTAAATATAAAATTTTTAGGTTTTGATGACGAGGTCACTAAGTCATAACGAACGGTATAACGAGGGTTTATTCCCGAATATTCCGGGTCGAGTCATTTTCAAAAATTAAAAAACCCCTGTTTTTATGACGGAAAACAAAAATTGCAGCATATCCCGATAAGATTCTGTCCTATGCTTAACTCAAAAGGAACAAGCTGACATGTACCATGAGAATTGAGTTCAAGAGGTTTATGGAACGTTTTGAACTAATCCTAGGCATTCCGTTGGCTGTTGCTGGAACTCATGGCCTTTCATCGAACTTATAAACTAAACCGAAACTTGCATTGTTAATAGGTACAACGTCTATTTTATGAGCTTGTTTGTGGTCAACACCAAAGTGATCGTATTCAACGAATAAACGCTCAATATCCATGCTAATAGGAGAATCCAATTTAAAATAATCATCATCCACTGGCAAACTCCTTTTTGTGTATACTGCACTTTCAAAAGCTTCGTTGCTAATTCCTTCATTCTCCCAAGTTCCTAAGCTAACCAAAAATTTCTTTAAAAGGGCTGCGTGTTTAACGGCCTGTTGATATTTTAAATTTAAAATATAAAAGACGAGCTTTATTTTAAAAATTGTGAAAATTGTATTTGATCGGCATGACTCCAACATGGCCGATATAGACCGTGGAGTGCCACCTAGCACCTGTAGCAGCACAAAAACTATTCAGCTGGACGGCTACATACTGTGTGTCAATAAACTATAGGACCACCTCCAGTTTCGATATTAGGGGCGGTTCATTAGGTGCCCTTTAAGCAAAGTGCAAATATTTTTACACTCGGTATTTTTTTTAAAGAATCACAAGTCGTCTTTATTTATTTTATAAAAATTTTTAAAGTGTGTTTTGATTTTCGGCAAAATAAAAAAAAAATTAGGAAATTATTTATTTTTCTTTTTTTAATTTTGCCCTTGCCCTTTAAAGCAACAAATATTAGCTTTGAATTTAAATATTAGACAATTTAATTAAAAATAAAAGATAAATAATTTCAAAATTAATTTTAATTTCTTCCAGAAAACTAAATGAATCTGGGCATTTTTCTAAAAAAATTATTTAATAAAATAAAATTTTCTTTTTTCCCTTTCACTGGAAATGTTAAAGTTCTAAAGCAAAACAGCATGTCAAATACCTACAGCATTCTTATCAAGAAAAATTTATTACATTTTTATTAAAATTAAAAGTTTAATAATAATATATTCTTTGTTAAAAATTAAAGACCTGTGATTTTAAAACCAACCTCTGATTTTACTGTGAACAGAGTGTACTTTTAAATCGTGACTTTTTAAATCTTGAATTTTTGTAGTCGAGAAAAATCTCCGCTTAGTATAAAGTAGGGTTTGACCCCTAACGCTCGGGGGCGTGTATGTCGGGGTACGGGGTTTCCGAATTGTTTCGGGGCGGGTTCGGGTCGGGGTGAATCGTGAAAAAATTGTTCGGGAACGGGGTCGGGGTACGGGCTCGGGGTCAAACTAGTATAAAGTGACAGTATCTTTTTTTTATTTTTTAAAAGTAGTTTCGTTCCATTCAACTAATAAACAACTACATACCGTATTTTCTCGATTAATTCCCCTGGGGAATTATTTTTTCAACCCTTCCTTGGCATGGGGAATTAATCGAGAGGGGGAATTATTCGAGGGAGAGGAATCAATCGAGAAAATACGGTATGTTTTAATTTTATGAGTATTAATCATCATTACACAACTATGTTTAACTTATCACAACTATGTTTATTTTACATTGTGATTGTTGCTATCAAATTTTCTTCGTGGCCTGCCACATTTCTTTTAGATTTTAGTTCCTTAAATGGTTTTTCTTTCAAACAACACACAAAATTTTCTCTTATGACATTTTTATTCATTTACTTTTCATTTTTCCAACAACTTCGTTTTTTAAATGAATCGTTCCTTAAATTTGTTGATTGCTATGGGAATGCTTTGCTTTTTATTTTTTGGTAGAACCATGGGCAACAAAAGGTTAACAAAAAAAGTTTCACCAATATCAACTAAGACAACAGAAAATCTATCTACAACAATCAAAATGTTAGAGACTACTAAAAATGAAGAGACAATGACCGAAACTGCTCAAAATTCAACAGGGTTGACTGAAACTATTGGAGAAGCTACTAATACTATAAAAGATATAACAACGGTGAATGTTTTAGCTACTACAGAAGAAAAAGTTACAGAAAATGCGGAAGCATTTTCGGAAGAGCCGACAGAAACGTCAACAATACTACCTATAACGACCAACGTATTAGATACTTCAACAGTCAATATTCAAACCACAAACCAAGACTGCGAAAGCACAACAGAATTGGCAGGCTCTACTATAAAAGCAGAAGAGCCAACAGAAACTTCTAACACAACAATTCATTCAATATCATCTCAAATAACTACAATAAATACGGAATCTACAGTTTTATTGTCTACAGAAAATGATTTCCAAGCTACTAAAAAGGAAGATTTTACTACAAAAACTGTGGAGACTCAAGCAACAACATCTGAGTCGGCGACTGCCAGCACAACTCTCAGCACAAGTACAAGTGTCGATACTTCAACTCCGCTCGGCTGTAAGATTAAAAAAATAATTTTTCGGTTCAGTAGTCTAAAAACAAGTGAACGGTCTTCAAATTTCCATTACAGTATCTTAAATTTAGAAACTTATTTTCGTCGTTTTCTAGCAGCTTGGTGTATAAGAGACATTTTTAAATATAATGAAAATTAAAAAAATACTAGATTGCGGGCAATGTTGCAATTGTGATCATAAATTGGGCAAATGTTTGGCAAAATTCTAACTAATGAATAATGAAGAATATGTTTACAAATAAGAATGGCTGTAATAAGAAACCGAATTCACATTGAAATTTTCTAAATAAACTTACTATATAACTGATTGATAAACAATTTATTTAATTATTTTTAGTATAATTAAGGATAAAATAAAGATTTCTTTCAGTGAAAAAATTTTTTTCAAAATTTAAAAATGATCAAATTTTAGCTTTTTCGCTGAAATTTTTTAATTTTAAATAGAAAATTATTAAAATGTGTATAACAATAATTCTTTATTTTTTTTTACGTTGAATTTACAAAATCTGATATATTTATTTTATTGTTTAAGAAGATAAGGATGATCACTAGAGCGTGTTTTTAGGTCCAAAAAATCTTCAAAATAGGTCCGAAATAGGCTGAAAAAGGTCAAAATAGGTCTAAATTTTGACTAAATAGGTTCTAATTTTGATTGAAATTAAAACCTTTATGATATTACATTTACTAAATATGCATTTTTTATGCATTTTTTTGATTTTAAATAGAAATTTACCGAAATTTAAGTGACTTTTTTGGATGTTAAGGAGCTAGATTTGGCCAAGAAGTCAGAGTTCTATTTAAAATTTACTCAAACTTGGACCCGGGCTTCCGGGCTATAAACCCGGTAATTCGGAAACCCGGAAAAACAGGATTTTATCAAAATACCCGTTTCCGGCCCCGGACTAAAGTCAAAATTCCCAAATAAACAAATAAAAATTAAAAAAAAATTTTTTAGAGCAAAATGGTGTATGAATTAAAGTTTAATAGTCAGGGAGAATCACTGAACTGTCTAATATAAATGTTAACCCGTCAATTTTCGAGGGCAGTTCCAGTACGATGACAGATTCTAGTTCCTACTAAATCTAGATATTCCAGAATACTAGCGCAGCAGGCGAAAATTTTCGGGGTTTTGGGTGTCTGATATGCTAAATTTGTCGAAAATTGACTAAAAATAATCAAATTTTAAGAAAAATTTTCAAAAAACCTAGAATAGGTCCAAAAAAGGTCGAAATAGGCTCAAAATAGGTTTTAGGTCCGAAAAGGCCGAAATAGGTTTTTTAGGTTTTAATAACTCGAAAAGTACGTTACACTATGCGGTAAAACAGTGTTTTTTCGACTTATCTCATCAAGGGCTGTTCGCAAAAAAATAGGTAAAAACCTAAAAAACACGCTCTAATGATCACAACTGTTTATTTTACATTGTGATTGTTGCTATCAAATTTCTTCGTGGCCTGCCACATTTCTTTTCGATTTTAGTTCCTAAAATGCTTTTTCTTTCAAAAAACACTCAAAATTTTCTCTTATGATATTTTCATTCATTTGCTTTTCCTTTTTCCAACAACTTCGTTTTTTAGATGAATCGTTCCTTCAATTTGTTGATTGCTTTGGGAGTGCTTTGCTTTTTATTTTTTGGTAGGACCATGGGCTGGTGTGGAACAGGCGTCGTTGGGGAAAACTGCCGACGCTCACAATGTGTTTGCGACAAATCCTGGAAATGGAAAAAGGCTGTCAAATGGAAGTAAGTTTTATGTTCAACATTTCAAACTAAAATAATAATACCGTATTTCCTCTAATTGAGCGGCCGACCGCTCTATTTTTCAATTCCATCTCAAAGGGCTGCCAATTGAGGACGGTAGTTCAGATGGAGGCGGCCGCTCTATTAGAAGAGATACGGTAAGTACATTTATTTTTCTTGGTTCTTGACCTTTAACTTGTAAATGATTTTAATTAAAATTTAGAATGCCAATAGAAAATAAATTTATTAATTCAAAATATCTTGTTTTGCCCTATATTGTAAATATTTGGACTCATTAACTGGACAAGAGCATTAGATCTAATAGATACTACAGACTGCTAAAAACATTTTCTTTAAATGAGATAAAAATGTAAAACTAAAAATTTGATGAGAAAATGGCTGCGCTTCAAAACGGCCCACCCTTAAAAAGGCCCACTTCAAAACGGCCCACCCTTAAAAAGGCCCACTTCAAAACGGCCCACCCTCAAAATGGCCCAATGAACAAATACCCTCAAAATGGCCCACTTCAAAACGGCCCACCCTCAAAATGGCCCACTAATTCGACATGGTCGAACTCGGGTCCGGGGTTCGAAAAAACAAATTCTAAGCTCAGATTCGGACTCCGCATGGTCGATTACCTATTATTTTCAGAAAAAAACTTTTCCGGAAACTATTTTTCCGGAAACCATTTTTCCGGATTTGCAGTAAACTGTATTTCCTGATTTTTTCTTGTATCCGGAAAATACAGAAAACGGTTTCCGGAAATTGTTTCCGGAGAATCTGGAAAAAAGTTTTCCGGAAAATTGTTTCCGGAAAATCCGGAAATAAGGTTTCCGGAAATCAGTTGGGCCGTTTTGGGGATTTTGCACTGTGGGCCGTTTTTTGAAGTGGGCCATTTTGAGGGTATTTATTCATTGGGCCATTTTGAGGGTTTTTGTTCAATGGGCCATTTTGAGGGTGGGCCGTTTTAAGGGCGCGCCAGAGAAAATACTTTAAAATATTGACGATCAATCATTCTTTAATTCGATCCGCCCGAACTTGGCCGAGCCAAAACAACTTAAATTTTAATAATTTCAGCGTAAACGCGCTTTGGTACGTCTGCAAATTTGCCGACGACGCTGAACGAAACTGTAAAGCTCACTGGGATGGCTGTCTGAAAAAGTATGTGTCAACGCGAGCCGCTTTCCAGTCTGCTACCAGCTGGTTCCGTAGCCCTGAGAATGCTGGTTGGGATGCAGCAATCCCACTACAAAATTCTATTTATCATTTATTAATTACACTAATGCAAGTTCTTTCATAAAAATATCTTCATTAGTTACTTAGCTTTATTTGGTCTCATCTTCTTTAATTTCAAGTTTTGTTTAAAACATTGTGCCGGTTACTTTTGGGTCATCATGTAGAATTATAGTATAAGTAAATGTGGATAACTGAAAGAAATCTTTATTTTATCTTTAATTATACTAAAAATAATTAAATAAATTGTTTATCAATCATTTATATAGTAAGTTTATTTAGAAAATTTCAATGTGAATTCGGCTTCTTATTACAGCCATTCTTATTTGTAAACATATTCTTCATTGTTCATTAGTTAGAATTGTGCCAAACATTTGCCCAATTTATGATCACAATTGCAACATTGCCCGCAATCTAGTATTTTTTTAATTTTCATTATATTTAAAAATGTCTATTATTGAAAATTTATCGAAAATTTTAAAGACCGTTCACTTGTTTTAGACTAACTGAACCGAAAAATTATTTTTAAAACTTACAGCCGAGCGGAGTTGAAGTATCGACACTTGTACTTGTGCTAACAGTTGTGCTGACAGTTGCTGTCTCAGATGTTGTTGCTTGAGCTTCCACATTTTTTGTAGTAAAGTCCTCCTTTTTAGTAGTTTGGAAATTATTTTCTGTAGATAATAAGAATGTAGATTCCGTATTTATTGTAGTTCTTTGAGATGATATTGAAGGAATTGATGTGTTAGAAGTTTCTGTCGTCTCTTCTGTTTTTATAGTAGAGCTTGTTAATTCTGTTCTACTCTCTTTCGCAATGCTAGTGGTTTCAATATTGATTGTTGAAGTATCTAATATGTTAGTAGTTGGTATTAGTATTGTTGAAGTATCTGTCGACTCTTCCGTTTTTATACTAGAGCTTGTCATTTCTGCTGTGCTTTCGCCCGCTTGGTTTGTGGTTTGAATGATGATTGTTGAAGTATCTAATACTTTTGTTATGGGTAATATTGTTGACGTTTCTGTTGACTCTTCTGCTTTTATACTTGTGGTTTCGACATTTTCTTTCGTTGCCTCCGTATTTTCTGTAGTCTCTAACATTTTCATTTTGGTAGTAACTTTATCTTCTGTAGTAGTTAAAATATTCTCCGTTGTTACATCTTTTATAGTATTAGTAGTTTCTCCAATAGTTTCAGTCAACCCTGTTGAACTTTGAGTTGTTTCGGTTGTTGTCTCTTCATTTTTAGTAGTCTCTAACATTTTGCTTGTTGTGGATGGATTTTCTGTTGTCTTAGTTGATATTGGCAAACTTTTTGTTGTTAAACTTTTCACTGTCGTCTCTTCATTTATAGTGGTCTCTCTAACTGATTTGCTTGTTGTGCGTTCTGTTGTTATTAAACTTTTTGTACTTGCAATATTTCTTGTAGTTGTCGTTGTTAGTTTAACTGGGGTTATTGTAGTCAATGTAGTGTTTTTGTATTTTTCTGTAGTTTCTAGTCTTTCCGTTGTTCTAATTTTATCTGTTATCCTCGATTTTTCTGTTGTTGGTTTCATTGTTGTCTTAGGCTCCATTGTTGTTGTTTTTACTATTTTCTTTGTTGTTATTAAAGGTGCTGAAGTAGTTAATAAAGACGTACCTTCCCAATAGTCGATTACATCCGGATCACAATCACAAAAACCATCCAAACAATTCGATAAAAGAGCAGTAAGTGGGTAGAAGAGAATTAACGAAGAAAAAAGAAAATAAATAATTAATTTAAGAAATAAAAACATTTTAAAAGCTTTTTATTTAGTTTGAATAAATATTTAAAGGAAAACGCTAATAAACTCTTACGGATTTTATTCCATTTTACCTAGTTTGGCTTGTCAGAAATTTTAAATTTTATTAATTTTTAGTTCCTTTTCAACTATATTTTAAAAAATGAAATGTGGATACATTATGGATTTTATATGTCTAGCGTTAAACTATTTTAATAGCTTTAAATTAAAATTTCGTAAATCAATATTTTAAAAAAATCTGAAAAGAGAGAGAATGAAATATAAATTCTGGTTTTGAAGCAATTATACATATTTTAATATTTAATAATTCTGCTTTCAAAAACATTTGTTGCAATGAAATTCTGATTTTAAAATCTCATTTAATAAACATTTGATTTAAAAAACACATTTGTTTAAACATTATTCTGGTTTTAAAAACATATGTTTTGTATAATGTAATTTTGGTTTATTTGTTGTAATTTGATTCTGGTTTTAGGAACATGTTGATGCAAAAAATTCTGATTTTGAAACCTCTAATATAATTCTGATTTATTAAAAACATAGATATATATTTGTTGTAATTTAATTCTGGTTTTGACTATTGCCTATAAACATGTTTTTCTCTTATTAAATAAACACTTAAAACAATTAAAACACCACTATTAAAGCATTTTTACAAGGAATGTTTTATTAAATCGAAACAATGTTTTAATCAGAATTATAGACTAGACTGTTCTTCTTCTTCTGCTTTCATAGGGCAAGTTTCATCATTTTCATGCGTTCCCGTACAGAAATATTCTTTTTTAACAGAAACATGTGAATTCCACTGATTTGGTTCATTCTCCTCCAAAATTTGTAAACCAACCAGAGTACAAGGAATTCGTTGCATTCTGTGAAATTGATAGAGAAGCCCTCTAGCTTTTCTTAAAATTAAATTTGCATCCATGTGCATTGCTAGGGAAGAAAAATATAAAAGAATTTCATCGTTAGGCAAGCGTTGAGAGACGACATCTGGACCAAATACAGAAACAATTGCACAAGCAACAAACAAATGGAAATGGGCACTTCTATAACGAGACCAACAAGCCTTTAAAATAAATTTTTCGGGGAAGATTTTGTTATAGGAAACCTCCCAGATATGTAAAGCTTCAGATTGGGGGAATTCTCTTTTAAAGAAAAGTAAAATCCAGCGGTGAACAAACATTAAAGAAGGAGCATCACCTCCAAGAAACTTTAAATGTGTGTAGAACTGAAAAATAAAAGGAAGTTGAGATTTGATAGAAACATTAAACATGTCTAGGTCTTTTAATGTGTTTAATGTTTCTGTCATGAATAAACTTTTAGGGAAACATGTTTGAAATTAATTCTAAAACTTCCGAAAAATCTGTTTGGAATATATTCTGAATGTTTCTGGAAGGCATGTTCAGAATTAATTCTGAAATTTTCCGGAAAACTTGTTCGAATGAAATTCTGAAACCTTCCCGGAAACTTGTCAGATAAAATTCTGAAACCTTTTCGGAAAACTTGTTCAGATAAAATTCTGAACCCTTTCCGGAAAACATGTTCGAATGAAATTCTGAAACCTTCCCGGAAACATGCACTAAATTAATTCTGAAACACTCCCGAAAACTTGTTCAACAATTATTTCTGAAACTAAATTTTCCCCCAATTTAGGCAAAGATGAATACCTCAGGCACAAAAAGTCTAATCAACTCTCGCAAATAATCCAGTTGAATTTCCATAACAGATTTTCGCTGTTCTGATTGACAAAAAAGTGTTTGTTTCATTAATTCAGTAAAACACCAATAAGCTAAAGGTTCATCTCTAAGTGTAAAAAGTAAAGGAGCTAGTAAATCACTCATTCCTTGAATATAATTAATTTCAGGAAAACGAACAGCATAAGTTAACAGAATTGATCTGTAAAATATTAAAGATTTTCCGGAAAAAATAAAAACTTCATTGTTTCCAAATTAGCATTTCCATCCCCAGCAAAGAAGGAATTACGCCTGTCAGTTCGAAGAACATCCTAACAAATTTTTAAAAACATATTTTTTATTTTCTGTATTTTTTATTTTAATTCTGATTTTCCATAAGTATATTTTATTTTCAAGTTTAATAATGTTTTTAACAAATTCTGAAACTTTTCCAGAAAAATTTTTATGAATTAATTCTGAAACATTTCCGGGAAAGCATGTTCAAAATTAGTTCTGAAATGTTTCCGGAAAATATGTTTGTAATAAATTCTGAAACTTTTCCGGAACATGTTCGAAATTAATTCTGAAATTATTTCGAAAAACATGTTCGGACAAATTCTGAAACGTATAAATTTTATACTTTTAAAATGCTTGATTCAACATTAGCATAAAACTTTTCCCCTGCTTCTGTTGCTTTTGAAATTTTTTTAATTCGATTTCTTTTCATTCTTTGGTATCTGAGAAATAAATCATTTCGAATACTTTCACGATGTTCATAAGTTGAAGACCAAGGGAATATTCTTAGAAGGAAAGGCCACAATTCTTTTCTCATTTTTGGGTCCATCGAAGCAAAATAAATTATCTGCGAAATAAAATAAGGGAGAAAATCGGTCTTTTTCTTACTTTTCTGACAGTAAAAGAATCCCCAACATTTCCTTCCTTTGAAATAAATGAACGCCAATGATCCCAATTTAATCTTTCATATAATCCATCTTCTGGGTCCATTTCTGTTTTAGCCAGATCAGCACCAACAGGGCAAATGAGTAAATGACGATCTGGGCCAGCCACAGAAGGCGACTGTTTTTAAGAAATAATTGAATGTATATAATCGAGATGTAAGGTGAATATGTTGTGAATAAATTCTGAATTTTTCCGGAAAACTTTTTTATTATAAATTCTGATATTTTCAGAAATACATGTTCGGAATAAATTCTGAAAGCTCCTGAGAACATGTTCTAATTTAATTCTGAAATTTTTCCGGAAGCTTTGTTAGAATAAACTTTATTTTAAATAATTTTGAAGGCGCTCGATAAGCAATAAAGCCTTAAAAACAAAAAGTTAAAAAGTTTTTACATCATTCCCAGCAGATTTAGCCTTTACAGCATTCCAGCGTTCAAATATTAATGCCAATTTGTCAAGACCATCATGATGGAAATGAAATATTTTATATTGTGAATCGTAACTGGCAATAACTAGTTGTCCTTTAACAAGGAATTTAATAAAACATTTAAAATTTAATATATTTTTATTTACCACTTGTTCGTTCTGGATTTGAATAAAATACTCGCATTGATCGCATTTTGCCTTTAATTGAATTTTATAGGAAAAAATTTTTTAAAAATCAAGAGAAACAAAATCACTAAAAATTAATGTTTGTTTGTGTTTTCTCTTTATTTTGATTACATATGTTTTTCTCATTCTGAAATTCTTTTGTATTTTCTTTATTTTTGATTATAAAAACATTTGTTGCAATAAAATTCTGATTTTAAAAACATATTTTGTTTTATTCTGATTCTGAAAATTCAGTCTTTTCCGGTATATAGATTCTGATTTTCTATTT
This sequence comes from Meloidogyne arenaria, assembly GCA_036172955.1. Classification (NCBI taxonomy): domain Eukaryota; kingdom Metazoa; phylum Nematoda; class Chromadorea; order Rhabditida; family Meloidogynidae; genus Meloidogyne; species Meloidogyne arenaria. The sequence goes on from JARQAB010000004.1 coordinate 7,236,088, forward strand.
CTTTTGAATTTGTATTCTTGGTACTTTTCCGTTATCTCCCCCCATTTTCCTTTACATTTTTCTCCTTTCAAAATGGTCAAAGTCAAAAAGGATTAAATTAATTTAAAGAGGCAGTGTGTAAATACGAAAGAGCGTTCATGTTGCACTTGTTTTTTAAATTTGATTTCACACCAATATCTTTAACCTTCCGCAAATTTACGACGCTTCAATTCAATTTTAAAATAAAAAAAAACATTTTAGCAATAAACTAAGTCTGTGTAAATGACCATGAAATGATGTTAAGCATTGGAAATCAGGCTAGATTGTGATGTCTAAAATCGAATTGACGTTCGAAAGTTAATAATCGAGTCTGAAATTAGAGGGAAGTCAAATTCCGTTTGTTATTATCCGCTTCATCTACTCATCGTCCTTTGAAAAAATCACATAAAATACTTTTTTATTTTGATAAATTTTATTTGCTTTTACATATTCCTCTTGCCTGACCATTATTTGCCTTTGACCATTTTTAAAGAGATGGAGAGGGGAAGGAAAATGGGGGGAGATAACGGAAAAGTACCGTATTCTTTAATATTAATTTCTGATTTTCTATTTATTTGTGTTTTCCGGAAGTAAAATATTTTTTGTATTTTATCATGTTCTGTATTTTTCTAAATTCTGTTTTTTTTATTTACATACACCTCTTTTGTATTTTCTGTTTATTTTATAATTCTGATTTTGTATTTTTGTTTATATCCAACCTAAATTAACGGAGAATAACGAAGCAAGTTTCTTCCCTGTAATTTCTTTATTATTGTTCTGATCTTCATTTAATATTATTTTTTCTTCCTCAGCCTTTTTTGACTGGAAAATAACCTTATCTCTAGTTAAAGCCAATATATTGCTTGTACTTTCTTCTTCTTCCCCGTTTTCGTCATTATTTATTTTATTCCATACTAAATTATGATCTCTAGCAAAATGTTCAGGAATTGAATCAAAAAAGAGAGAAGCAGCAAATTTTTGGCAAAAAGAGACGGAATGGCGGGAAGAATTTTGGTCTTAAAGAAGATTTAATTATTTTCGAAAAAAATACCCAAAAATTATTATAATTTAAAAGGCGGAGATGTGTTACTCTATCCAATTTTGGTATGATTCGAGTTATCTCATCTTAGCCGAGTCGGATCAACTTGCTCTGAAGCTAGCTTATGTTTAAGCTACTGGTCCTTTTGTAACTTTGAGGATTCCTAGGACAGATTTGTGGTGCCCGTGACAGATTTTTTGGGTTTTTAGAAAATATGAGTTTTCTAAACTTACACACACAACAACGTTTAGGGATTTTACTGAAAATTCGCTAGGCTGCTCTATGATTTTAGAAATATTCCTACTCAAGAACTAGTTTCACAAATAACCAAACAATCAACACCCACCCTAAATAACCCTTTTTTCTCCCGAGCCTTCAGGTTTGACTCCGGTGTTCTGTGTTAGACAGGGTCAGTGTTCAACCCTACATTTCTTCCCAATTCAAAAAAAACCTTTTTCATCTTCCTCCGATTTATCATCAACAGACGACCCATTATCTACTTCCCCTTCCTCCTCCTCATCTTCCACCAATTCATCTTCACAGGAAGTTGCCCCAGAACTTTCTGTCAACTAAATTACATATTTATTAAATTTTTACATTAATTTTAATCCTTCAAAAACCCGATCATCTCCAATTTTTCCGTCCATTTCTTGTTCAATTGGCGTATTTGGAATTAATTTTATTGAGGGTAGAGACAAGAACTTTAAAATATTTTTTATTTTTATTTTTTCTTCCAAAAAATTTTTTTTCATGGAAATTTCTCGTGTAACTCCTATTTTGAAAAGAAAAATTTTTAAAAAAACTTTTTCTTTTTTCCAAAATTTTATTTTTTTAATTTTCCTCTCCAGAAAAATTCAAAATTTCCTCGGATCGAGTTTGATGCTTAGGGTAATCCGAGACATTCAGGCTCCAAAAAAACAATTTTAAAAAATCCTTTCAGAAATCCTTCACCGTTTGTTCCTCAGATTGAAGCAAAGTTGTTGGTCGTTGACCAACAACAACTTCATTTTCTTCAAAATGCTTTTCAATAATTGTAGAATTATCAAAATATTGTTGTTCTTCTTTTACTTTTTCTTCTATTGTACTTAACTTTAATTTTTAAAAATTCTTTTTTTATTACAACCAGACCTCAATATAAAATACCCCCTATGGCTGAAAACCCCTTACACTATAATGGGGTGTATCTTATATAGGGGGTATCACTTTGGCAGCTACCCAATCTAGCTACCATCCAAATTTAAACAAACATATCTCTTAGATCTTTCCGGAGATAACCCTTTTTCCTTCCTAATTCCCTGACCATTTTGAGCTTTTTCCTTCCCTCTTTTTCCTTATTTTTTATAAACTAAATTTTTCCACGTCGGGCAAGTATCACAAATTATAAAATATTCAGAGGGGTCCACATTTCTCCGAAAAGAACAAAGAATTTTGGGGTACCCTATATAGAGGTCCAAAATTTTTTTTTAAAAAACCTCTCCCTCCTCTTCACTATCTCCACTAACTTCTCTATTGGAACAAGAAAGTCGAGTAATTATTAAATTTTTATTTTCAACATTTTCATTTAAAGATAAAGGTTTGGGAGAGACTGATCGAATACTAGAAAAAGATAAAATTGAGAAAATTAAAATTAATTTAGAGGAAATTTATTAAAAACCATTTAAAATTCAATCTCTTTTTCCAACACTTAATCAGTGATTGGAAGCTCGTACCATACTCGTACCTGTGTACAAAGTACGAGTACGAGGTAAAAAAAGGCATGTATGAATGTTCGAGTACGAACAAATTTCAAAATTCCAACCAATGCCCTTAATATTAACCCTGAAATCCACCCCGTCCCCATGGCCTTCGTTATGCTACCTTAGCCATTTTGATTTTCTACCCGTCCCTTGTCCTTTCAATTTTTGAAAATTTTTTTTATAATTTTTAGATATGTAGGACAATTTTAAATTTTTTTGCCTTTCGAGTTTCGATGATTTTTAAATTTTCATCTTACAATTAGTAGCATTGGAAATTTTATTTTTACGAAAAATTTCTTTAAAAAAAATTCTCAAAAATTTCTAACATTTATTTTTCATTATTGACAAACCACAACACAATAACAACAGCAATTACTGAGTAAACCTTGTCGGATTTTTTTCCAATAAAGTATTAGGCATCCACTGCAAAACAAGGGTTACACCCAACAATTCATCATCTAGACAATAAATAGATAAATAGCCTGGGGTGTGTATTGGCTCTCTTAAAATTTTAATTTTTCTGATAAGAAGGGTTTTAAATTTTATAGTTCCTAGCTAATTTATGGGTCCTTATGCATTGTTTGGAAATTAGTACCAAAGGCTTACCCTTATACGTATACGAGAAAAACTAGGCCAGATACAAGTACGTTAAGTTCACGTTTTTAATATTTGCCTTAGCTTCCAAACCGTTTTTTTTTAAGTTCAGGAAAGGTCACTAGGTCTGGGACTTGCATATTAGCTTATCTTGTGGATTGGTCTTTCAGGCAGTAACCAAATTCCCGATAGAAACGGTCTAAAAATTTAATGGAGGATGCATCCCTGCTCTGGGACTTATGTTCTCTACTAGATCCAGAATTATTATTTTTAGAAAAATTAATTTTAGATTTATTCTTTTAATCAAAAAAATTTATTAAATTTTATTTAAAAACACAAATCTGCAATATTTTCTGCATCCTCGTGCAAACAAATATTATTTTTTGAATAAATCACTTCTCCATTTCTGCCAATAAAAAACCCTGATCCTCCTAAATATTTTAATTATAATTTAATAGAATGTTAATAAACCATTTCTAAAGTTGGAGATTGCACCTTGCGCACGGCGAAGAAAATCGTTAAAACGTTTGGAAGACATTAATGTATTTTTAAGTTTAAAAGCTTGTGTTTTCTTGTGTTTTTTGTGTTTTTAATATTTATTTATTTTATTATAATAATTAAGAAGGTGCTGTGTTGTATTTTTATTTTATTTGTGTTTTTATTTGTTGTAATGGAAACACTAGAAATTCTGATTTTTGTATTTTCGTAATATGTATTTTACAAATCAGAAATACAACATCTCCCTTATAAGTAAGTGTATAAGATAGAAACTATCAGAATTACAAATTCTGATTTTTGTTTTTGCTTGTTGGAATAGAATTCTGATTTTTAAATTCTGGTTTTTGTATTTTACTAATATTTTACAAATCAGAAATACAACTTTTGTAAAAGTCCTATATCCCTATTATACATTATATACGATATGCTGAATCGGCCGATACTGAATCGTCCTTTTACCGTTTAATTTCTTATTAAGAGAGAGTGTGTGAAATTAAGAGATTTACTCTACTTTATTCTTGCCTCCATATTTGACCAATAACATATTTTGCCAATAAGGGGTAAAATCGACATTTTGCCAATAAGGCTTGTTGGCGAAACGTAGATTTTAAGCCTTATTGGCAAAATGTGTTATTGGTCAAATATGACGGCTTTTTTTCTATTTTTAATTTTAATTTTTTATCGTTGAATTTTTTTTTGGATTTTTAAAAAAAATTTTTTCTTATTAGATGGCCAATCCATTAGCAAAACTTACCATTAGTGACAAAGTTAATGAGGTTCCTTTTCTCCTATTTTTTCCCTAATTAAATTTCAATTTAAAGGGACGTAAACGTATGTTAACCTGTTTGGCTAAAAAAGGAGCGGAGGAAGACCACGTTAATTTGTTGGAATTGCAAAAACAATATTTTGTTGACTTTGAGACTTATTTGAATAAAGATGTTGGGTTTTGAATTTTATTTTTAAATTAGATCCCCTAACCTCTTAGATATCGAGTAGAGGCTTGAAAATCGATATTTTCAGAGCTAGCCTAAAGAAGTTTTCGTTGGCTTTTGGGGTCCTCTGATTTTTCTACCTTCACTCAATTTCATTCCATTTCCCTGAGGCATTCAATCAGTCAATAAGGACTAGTAAATTTGAGTTAGATGCTCAACCTCTTTTTATGATACCGACTTGTGGACAAAATATCCTTTTAGGAATTTTCTCACTCTTTTCCTTAGCAACTATACAAATCAAAAAAGGATTGATTTTGAAGGGAATTAGGAAGGAAATTAAAAGGTGACACAAAGTTAAAAATTCTGTTCTTAATTTTTAATAAACTTTTCGAAGTCTTCATTTATAAAATTTAACTTAAAAATTAAGGAGCTTCGCCGATTCTTCAGCAAAACACACATTAAACAAGTTTTTGAAAGTTTTATGCCCAAGGACATTGAAATGTTTGTTTCTTTAAATTTTTCTTTTTCCAAATTATTTTTTAGGACCACAGATGTTGAACAAACTGGATCTCTTTATTTAAAAATGAAGCGGCCTTTGGAAGGTTTTTTTAGAGATTTTTTAAAAATTTTTTTATTTAAATTATTTAAATTATTCAGTTGCGTTGGCAGACAATCCGTTGGCTCCGAGACGTTCAGCACTTTCTAAAAATGATGTTAGGGGTTTAATTTTTTACTCTTTATTTTCCTTTTAACAAATCACATGTTGAACCTCTGGGTTTTCACAAAAGTTAAGAAATTTAAATTTTGTGAAAATTTTTCAATTTTCATTTTTTCTTTGTTTTCAAAGAGTAATGCTAGGGTTTTCCCCTTTTTTCCTTTTATCAGCGATAAAACAAAGGGAATAAATGGGACCCGGGGCCGTTCCATTTCAAATTTTCTCCAATTTTCCTTTTCCAACTTTTTTTGGTTCTTGGTTGGTTGAACTTTGGTTGAAAAAACCAAAAAAAGTTCAACTTTGAACTCTTGTTTCTTCATATTCGGATCAATTTCCTTTTATCTTATCAATTTTTTAAATTTCAGACAAAAGCGCTCAATTTGGTTCCTTTGCCAGCCACAAAATTTGAATCTAATGCTCGTCAAGAAAAAAAATTTTCTGGAGGGATTTGGGACGAGCCGTCGCCCGAAAAGGAAGTTAAAGGGAACGAGACTTTTCTGGTTTATTTTTGACATAAATTTTTTTACCATTTTGACATTCAGAAAAATCCAGCCTCGAAAACTTCAAAACCTTCACAAAACATTGCTGGAGATTTGTACTCAGATGATGAACTTGAAACGGGATTGGAAAATAAGGAGGAGGATGAAGATTCTGATTATTTTGGTGATGAGGCACTCGAAGAGGGAAATCGATTACTTTCTAGTACAGCTGCAAAGGATGTGATGAAAGATGAAACGAGGAAAAATGTATAAAATTTTTTTTAATTTTTCAATAAAAAATTTATTTTTTGGAGACTTAGGGCCTGTGGTAACAATATTTTTTTCAATTTTTCTCAAATATGGCAGGGATCCTATCTTTCAGATTTTCATTTTGAAAGTTCCTCAAAAATTTTAACTAGAGAAATTTCTTCCACGCAATAATCATTCCTTCGCGTTTATGGAAATTAAAAAGGCCAAGGAATTTTTGCAAGTATTTTGATGGTAGTTTTCTCCCAAAAACGCGTAAATGCGTTTCAGGATGTTACTGGGTGAGGAAAAAGATTAGGGTTTCGTTTGGATGGATAAGTTAAAAATTTGGCCATTAAGCTAGATTTCTTTTATGGAAATATCCCTATGGGAAAATTTTGTCGGCTTTCGGGTCTGATTTTCGAATTTCTCGGATCGGGTTCCGACTAATAAAAATAATTTTCAATTCTCCAAAAAAAATTATTCTTTTTCATTTTTCAGCCACCACCCACATCAATCGGAATTCGTACATCCTGTCATGCCGATAAATATATTTTGGAGCTTCAAAAGCGTAAAAATGCTTTTTCTTCAACTCTAATAGATTTAGACAAGGAAAACACTAAACAATTAGGACAACAACAACAAGTTTCTTTTGACAATTTTGATTTGGAAAAGAAGCGAATAACCGAAAATGCTCGTGCCCGTCTATTAGAATTCAAAAAATCTGAACAACAAAAATTAAAAAATCGTCAAAAAGAGCAGCAACAGCCCATTTTGAGTGGAGGTTTTGGGGCAAAAAAAATTAGGGCAAATCAATTAAATCGAAATAATTTGTTGAGTAGTGACGACGAGACGGCGGATATTGAAGAAATTGGACAGAATGAGGGGGAAGATTTTGAGGAGGAAGAAGAAATAAATAATAATGAGGAGGAAGATGGACCTGTTATTATTATGTCACGTCCAGATGAGGAAAAGGAAGGGTTAAATAAATTTGGTGGAGGAGAGAAGAAGAATAGTCCAGATAATGATTTGATTAATGATTATGTGGCTGATGAACAATATTATAGAGAGTTAGTTGGATTTTTCTTAATTTTTATTTTTGAAAAAAAATTTTTTTTGGGAATTTTAATTTAAAAATATTAAAAAAAATTTAAACTTAAAAAATTAAAAAAATTTTTAAAAAGAAAATTTTTGAAAAATTAAGAAAAATTTTTTTTCATTTATTAAAAAATCATTTTAAGAACAAAAATATTTTTTGGGGGATTCTTTAACTGAAGAAAAAATATTTAAATAAAATTTTTCAAAAAAATTATTTAAAAATCAAAAAATAATTTTTTTTTATTTTTAAAATAAATTTAAAAATTTTTAAAAAATTATTTCTCAAATATTAATTTATTTTTATATATTTATAGGACAAAACCCTTTGGAAATAATAATAATATTAATGGAAATATTTTTAATAATAATGTTAGCAATCCAAAGAAGGACACAACTTGTGAAAAAGTTTTTTTAAATAATTTTTATAATTTTTATATTTTTTACAATATTAAGCAAGAAATGTCAGAATATATGCGTTTGGAAATGATTGCGATGACTACAATTTTGGTTCGATTGAATGTTGCTATTAAAGTTTGTTTTTAATTTTTAAATTTGTGGTAGAGTAAAAATGAATTGTAAAAAAAGTTTGTGTTGTGTATGGGCGTCAGCCCTTAAAAAGCGTCAGTCTATTTGGATCATACTAGCGGGGCTAGTCACTGATCTCCTTCGTCTGTCCCATTCCCTTCGCCTACTTTGTTCATCTCTAAGTGTGATAAAGTGTTATTATTAGGGGTGCCAATTATATGGAAATCCATAAATTTCTCCTGAATTCCTATGACTGTGAAATGCACGAAAAACATGTTTTTGGATTGTTTTATCCATATTTTATATCAATATTTCTCCTTTTTTGAAAATTTTGGCCCATATTTGGTCATTTTTTGTTAAATAAAAATTTGTGAAAATTTTCAAAATTTAGGAAATTTTTGGTCAAAAAATTTTTATCGGACATTTTGAATCCATAAAATCCTTTAGAATACTCTTGAAATGCAATGTTAAAGGCAAAATTATTGTTTTCTACATAAAATACTGATTTTTAAAATATCTTTTCACTATTTTTTGATCCATATTTCGGTATTTTATATCCATATTTAGTGTTTATTTCCATATTTAATCCATATTTCAGGATTTTATATCCATATTTTATGGCCATATTTTTCGATTTTATATCCATATAATTGGCACCCCTAGTTATTATTGTGCTCGTCGACATTAGTTAAATCTCGGACACCTCGGGTCGTAACAGTTTGGAATTATAAATTGTAAAAAAATTACAAAAATAAACCTGAAATACAAGATAAAAGAAACAAAACTTGAATTAAACACAGAATTGTAAACATATATAAAAATAAACTTGGTTTGCAAAAATAAACTTGTTTTACAAAAATAAACTTGAATTGTAAAAGAAATTAGATTACAAATGCAAAATTGTAATATTAATTTGAAAAAATAAACTTGTTTTACAAAAATAAACTTAGAACACGTATAAACTTAAATTAGAAAAATAAACTTGAAATCTAAAAAAAATTATATTACAATTGCGAAATTGTAATATTTATTTTGAAGAATAAACTTGGAATACATTGCAACTTGAATTTAAAAATAATAAAATTGGACTACAGAAATAAACTTGAATTGTAATTTTAAAAAAATAAACTTGTTTACAAAATAAAACTTGAATTTGTAAAACTTGTATTCTAAAGTTCGGATTACAATTACAAATTAAATTACAAGTTTTACTAAAATGATTTTTTATTTTCAGCTTGATGTTCTTCACTCTGAATTGACAAAATACAATGCAAATGCATTCTCTTCTAATTCTGATCTCTTGGAATTTATTAAGAAGAATTGTCCAACTAGTGTAAAAGTGCAAGATTGTGGGTTTAATGTAAGTTTTGAATGAAGTTTTTACAATTCAAAAATAAACTTTGGGGAGTATAACAAGGAAGCAAGGAAGGGAAAGATAAATAAACTTGAATTACAAAAATAAACTTGGATTTGTAAAAATAAACTTGAATTACAAAAATAAACTTGAATTTGTAAAACTAAACTTGAATTACAAAAATAAACTTGGATTTGTAAAAATAAACTTGAATTACAAAAATAAACTTGAATTTGTAAAACTAAACTTGAATTACAAAAATAAACTTGAATTTGTAAAAATAAACTTGAATTACAAAAATAAACTTGAATTTGTAAAAATAAACTTGAATTACAAAAATAAACTTGAATTTGTAAAAATAAACTTGAATTGCAAAAATAAACTTGAATTTGTAAAAATAAACTTGAATTACAAAAATAAACTTGAATTTGTAAAAATAAACTTGAATTACAAAAATAAACTTGAATTTGTAAAAATAAACTTGAATTACAAAATAAACTTGAATTTGTAAAAATAAACTTGAATTATAAAAATAAACTTGAATTTGTAAAAATAAACTTGAATTTGTAAAAATAAACTTGAATTACAAAATAAACTTGAATTTGTAAAAATAAACTTGAATTATAAAAATAAACTTGAATTTGTAAAAATAAACTTGAATTTGTAAAAATAAACTTGAATTAATAAAAATAAACTTGAATTACAAAAATAAACTTGAATTTGTAAAAATAAACTTGAATTACAAAAATAAACTTGAATTTGTAAAAATAAACTTGAATTGTAAAAATAAACTTGAATTACAAAAATAAACTTGAATTTGTAAAAATAAACTTGAATTTGTAAAAATAAACTTGAATTTGTAAAAATAAACTTGAATTACAAAAATAAACTTGAATTTGTAAAAATAAACTTGAATTACAAAAATAAACTTGAATTTGTAAAAATAAACTTGAATTATAAAAATAAACTTGGATTACAAAAATAAACTTGAATTTGTAAAAATAAACTTGAATTACAAAAATAAACTTGAATTTGTAAAAATAAACTTGAATTGCAAAAATAAACTTGAATTTGTAAAAATAAACTTGAATTACAAAAATAAACTTGAATTTGTAAAAATAAACTTGAATTACAAAAATAAACTTGAATTTGTAAAAATAAACTTGAATTACAAAAATAAACTTGAATTTGTAAAAATAAACTTGAATTATAAAAATAAACTTGGATTACAAAAATAAACTTGAATTTGTAAAAATAAACTTGAATTATAAAAATAAACTTGGATTTATAAAAATAAACTTGAATTACAAAAATAAACTTGAATTACAAAAATAAACTTGAATTACAAAAATAAAAATGAATTACAAAAATAAACTTGAATTTGTAAGAATTCAAGTTGGTTTGTAAAAAATTACAATTCTACTTATTTTGTTTATTTTTATTTATTCTTTCAGACAATTTTGCTTATTTGGAATGAGTCGACAACTGAAGAAAATCGAAAAGTAGGGCTTAGTTATTTGTTGCAGAAGGTTGGCAAGAGTTTGGATACGCGTACTTAGTTTATTAGAACGATGAAAATTGACTTGTTTAATTTGTATACTTTTTAAAAAAGAGCATTTTGAATTGACTTTTGTTGAGTTTTTTAATTTATTTTTGTTAATTTGATAATTTATACTTAATTAATTGTAATATTGACGTAATTTATAAAGAAAATACACTCAAACGTCTTTATTTGCGCCTTTTTATGTAAAAAAATAAAAATAAACTTGAATTGCAAAACTTAGTAAATAAAGCCTGTAAAACGCAAATTGTAAAAGCAAAAATAAACTAATTGTAAAAACTTAAACTTGTTTTACAATTTGTAAAATAAACAATTCAAGTTTATTTTTGAATTTTGCAACATTTAAATTTGTAAAACCTAAGAAATAAAACTTGAATTTGTAAAAACTTCAATAAAAATAAACTTGGATTTGTAAACTTAAAAGAAACTTAAACTTTACAATTCAAGTTTATTTTTATTTATTTTTACAATTCAAGTTTTACAACTACTTAAAATTAAGTTTAAATTGTAAAATGTTTTGTTGTTCTTTTTATTTGCGTTACTTGCCTTCTAATTTTATTTTCGATAAAACTAAAGACTAAAAATAAACTTAAATATGTATTTCGAAATTGAAAATACTTTTTTATTGGCTGCACTTATACATTTTCACTCTTCAATTTTCCGCATTTCTTTCCAAGTCTCCACTTCAAAGAACAAAACACAAAATTGAAAAATTAAAAAGCCAACAGTGCACGTGAAAGACACTTTTATTTTTATTAAACAAAAAAAAGCAAAAATGTGGTGATCAAACACGTGTTTAAAGGAGCAAAACACAAACAAACATTTTACAATTCTGTTTGTTTTGAATTGTAAAATTACAAATTAAAACTTGAATTGTACAAACTTTAAAATAAACCTGAAAACGATAAAATAAGTTGTAAAAAATAAACTTGTTTTACAATTTGTAAAATGCTCATAGTTCCTCTTAGTTAAGTGGGTTTTGTTTGTGTTTTCTATTTATTAGTGACGGTTTTTCGAGTAATGCTCCTTTATTTAATAAGTTTTGAACTCGCGACAACACTAAGGCTATTTATTATAAATAGTTGGCCCTTATTGTAATTATTTGTTAAGTCATTTACTCTTTCTATTTTTTTTGTTTTACCCTTTTGACTTTTATATTTATCGCTTAGACTTTTATGCATTAATTTTGCAAATTTTATTTTTTTCCCAGACATGACGGAAATTGTAAACATGCGCTATGCCCTTTTTTCTTTTTAATTCCCTTCTCATTTATTGGCAAATGTGAATTTAAAAATTTTATTTTTCAATTTAAAAGCATTTAAAAAATATTTTTTTAAATTAATTTAAGCATGTTTACTCCAAATATTTTATTTCCTTCTGATATTAATCGTACAAAATAAAACCTTTAAAAAATAAGTAAGAAATCAAAGAGCACACGTAAAAATGTTCTCTTAATAATTTTATAACTTTATTTGTCAGCCTTTTTAAATCGGATTAGATCTAGTCTTGTTTTTAATGAATCATAAAAATCCCTCATGAGAGAGCAACCCGCCACAAGACTATTTTCATTTTAAAACTGTCAAGTTTTTCTATCTTGGTATTCTTTTGATGATTCTTGTATATTTAGATACCAGAGGTGAATCGGAATTGACAAAGTTGCCGGAAATCGGAAATGGCTCAAAAGTAGGAAGTCGGAAATAATCGTCAATTTTCGGAAATCAATCAGTATTAAAAACATGTTAATTGTAAGTATCTCTTTAGACGGATTGGACTATTCCCCTTACATTTATGTGGACCAGCAATAATTAAAGATGATTAAGAAACATTTCCAGACACCTTCCAAATCCTTTTTAATTTCCTCTTTAGGTATATCCATGTAAATCCTTGTGATACTCACATTTCTGTAGTTGACCTTTTCAACTCTATTTTTCTTTGTAAATTTGAATAGCGATTTCACATGTATTTTACATGTAAAATATTCCTTCACATGATGTCTAAGACTTTTTTCTTTTTTATTTTTATTCGCATGACCGTCCCGCAAAAGGGCATTTTTGCAGGGTGAGACATAAAAGCTAGCAAGGCTGGCTAGTCAAATAAAGCGGCACATGCTAAAAGGCAAAAATGGAAATATTGAGGGGGTATGACTAGATTGGAGATGTGAAAATAAGGCAAAAAATAAAAGGGTGAAGGGTATTGTGAAAGCAGTCAGTCGGTTTGTGTGAATGATTGAGAGGAGAATAGAGAGAGGTGTTTGGAAACATTTAAAGGGTGTTTATTTTATTTTTTATTATTTTTTTGCATTATTTTTCTGTCCTTCTAGTCAATTAACCACTTCCTTGTCTCTCCTTAATCCTTCAAACTTCACTTCAAAACTTCATTACCCCAGAGGAGTTCTAAAGGAAGGTGAATTAGGTGAATGCTTGGTGTTGGAAATGCTCATATTCTATATTTCTACTACAATTCTTGTACTATTTCTCATTACCCACCTTCATGTTCCTCTCTAATCTTTTATTATTCATCGCAAAACCTCCTTGTAACTTTATATCCCCAGAGACGCTTCTCAAGTGTCGTTCACTTTGGGTTGCTTATCATTCATTCACCTTTAGGAAAGGAGAATAATTTCTGGTGTTGTTCACCCTTCAGGAAAACTGGAGGACTTAGAAAGGTGTTGTTTACCTTTCATATACCTCTACCCCACTTCTTGTGCTATTCCTCTTTCAATTTCCATTCCAGTAATCCTCACAAACCCAAAAATACCCTCTCACTTAGTCTAATACTTTTTATACTTAAACAAATTAGTACAAAGACTAAACTTATTTCCAACTCTTTTCTAGCTAATTATTTAAATAGGCTACGCTTTGTTTCGTCCCCTTGAACAAAAACTTTTGTTTCGTCCCACTAAGTTACTAATCAATCTTTTGTGCTTTTTCTCGCTATGTATTATCTTTTTATTTATATCTTTGAGATTAAATGATTCAAAGTTAATTTTAAATTTATCAAAAGCTTAAATCGACCTAATTTTTTGCTTATCTTTCTAGGTTTTATTTATTTTTCCGTTTTTGTTTTTTATTTCATTCAAAGTGAACATGTTTGGCAATTCAATATGGCGAATACATGCTGCTGAGGTTCTTGAATTTGCAGCAGTATTTTTACTCTGTTGGACAAATTGGTAGCATTATCGACAGCAAGAAAACTTGAATAAACCTAAGGTTTTTTAAATTTTTTATTTTTAAATTTTTTTCTGTTAGTTTGACTTCTAGTGGCGGATCCTTCACGCCTTTTTGATTCACCGGAGCTGTTGTTCTGTTTAAAAAACCAAACCCAAACGGCCCTCCTTAGGGCCACAATTTTAATAAGTGAAACGAGACTATGACTTTAAAACTTTTGATAAAAATTTTTTGTTTAAGAAATTTTTTCTTTAATAAATTTTTTTATTTCTACGGATGTTTTGATGATTTTTAATATAATCATCCGAAGAACTTATTTTCAGGTATGATTTCTCCTTTTTTAATTTTTAGTTCGACAAATTGAGTATTTTTACTCGGTTGGACATTTTGAGAGGGGACGAAACAAAAGGGGATGAAACAAAAGTTTTTGTTCAGTGGGACGAAACAAAAGGGGGATGAAACAACAGCGCGCCATTTAAATAAATAATTATATATTAAGTAGTCTCAATTTGTTTTTATTTTATTAATTTATTCTATCATAATCTTCAGCTGCCTTTTTACTTTAAGACTGGACGACTTAATTTTTAACCTTTTTTTATTGCCAATATTTTGGATATACTTTAGCCGGTGGCCCACTCAGAAACGGGTCAAATTATATACCATTCGATTCGTCTCGGCGAGCTGAGTCGAATGGTATCACTCTTTTTTTGCGGAAATTTCTACGAGCCGAGATATAGGTCCTTGAAAACCGAAAAACCAAAGGGGGGACCAAGCACTTTTTTGGTGTGAAAAATTCGAATATGCAAATAATATCTCATTCGAAAGAGCTCGTCGAGCTGAGTCGAATGACACCAAAATCAACGAAATCCGACTTGATTGGTCCGAGATATAGATACCTGAAAACTGGTAACCCAAAGGGGTGATTTTTGGAAATAAAAATTTTTTAACCATATTATAGTTCATTCGAATGAGCTCGACGAGCTGAGTCGAAAGACACCAAAATCACCGGGATTGAACAAGTTTAGACAAAGTTACAACACAAAAATTCAAAAAACCTAAACCTATGGAGCGTCGGCGAGGCGCTTGTGCAAAACACCGCGCTTCGCGCGGTGTTTTGCGTCACGCGCCTCGCGGGGAGTCTACGGGCGCTGGGTCTGGGCTCGTAACATAAACCTATTCCTATCTCCCTTGCTCTGGACGTATTTTGGGGCCTCCGTAGCAGCAAAAATCTCCACAGATGCCATAGGTAAGGAGCTAAAAGAAAAGATCATAACTTTGTCAATTCAAGTCGGATTTCGTTGATTTTGGTGTCTTTCGACTCAGCTCGACGAGCTCTTTCGAATGAGATATTATTTGCATATTCGAATTTTTCGCCCCAAAAAAGTGCTTGGTCCCCCCTTTGGTTTTTCGGTTTTCAAGGACCTATATCTCGACTCGTAGAAATTTCCGCAAAAAAAGAGTGGTACCATTCGACTCAGCTCGCCGAGACGAATCGAATGGTATATAATTTGACCCGTTTCTGAGTGGGCCACCGGCTAAAGTACAGCCAATATTTTTCTTTCTACTATTTTTCTATTGAGGCTCAAAACACCTAAAAACATTTTAAAAAATTTAAAAAATTTTTTACCATTTTGACATCATTATAAAATGATTTTTTGACTTTTGGCGTTTTAAACTATTTTTATGACGCACAGCCTTATTATTTTCTCTATACAATTTTTACAATTTTATTTTACAACTTGGAACTTTTTTTCATGAAAAATAACAAGGTTGCCTATTTTCTTTTTGTATAGGCCAACATTTATTTTTTCCCTATTTTTGTAAAACACGTGAATTTCAGTAGGCGCTTTTTACCTATTTTTTATCTTCTTTTTTCTCCTCAGAAAATATCTCTAATATAATATTCCCTATTTTTCTATCCTTCTAATGGGTGCAAAAAAATATAAAAATAAAAATAAATGCCATTTTGCTGCTGTTTTTGGACTTTGACCGAAAATGCCTGCAAGATTTTTAGAGTGTTTTGTGGTTTATAATGTGTTCTGTACTTTGAACGAAAAATAAAGCTTTTAAGCATTTTCCTAAAATAAAAACAAATCTTAGAAATCCTAGTAAAAATAAATGCCTTAAAGGGCTAGATTTTTAAAGCAAGTTTAAGCGTGTGAACATTTTTGGCTTGTTTATAAGAGTGATATAAAGGTTAAAGTTTATTTTTGTGTTTTGTAATTCAAGTTTATTTATATTTTGCTTTAATTCAAGTTTATTTTTAATTTTTACAATTCAAGTTTATTTTTTATTTTTACAATTCAAGTTTATTTTTATTTAATTCAAGTTCATATTTGCATTTCAAGTTTATTTTTTTACAATTAATGTTTACTTTACAATCTAAAGTTTATTTTATACAATTAAAGTTTATTTTTATGTTTTGTAATTCAAGTTTATTTTTATTTATTTAAAATAAACTTGAATTGTAAATTAAACTTGGAATTGCTTTTTTTATTCAAGTCGTATTTCTTTTATAATTCAAGTTTGTTTTTAATTTGTAAATCAAGTTTATTTTTAATTGTAATTTAGAATATTATCACCATTTTCCCCTATTATTAATTAACCCAAAAGATCACCTACCCAAAAATTTCGTCAGCATTACAAACTTCCAATTTTTGACTTACCCCATTATTTTCTCTCATTTTTCCACGTCTGATTAGATAAATTAACAAAAAATCCTTAACAATTATCAAAGAAATATTAAAAAAAGAGGGTTTCACTTCCCTGACCTCCAACAATTTTATTCCACACCTCAAGGGGTCGTCCCAAAGAGTGTGTCACACGTTACTTTTCTTGTGAGTAGGCGGTCCAAACACATTTAAAAAAAAATTTTCTGTTGACTTTTGTGTTAACGCGAAAAGAGGGCGGGATCTCTCTTATTATTATATAGTTTTTTGGGGGGAGACACGGAATTGGGTGAGAAAGAGGAAGGAAAGAATGCAGTTTTGTGTGTGTATTTATTTATTTGTAGTGGCAAAAGGATAAAAATGCTGCAGCAGCCAACAAAAGAAGAGATGGTTATTTTAACTGGATAATTTTTCGGTCTTTTCAATCATTTTTGTTGCATCCTTTGTGTCAGATGTATATTTTATTTTGTGTGTTTTGAGCATTCGCAAAACCTTGCGAAATTTTTAAAGCATTTTACAATTTGTAAAGCATATTTGTAAAACTTATTACATTTTGTAAAACTTATTCTAAAACTTTTTACAATTTGTAACTTTTTTTAGTCAAGTAAAACTTATTTTACAAATTGTACTAACAAGTTTTACAATTTGTAAAACTATTACTTTTTGTAAAACTTATTATTTTTAAAACTTTTTACAATTTGTAATTTATTTTAGTTAAGTAAAATTTAATTTACAAATTGTACGAATAAACGAAACAAGTTTTACAAATTGTATTGTTGTTTCTACCGCCTATTTTTAAAACTTTTATACCTTTTGTAAAACTTATTTTACAATTTGTAAATTTTATTTTTACAATTTGTAAAACTTTATTTGTGTTTTTCTCTTATGTTCTCATTACTTCATTTTATCTTTTTAGACCAAAAATATTTCTTTATTATTCCAAAATTACAATGCTCAACTCATTTACTCCCCAACAACACCAACAAGCTGTCAGTCAGCATTTAAGCATTGAACAATTACTTAGGGCTGCCAAGCTTATTGAACAACGTGCTATTATTGAAAAAATGCCCTCCCAATTTAATGAAATTGGAGCTGGAGGCTTTTCTGCCAATTTTGGAGGTACTTGACTCGAAAATTTTTTTTGAAAATTTTTTTGAAATTTTAAGAAAAATATGAGGCCCGAATTTTGGCTCCAAAATTGAGAACTTTTGTTGGCGACCCAAATTGTGGCCCAAGCTCTACCGGTTCAAGTCAACGTTCTTCCCCCCTCTCCGCTTCTCCATCACCTGATTTGGCTGTTCTAGCTTGTCTCCACTCCCCTCAATATTATCAACAACAAACACAACAAAATTTAACTCTTTTAGAGTCACAACAACGCCAATCTATTTCCACTTCTTCAGCTGCCTCATCTATTGCTTCGGGTTCTTCAATGGCAACAACAACGGATGCGCGACGTTTGTCAACACGTCTAGACGACAACTTGTCGCCGTCGGCTTCACATGGTGTGGGGAGCGGGAGAAGGGCAAGCGGCAGTAGACAAAGCAGGTGGGATTTTAAAAATCTTGGCAAAAATTATTTCAAAATGTTAAAAAAATCAAAACGCCAAAAAAAATTTTCAAAACGCCAAAAAATTTTTTCATAGCGCAAAAATTTTCCAAAAATGCCAAAAAATTTTAAAATGTCAAAAATATCAAAACGTCAATAAATTTTACATAACGCCAACGAAAATTTCGAAACGCCAAAAAAATTTTCACAACGCCAAACCCTTTTAAAAACGCCTGTCAAGTCAAAAACACGTCATGTCTTTTCTTGTTCCCTCTAATTTTAGTTTTACCACTAAACATGCGCATTTCCCTCCTTAATTATCTTTTTACCCTTTTAATCCTTTCCATTTTCCCAACAAGCGCAAATACATTTTCTTTTCTTTTCAATTATTTTTAGGCATTTTACGTACATTTTTTTTACTTCAATTCCTCTATTTTTGTTTTTCTCCACTCAACATTTAGTAGAAAATCGTCCACAAGGGCACGCGGTTTTGTCAGAGGAGGCACTCTTCTCTTTAGCAAAAAGGACTTTCATCCCTAGGCGGCTGACGACGACAAAAATATATAAATAAAATATATATACACACATTTGTTTCCTGCACACGTGTGCTGAGCACGTGGACAACTTGTCTATGCACGTGAATTTGTGTGTTTGTGTGTATAAATGACAGAAGAGAGAGAATGTTAGACACTCTCTTCTCTCTCTTCTTTTCTTATTCTCTCTCTCTCTTTGTTGGAATGTTGGTTGGAAAGTGTTGTTTTAAATGGGGAAGTAATATTTTTTTCTGTTAGCTTTCCTCTCTCTCAACATTTTAGCCTTTTCTATATTATTTGTTAATAAATGTGTACTTTTATTGCACGACATTTGTAGTGAAATAACTCGGAAAAAAAAGAAAAAAAAATGTAGAAGGGATTGGATAATTTTTAGATATTTTTTTTTAATTTTTTGATGGGGGGATTGTGACTCTTTTAAATTTAAATCTGGTTGTTATTGTGACTTTAGTTCCGGATCATGTTCTGATTGTGTTCTGATTCATGTTTAGTGTCAAGTTGAGGGTCACAATGTTGTTGTTGTTGATCTTTTTGACTTTGGTTTTTGTCTTTTTCTTGGTGGGTTCTTGATAGAAATTTGGGAGTTGTCTAATTTTGTGTTAATATCTGGAGGAAGAGAGGTCCTTGATCAAAATTAAATCAGCTAAACGAAGTCAATATTCAAATAACACACCCAAAGACTCGGAAAGTACTTGCTTTTCTTCTTGTCTTCAAATCACTCAAATCCTCAAGTTTTCTTGTTTGATCATTTGGGTATTTGTGCACGAAAATATTTACTAGTAAATATTCTTTTAGTACACATGTGTTTTATAATAAAGTCAGAGAAAATAAAAACGAGAGAAAAGAGACTTGGTCAAACAGAAAAAAGTAAAATAGTCGTGCCATTTTCTTTCTCTCTAGGGTCCATAGTACACACACTTCGGGTGTCACACAGTGCATGTGAATATAGTGGGGATGCCCCCCAACCTTAACGCGCAGCGCTAAGTATATGATCAGGCGGTGTACCCCCCTCTTTTCAATCCCCGAAACTTCCCCCTTCCTTCTCTCTCATTCACCGTCGCGGACCCTTCAATCGTTGTAACAACACACATATATTCGCCCACTTTTTTGGTTGCTGTCCCGTGTGACTGGCGCTCCTCTCTTTTTTTTCTACAAAAAAATTTTTTTTGGGAAGGAATGCCTCTTAAAGGTGGCGACGACAACTAAAATATAAACGATGATATGTGAGCTGGCAGGAATTGAAGGGGGGAAGGAGAGGGGGGGGGGACTGTTGTTGCTTGCTTGGTTGTTGATGATGGCGTGTGACTTGAAAAAAAATTTTTTTCTTCTTTCTTTTACCCTACTTGTGTGTGTTATAAAAGA
The DNA here is from genome assembly GCA_036172955.1 of Meloidogyne arenaria. Classification (NCBI taxonomy): domain Eukaryota; kingdom Metazoa; phylum Nematoda; class Chromadorea; order Rhabditida; family Meloidogynidae; genus Meloidogyne; species Meloidogyne arenaria. Next base: position 7,256,177 of record JARQAB010000004.1, read on the forward strand.
ATGAATAAATAAAAGAACAAAACAGGAAATTGAAGGGGAATTTTGTGGGTATTTGTTGTTGGGGGGTTAGTTAAAGTTGGACATTGAGAGAAATAAATGTATGGACTTTGCTACTTTTTCATGTGATTTTTTTGTTTTTGAAATTTTTTATAAGTACATTTAAAAAAGGAGAAGAATTTTTGTTTTAAATTCTTGATGGGATCAAATGTCTCAAAGGACATTTTTTGTAATTAAATATTAGTGGGATCATTTGTCATCTTTTCTCTAGCAGGCTAATAAACATCTTCATTTAATGTCATTATTTAATTAAAATTAAAAAATTGTATCTATAATTGGAAAAAAATATTTTTTTAATATATGGGACCAAATGTCATTTAAAAAATTTAAATTTGAAAAATCTAAAAATTCTCAAAATTAACCTAAAATAATCCAAATTTTATATTTAAAAAATAATTTCAGGGCAGCCCACAACGAATTGGAAAAGAATAGACGTGCCAATCTTCGTGGACACCTCGAGGCTCTTAAATCTGTTTTGCCACCCGAGAGTGATACTCATAGGGACACAACATTGTCTTTGTTAACGAGGGCTAGGAACTATATTAAGGTGGGTAGTTCTGACAGATTTTTCAATCATTTCGTGTCTACCTTCGCTTCTCACAATAAATCCGAGTGTTTTTTCCATTCCTTTTAATGAGTCATGGTTACTCGAAAACCTCTCCCTCACTCAAAAAGAAATATTTTTTCAAAAAATAAGGGGTAAACAAAAGAGTGTCACGCGCGCAACCATTTTTCTCTAATATTTGTTAAGATGCCCAATCATCACTTCACCAAAAAAGAAAGAAAACGTTTTTGTTCGTCGACTTTCCCAATTTTACACACCAAAATTGATATCAACGTGTTCCTCTTTCTCTCTATCAGTAAAATATATAAATATTTTTCTTTACCTCGTGAGAGGAAAAAAATTTTTGGGGGAAATGATTATATTAAATATTTTTTTAGTTGTTTCCTCAACTAGTTTTTTAGTTACTAAATTGCGTGTTAAACATACACACAACTTAAAACAAGTTTTAAAACAAATAAAACTCGTGGTATTCTCCTTTTATAGTGTTTGACGCAAACCTTTTTGTTGGTGGAACAGCCAACAAAACATTTCTTTCTCTGTTTTCTTTTCTGTTTCTTAAACATTCTATTTCTTCAAATTCTTGTCTATGTTTGTTCTGTCATCATTTAAGAGAAGTTTTTTGTTGTTGCAAACTTGGGCTCTTTCATATTTTGCCAAAACCATATTTTGCCAATCAAGCTAAAACATCACGTTTTGCCAACAAACTTGTTGACAAAACGCGTGTTTTTTAGTGTTTTTAGCCTAATTGGCAAAATATGGTTTTGCAAAATGTGTCAACAAGGTTGCAAACATGACAAAACAAAACATCATTTTTCTTCTCCAAGTTTTTTTCCAAGTTTTATTTATCTTTCTTTTTCTCTCTTCTAATCATTCTATTTTCTTCATATGACTATTCTGATGTTTTATTAATCTTTTGCCTATTCAAAAATGTTTTAATGACTCTGTTGAAATACACGTGAATATGCAACCAAAAATTCTTTTTTTTTTGCTAGTCTCGAGTTAAGAAAAAGACAAAAATATTTTTTTCTTTCCTCAGAGCAGTTGCTCTCCCCTTTTTTTGATCAAACATTTTACGCAAAACGCTAAGAAATAAATGACTGTTTGATAAAAAAGGAAAGAGCCAGTCACATGTTTTGGGTTGTTTTATTCTTTGATTGAAATTTTTTTTGGTGACCCAGAAGATAGAAAAATTAAAGGAGATCAATGGGAAGCTTTTTTGGATGTTTTTAAGTGTGTAAATTGGATGGAAAGGAAGAGGAGCTTAAATAGAAGGAACTCTTTTCAGGATACCCTTTAGAGCTGAAAATGCTTACCTTATAATGAGGTACTTTATATAGAGGTGTGTTGCTCTTAGACAGCTCGCACACCCTGCAATGCGAGCTTATAACAGAATCTGGGGGTGGGGGTCTTATAACGAGTGTGCCTTAAATAGAGAGTATTTCTTGGACAGCTCGGCACATCCATTAGCGAGCTGCCTAAACAAATAGGAGGTCTGACGGTGCTAGTTTAAGCGAAATTGAGTCACGTTTCATTTTAGACCAACCGTAACCCGACCAAGCCTTGTTTATTTAACTAAATTGAAAAGTACATACGGATAAAAAAATTTTTTTCTTCCTAGTAGCAGGTGTGTGTGTGAGATTTTAAAAAGCAAACAAAAAAAAACTAATTTAAAGTAGCTGGCAGTAAAAAATGTACTTTATAATAATGATGAAGAGATAAGTGTGTGGACTTTGTTCCTTTTTTGCAAGAAAATTAATAAAATTTAGCACGGTTGAGTCATCAAAATAAATTGTGTAGTTAAATTTGTTTTTGTCTTTCTCAGCTTTTAATCATATTTTCTTTTTTGGATTAGTAATGTGGGGGAGAATTAAATTGTGTAAATACAAGGAGGATTAAAAATCTAGACTAAGTCTAATTAAACGCCCTTTTAAGAGACTAGACTGGTCGCTTTTAGCGAGATTTTGGTATTACATACCTCTATATAGTCAACTCTAGTTAGTAGCGACTATAGTATAGAAAAGTATAGAGGAGACAGGGCATCCCTTCCTATCCTTTCTTGTCTTGAGTGACTCGAATAGTCCTTTTCTTTGGTATGTGGTCAAATGTCGTGGGGTCAAAAGTCGTGGGGTCAAATGTCACGTAGGACCAAATTCACAAATTTGAAGCGAAGGTAGAAACGAATTTTAAAAATTTCAAATTAATTTTTAAACTAATTTTTCCTTCATTTTTCAGTTTGTAGACGACCAGAAGTCTGCCCTTCTCAAAAAACGAGAAGCTCTTCTAGCTGAACATTCACGTCTTCAACAACTTTTACAGCAAAACAAAGGGGAAGGAGAGCTTCCACAATACAACGATAATAATTTTAAAGAGACTACAACATCTTTAATACCTTCACAAAACGAAACTTGTCGAAAAATACTAAAAATAGTTCAAATCCCTGAAGTAAGAGAAGAAGAGGTTGAGGGGGAAGAGGAAATTAATGTCAATTTTACACAATATGAAATTTCTCAAAATTGTTTAATTAAAGAAAAGAAGGTTGGAGAAGAAGAGAAAAACAATTTTAAACAAGAATCGAATAATATAAAAGTTAATATGGAGGAATATCTTTCACTTAATGGTCTGCTTCCAGCACTTCCTCTACTCTATCCTTATTCTTCTGTAAATAGTGCTGGAGTGGCTGGAACAATGACGGCCTAATTTGTGTTTAAACGATTGGAATTTGGTGAAAAAGATGAATGGATTCTTTTAAGGCCTTGTTTATTTTGACTTTTTGTTTTTACTAGAATCTCTGAGTTATCCCACCCTTCAAGATTCTTTGAGAAGGGGCATCTTGGAGCCTGATTATTCAAGAATCCTTCTAGGAGGGATATCCTTGGGAGCTTAAGGAGGTTAGGAGAAGATATGGGTACACCCTATCTTACTGCAGTCCAACTTACCGCACGCATGCTCTCGAATACCTAACTGATTCGAAATCTCTGACTCATTCCACCTTTCAAACCCTTTAAGAAGGGATATCTCTTATTTGTTAGAGGGATATTTTAGCTTGGAGTACTTAAGGGAGGATAAGGGAGAGAAGACTTGAATAAAGTTGAGAAACAAACTCAGTGATACAAGAAAGAGATTCTAGTTTATTTTTGCATTTTTATTCTTGAACATTTTTGGCATCCCTAAGCCAAAGAAATTTCCTAATTTGTTTTTATATAAATATATTCCTTGTCTATATAAATATATTCCTTGTCTGCAATTTTTCCGTTAAAAATAATTTTCCTGTCCACTATTGTACATAGAAATATTTTTTCATCAGTTTTTCATTTAAATTTTTGTACTTTAATTATTCCCAAAATAAATTGTCCATTATTCAATCAACTTTTTTTAAAAAAATGTTTCGATTTCTTATCGTTTTTGCAATTGTTTGCAAATATATAAAATAAATAAATGTTTTTTTTTTCTAAAAGTTTTTTGTCTTGCTTTTGAGATTTTAGGAATTTATCTTATATTAAGTTATCACTGAGTGTTTCTGAGGGTTATTCGAGCTTTGCTTGGGTCGACAAACACTGTTGTGTCCGTCTTGCAGAAAGAATATAAATGAAAATAAATAACCCATCATCGGGCTGGATAATATCACAGTCGGTTGTGCTTCGGTTTGGGCTCATTCCGTGATGGTTCAATTTCATCTCCCATCCAATGAATTCTTCCACAGCATGAATATTGAATACAATAATAGCAATAAAGTTTATCCAAAGTAGAAATTTGTAGTATGTAGACACGACCGATTAATTTACCCTGTAGCGCCTTAAAAGCTCTTCTCTATTTGACCCGCTACAGGGAAAAATTAACCTGTCGTTTCCAACTCTAACAAAAAGTTACACTTTAGGCAAAGTTGGATTGGGTTGGAACCAGACGAAGGAAATCAGAGACTATACGAGCTAGTATGATCCAACTAAACTGACATTAGACTAATCGGAACACACATTGGTCACATTTATAATGAGAGAAATACCTCATTTAATTTTGACCATTTTGAGAATTACGAGTAGGGTTGTCGGCCCGGTCCAAAAGATCGAGTTGGGCATCGAATTTTGACCCGAAAAACACTCGGTCGGGCCGGCAGGAAAACGGCAACCCTAATTATGAGATTTCCTTAATACTGGACTTGTTAATAAATCGGTATCACGACTTTTGCGCCGAGAACATTTGCGCCGCGACTTATGCGCCGCGACTTTTGCGCCGGGCGACTTTTGCGCCGCGACTTCTGCGCCGGGACTTTTGCGCCGGGGGACTTATGCGCCGCGACATTTGCGCCGCCATTATTTTAAAAAAATAAAATAATAACTACAATCGGACCTTACCCCTTGGGTTTAAAAAATTATACAGGAAATGAAGGAAGTTCAGGAAGTACAATGGTGGTACGGTATCTGCTGAATTAGGTCTGGGTCATAAAAGTAGGATGCACTATAGTGTAGGGTAGTCGGATCCTGATATCCGAAGATTTCCAATTATCCTCAACCCTAATATAGTGAGGTCTGGCTGTAGTTATTCATATATTTTTAATAATAGTGGCGGCGCAAAAGTCGCCCGGCGCAATAGTCGCGGCGCATAAGTCGCCCGGCGCAATAGTCGCGGCGCATAAGTCGCCCGGCGCAAAAGTCGCTCGGCGCATAAGTCGCGGCGCAAAAGTCGCGGCGCAAGAGTCGCGGCGCAAATGTTCTCGGCGCAAAAGTCACGTAACCAATAAATCAACTACACTTCGAAAACACCCAAAAATATTTTTTTTTATCTTATCAACCCAAACAAATAAAAACACAAATACAACAATTTGAAATTTACAAACAAAACAGAGAATATATTTATTTATTTCGTTTACTTCCTTCCTTTATTGACTGTCTTAAACCTAGAGCGCACTACAGTATCTCCTCTTTTATTCTTAGTCTTGGAATACATTACATCACCAACTACAACAGTACACCAAGCTTTTCCTACAACACCAACCAGAAAGATGACACAGCAAATAAATATTGAAATTGAAATTATGGCGAGTACTTTACGGGACAAATCTGGGAAAAAATAAAGAAAATTAATTTGAAGGGGGGGGGGGGGGGGGGGGGGGGGGGGGGGGGGGTAATAGAACGTCGGACCTGAGGTTGGAAATGAACCAGAGACCCTGCCGACAAAAAACAAAAATTCCATATTTTGGGAATCTGGAATTCCCGAGATTCGGGAATCTGGAACGGCAGGATCCCTGTAGTGTACCTTATGATGAGGTGTATCTAAACTAGAGGGGGTATCACTTAACCGCCTAGGCTTGGACACCCGTACCTAAATTTATACTCGTATTTCTGACCATTTTTAATTTTGACCGTTATGAGAATTTACTATTGTTGGACATTACGATATTCTCCTAGTAATGGAACTTTTGATAAAATATAGAGATGAGTAAAAGGCGAGTAGAAGGTATGAGCCCGAAAAACAGGAGGGAGTGTACAAGCACTGTTGCGCTACCCCCAGCTATTGACCAAAACAAATTTTTGAGAAAATGCATCCTAAAATGAGGTTTTCGAAGGTGTCTTGGACTGAGGTCCGACTAGAAAAATTTCGAGATAATTTTGGATATTGCCAAAATTCTAACCCAATTTACGCGGTGTATCAGGCGCAGTTGTTTTAACAGTTATAGTGCTTGTAGTAGTAGGCATCGTGGTGTAATACGTAGAATCCGAATGATTAGAAACACCGTTAGCCTTTGAAAAGAAAATTTTTTTGGAGAGAAATTAATTTTATTTTACCCCAATATTAAAATCCGTTTGATTTCCTTCCAAAGAATTCAAGGAGAAAGTAGAAACAACTGAAAATAAAAGAATTATTTGAAGGGATTTTTGGTTAATGGGGCAGGCCAATGTTTCACAAGCCCAAAGGTACCGCTTACTAGAGCTGTTCAAGACCGAAAATTTTCCCAGACCCCAAGACCGAAAATACCCCAAGAAGTCTTGACTTCAAGACGAAGAGTCTTGGGCAGCTCTACCGATGACCTACAACTTCCTTCAAAACTGTCGAATCCGGGACGCAATGGTGTTTTGTGCCTCTCGACGTGCTGAATCGGACGATACTTGGTGGTCCCCGATTCGACAATTTTGAAGGAAGTTGTAATGTCTGCGGTACCTTGCCCTGCTCTGTTAATTAACAATCAACAGACTAACCAACAAAAAGCAGCGACAACATAATTGACATATTGAAGACTTTATTGGAGTTGTGGTAGAGAGAATTAAAAAGTTGCATTTTGCTTTTTAATTGAAAACGACTTGATGAAGCTTTGTTGTGGAGAATGAAAGGGATTAGAGGGGAGGAAAGAAGCCTTTTATAGTAAATTTAAAAAAAGTTTTGGGGCCATTCAGATAAACAAGTATCTCTCATATTAACTCCAATTTTTCTTCATTTGGTTGACACTTTGTGTACCTATCTGATAATTAGGCATCGGATTTGTATAGAGTGGAAACTCGCTAACTGACTATCATTGACTACTGTATATTTTTTATTTTAACAAATCACTCAGTCAGCACGCAGAATTTATGAAGTAATTAGATCCCTGCTAATAAGACTTTGAGTTTCACTCCCACTTTAACGTCAGATTTTTATTCCAATTTCGATCAATTCAGGATTGATCAAAAGTCCATTTAACCATAAAAATGTCCATTTGACAAAACGTCTATTTGACAAAATGCCCATTACAAGGACATCAACTCAAGATCGATTTTAGTTTAATTGATCGAAAGTCCTTTCTTATAAATTAAAGTTTAGTTTAAAAAGACAAATGTTTTTATTTGACAATTTTATAAAATTAAAGAAGGAACGAGGATTTTATTGTTAAACGACATAAAAAAGAAAGTAAGAAAAGCGTATATAAAGGAAAGAAGAGGAGGGAGAATTAAAAAAATTTGAACAGGTCACGAGTCAACCAGAGTTTTATTTATCAAATAAAACTTTCAAAAATTAGTCGGAAAATTTGAAAAAAATTTTTCTCTCACCAAGAGATCAATTAAAAATTTTTTATTTCAATTATTAAATGGATGCCCCCAATGCTTTTGCTGCTGGACACAGAGCTCGTCGTTATTGTATTCCAACAATTATTCAATCGAATCGTGTTGATTGTCGGCCTAGACCTTTAGGCGTGGTAAGTTTAAAAAACAATTTTAGATAAAATAAACTCTTAGGGCATAAAGAGGGTGTAGATAAGGAGGTATATTACTGACACAGCTATTCCAATCGGGGCTGAGTGCAATTGCGGATTGCGAAAACTTGTGGACTTGTGGATTTTTGACTTGCGGATTGTGTTTGCGGATTTTAAAATAAAATTGCGGATTGCGGCTGCGGAAATATTTCCATTGCCACCCAGCCCTGACCCCAATAATAAATTTAAGGTCTCCTCACTATTTTCCACCCAGTGGTTATAAAATGAAATTAGATTGTCGAAAAGTAAATATCAGACTTTTTAAAAGACACTATTAAAAAAGTAACTTTTTTTTAGCTTAAAAGAAGTGTTTCATCAAGCTTTGCAACTCCAGTAACTAAAGTAACACCTTTTGGTGGCCAATACACGCCAACTTGGAATTATTTTTATTACAACCCACGTCCATCATTTAATGTAGAAAAAACTTATTTTGGAGATCCGGTAGGATAAAAATAAATATTTAAAAAATATATACCTCTACTTAAGAGACACCTCATTATAAAAGACTATTGATGCTCGGGAGTTAAAAAAGCCAAGAGCCGAGACCGGGAATCAACCCGAAGGCCGGGAGTCGAGACCGAGAGATTGGACGAATATCACTCGATATCCCTCCCTAATCCACAAAAATCCTTCATAATCCCCAAAATCCATTGAATCCCCAAATCCACAATATACCTCTTTCTCCCTCTAAATCTCTCGATATCCACCTTAATCCAAAGATATTCACATTAGTCGCTAGAATCCCCTTATATCACTCGACCTCGATACTCCTCCAAATATTTTCTGCCCTAAAGGTTATAAAGATATACTGTAGTCATTAAAAAATTTTTTTGCAGAGAAATGTTTATTGGACAGGAAAGCATTCAAATCTCCCAGCAATTAATACTTTTGATAGAAAGGTCTTTTTAAAAAAGATTTTTCAAAGATATTAAAAAAAAATTAAAAATTTTAGGAAACTACAAGTGCAAATTGCAGAGATTTTCATAACCAAAAACATTGGAATTATCCTTTTAGTTATTGGGCAACTTATTATTATTGGAATTAGAAGAGGAGGAAAGGAAGGATATTAGCTCCACTCCCTTTAGTACAAATACAGTATATGCTCAAATAATTTCCCTGGGAGGGTAATTAATTAATAAAGCTGGGGCATTTGAGGTAATTATTAGAGCACATACAGTAATTAGAAGCTTGAAAGCTGTGCTTTGAAATTTCTCGTACCGTCTCTATTGTTGGCCTCCTTATACTATGTTGGAGGCATGAGTAGAAAATTCTTCTATTACTACCGTATTTTCTCTAATTGAGCGGTCGTCTCTATTAAAGCGGCCCTCTGAAATGGGGGTCTAGGACAGTTCACCAAAAAGCAATTCACCAAAAAGACAATTGAAAAAACGACAGTTTGCCAAGACAACCAGAATCTTCGCTGGAAAAACTGTTTTTGTGCTGCTACGGAGGGTAGGCCGGGCATGGTCTTCGCTACACGATGGCCGTGCTTCGCTGCGGTCGTGCTCGCTTCGCTCGCGGCGACCGTAGCGAAGCGGCGGCCGTCGTTCCGCTCGACATGCCCGGCTTCCTCCGCAGCGGCAAAAACTTTTTTCCGCGAGTCAGATTTCGTTAATTTTGGTGTCATTCGACTCAGATCGAGGAGCTCTTTATTTGCATATCCGAATTTTTTACCACAAAAAACAGCTTACTACAATTGGCGAAATGTCGTGTGATGAATTGTCTTTTTGGTGAATCGCTTTTTGGTGAACTGTCTTGACACGCTGAAAAGGGATTGAAAGCGCCGGACGCTCTATTAGAGAAAATACGGTAAATGTTCATAAATTTATTTTAATCAAAAAACTAATAGATAACTAATAAATATATTTTTTCAAATATATTGCATTTGCATATCCGAATTTTTTACCACAAAAAACAGCTTTTTTACCACAAAAAACAGAGAGATAGTAGAGAGAGTAGTATAATTTTATATAATAAATAGTAGAGAAAAATAAATAGTAGAGAAAAATTATATAATTTTATATAATAAATAGTAGAGAAAAATTTTTTTTATATAATAGGGCCTGAAGGTACTGACTATCTGG
>JARQAB010000004.1:7268601-7381424 GCA_036172955.1 Meloidogyne arenaria
GCATTCAAAAATCGTTTTCAACCGTCAATTCTGTCAAATAGTGTTGAATATTGCCTTCAAAACTTGATTTTTGAAGAGCTAATGCTCTTCAAAAATTTTCCCACAATTGTGTCCAATTCATCTAATTTTAAATATTCAGTAGTAACATTTAAAGGCATCTCTGGAAACCGTGATTCTTCTTCAACTTCCTCCTCTATAGCCTTTTTAACAATGTCAAGGAAAATGTCAATTTGCCCATATTTAGCTTCTTTAATTGCTTTTGCAATTTTCTGAGCATTTTCTTGATATGAATTATATCTAAATATTTTTTAAATTAATTTTTCTATTAAAATTATTATAATCTAATAGCACCCAGAAAAACAATCTGTCAAAAATAAAATAAAACGGATCCAAAAATAAGTTAAACTTTAAATTTAATAATTTTCTAACTCTAACAATACAAAAATAAGCTTTTTAAAGAAGGACAAATAATTCTTTATTAACCAAGCTTTTAATCATGTGATCCTTATTAAACTCTTCCCAGAGCCCACTCATAAGCTGGGTTACATTTAGTAGACTACAGTAATCCTTAACAGACTCATTTTAAATACAGTATTGATTTGACCCTCGTCAACTCATGGCTCTGGCCCCAGGAGTTTCAAAATAATGGTAGCTTTGAAGGCCAAGTTTGACGGCTAAAATGGGTAATTTTGAACTTCGTACCCCTCCCTCTCTTTTTTCTGTCTCAAAGTGTTAAAAATGGTCAGTCTGAACAAGAATTGTAGAACACATCAGGCCGAGTCGATTGACACTAAAATCAACAAAATCCGACCGGATTGGACCGAGATACAGACCCCTGAAAATTGAAAAACCACAGGGGCGAAAAACCATATGGTCGAGAGTTTGTACAAATGATAGCTCATTCGAAAGAGCTCGGCGAGCTGAGTCGAATGACACCAAAATCAACGTGATTGGACATGATTTGACAAAGTTATGACATAAAGTTGCAGACTCCGGTAGGTCTAAATAATGTCATAACTTTGTCTAAGCTCGTCCGATTACGTTGATTTTGCTGTCATTCAACTCAGCTCGACGAGTTCTTTCGAATGAGCTATCATTTGCATAAACTTTTTTGTTCCAAGAAATCACCCCTGTGGTTTTTCAATTTTCAGGGGTCTGTATCTCGGTCCAATCCGGTCGGATTTTGTTGATTTTAGTGTCAATCGACTCGGCCTGATGTGTTCTACAATTCTTGTTCAGACTGACAATTTTTAACACTTTGAGACAGAAAAAAGAGAGGGGGGGTACGAAGTTCAAAATTACCCTAAAATGCATTACTTTCTTTATCGAAAAAAATTCTGAAGGGCTATGAACAGATATAAAATTTTAAAATTTAAAAATAATTCACCCCATTATTTTGTCAACTGTTTCTTTAAATTCGTTAACAAAATCTCTAGGCTTAATAGAAAGCCCAATTCCCAAATATTCAGCAAGTGTAGCGTTGAAAGGTTGGTCGCCAAAGAATGGAATTATAATCATCGGAACACCTGCTTTGAGAATCTGGAATTTTAATTAAATAATTATTTTTAAAAATATTTTGATGGAGATTTAAAGTTTATCATTTTGGTATTGAAAACGGTTCCAGTAAACAGCCCGAGCTTTCAATCCATCTAAAAGGCAGAGCAATGATCAAAGGAAGGGCTAAACTTTACCGGCGAGGGCCGAAGGCCCGAAGCAATGAAAAGGCATCACTAAACTAATATATTAAAGTCAGCCAAACTTCCTAGCATCCAAATTAAAACCAAAGCAAAATTAAACCGCTAGAGTGCTGTGTGCTGTCGCATACGTAACCCACAGCTAGTTTTGATATTTATATTAATCAAAATATTACCTCGTTGAAAGTATTTTGACCACCATCAGTTACAAAAAGTTTAACTTGTGCTTTTTCTGTAAAAAATTTTATTTTTGATATTTTTTAGTTAGGTAGACCCCTATTTTACATATACCCTTTCTATTATGGGTGTCGGTTTCAACAGATTCTTTGAAACTGAAGATATAAACCGGACCAAAAAATTTTGGAATTCAGTCCGGTTTAAAACGGGCAACCATATTCTCGATATTATTTAAACCGAACAAAAAAATCAAGAAAAATTTTAAAAATTTTTAATAAAAAAATTTACCTAAAATTTCCTGTTCTCTAATCATTCCATTATAAAAAATAATCGTTCTGTCATTCTCATAGAAATGTTCTCCTGGTTTTAATTGTTTAATAGGAGAAAAACTATCTGTGACTTTGATGATATATTTACAATCAAAATTTGTAAATGTTTCTTGTAAGGTGAAATAATGAGCATCAGTAAATCCTGTAAAATAAATTTCTGTGCTCATTGAAAACAAAATAACACAATCTGCCTGAATAAATTATTATTAAATTTTGTTCCGTTGTTAGCTAAAAGGAAACAATTGTGGGTAGGACAGTGAGCGGAGGTAAATGTCCAGCTTGGTATTCTTGTTCCTCATTTATTTCTCTATCATTTAAGCTTTATCTGAGCTCAATATCTTTCATTTGAATAAAGCTATGCCAAAAATAAGTGTGTTCTTTTGGGTCAGCTTGTGCACATCCGCAAAAGATATCCGGTATTTTGCAGAGATTGATCAGGGCGAGAAAAAGTCGTCGGGTTTCGTGGCGTCTGTTTTCAAAATTTTCTAAGGATCGGGGGTCGTGTCGAAAATTTTCTATTTTTCGAAGTTGTATTTTGTTAGGTTTTTTTCGGTTCGGATATCGGACCCGGATATCCGAAGATTTCCAACTATCCGCCAATCTTATTGTGAAGTAGGCGGACAATTGAGTAGTCTTTCGCTTTTTAAAATGTACCAAACCAAGTCCTAATGTAGGCAATTTAAAAAATATAAACTTCATAAATCCAATCCTCTTCTTCTTTATTTCTAGGGAAATCGCCAGACAATTGACGATTACTACTTTCTGGAACATCTTGTTTCGTTTTATGAATTTTTTTATTTTTTCTTATAAAATCTTCCATTTCCCCTTCAATACCTCCAATATTAACAATTCTTTCAGACATTTTTGTATCAGAATATTGTCCAATTGGATGAACATTAATTAAATAATAACGAGATTTTCTTAATAAATCTCCTATTTTTGGGATTTTATTTTCTTTGAATTTATTTTTGAATTCCTTGAATTCATCTCTTGTAATCATTCCTTTTTTTAACAATAAATTAAAATAAAACTTTTCCCTTTTTTTATAAAATTTAATAAAATCATTTATAGTATAATCATAGTGATTATTGTTAGTTATATAATCAAATTCCCAATTCTTTAGCTCCAATCCTTGACCTGGCTGAGCGCGGAAACGTTCTATAAATTGTTTTTAAATTATTTGTGCTTAGAGTTGTGTCAGAATATTAGCTATGGTATCACTCCAGCCACTAAATCTCGTACCCCGAAGGTTCTACTCCGACAAACGACGATCCCCGATGTAAACCTTTAGTCAGAGTCGATTTTTTACTTAATGGGAAAATGGATGCTCAAAAAAGTTCTAAACTTCTATTAAGAATAATAATTCTCAGAGTCCTACATCCAGACCAGACTTTATCTGCCGATTTCTCCAAACTCTAACAGATTTTTATTTTATTTGGGACTGGATCTTGTAGTGAATATTGCCACTTTTCTTGTATTTATTTGAAAAAAAATGATTCCTGAATCTTGGCCTTCTGCAATTTAATTACCGTAACTATAAATCAAAAAACTTTTTGCCTTTTGTTCTGAAATTACAAGTTCAGAATTCTTAGTGACCTCACAATCGACTCCGAACCAAAAGTCGAACCCTACTCAGACCACAGTCAACTTTAAAGATAACTTGCCAGGTATAGAAACATAAAGTTTTTGCCCAAGAAAATGCAAATGAACAGGAAAAGGGACAGCTGCCGATGTTGCTATGTACTTTTTTAATCCAATTTGCTCAAATAAAAAGACTGCTCCGGTCATTTCAGAAAATTCAGCCATTCCCAAATCAAAAAATTTTTCTTCAACTTTTTGTTGTAACCAATCAAAAATATTTTCGTTTCTATTGTTAATTGTAACCAAAGGATTTTCAATTATTGCTTAATTGGTGAATAAAATAATTTTAGAAATAAAATTCCCAAATATTGAAATCATTAGAGAGCTGTTATTATATTACAATATTCCCATATTCGATTTCAGAATGTCCGCTTTACATACGGTACACCTCAGTTGAGTCCCGACTCAACTGAGTCCCGGACCCTATAACTTTTGAAGGGATGGTCACACTTTTTTGATCTTGGTACAATTGGATAGGGCATTAAATAGGCTACAATATGCCAAAAAATCAAAATTCCTGACCGACTGGTAAAAAAAGTTATGATCAATAAAGTGCCGAAAAATTCGATTTTTTTGAAAAAGTTAGTTTTTAGATCATAACTTTTTTAGTCGATCGAAAATTTTGATTTTTTGGTATATTGTATCCATCTAATGCTCTATCAAATGGTACCAAAAACATTAAAAATTATCAACCCATACTTGAGTTATAGGGCAGGGACTCAGTTTTACTGCACCGCTTAACATATGTTAACCTTCCCTAAATTACCGTATTCTCTCTAATTAAATGCCACCTTGGAAGGTGATTGAAAAACAGAATGTCATGGCATTCTATTAGAGAGAATACGGTATTCACAGTTACCATTGTTATTTGTTTATGCTGGAGAGGGTGACCAGTAGGACGGTAGTAGCTGCCAGAGTTTTTTTATTTAAATACCTTTATGAAACGAAAACATATAGAAGCCAATATGATCGAAAGATAATTTTCCTATTCTTTCATTTTGAGGAAACCAATTTGTCCTGGGTAGGTTTTTAGCAAAACCTTCTTCATATTGGGCATCATCTACATAATGTACTTCTATAAAATGAACACCTTCTAAAGGTTTTAATTTTATCTCTTCTATTTCGTATTTGACAACAACAAAATACTATAAAATTAACAGGAAAAATTAGAAAAAAATATTTTAAAGAATAAGGAAAAATTTGGCGATTTAGCATGAGAAAAATAAATGCTATTCTAGTAATAAGTCCGTAATATAGCTCCGACTAAGGATTGTTATATACCTTCCAGATAAAGCTTTGAGCGAAGTCTCCAAAAATTTAAATAGGAAAATTTTCGGGAAAAATTTAAAATTTTTCCTAAATCATAATTTTTCCTACTACATATAAATTTATGTATTTACCACTTCATAACCACCGTTCAAATGTAAAACATTTGCCAAATTTACCTGAAAATTAAAAATATGTCGCGATAGTATAAGAGCATTAAATCAGTAGTCGGATCATACTAGCGCGGCTAGTCACTGATCTCCTTCGTCTGTCCCAGCTCTTTCCAACTTTGCCTACACTGTACATCAGGGTGACCCTTTCCAAACCACTAAAATAGGGCGCAGCCACTCAAAAATGTGGCAAAAATAGGGCGAAAATGGTCAAAAATAGGGCAAAAAATATGGCATTGTCTTAAACACTTAAAAAATAATTAAAATTATAATAAAAAGCTTTATTCCGCATATTTTTCACTATGAATTAAGTAAATCTGGTTCAGAAATAAAGAGATAGGTGTAGATAACACCTAAAATTTATAACTATTTTTGCAATCATATATCGAAATACAATTAAGAATAGCAGTAGTTACATCAGAGATCGCACTGAAAATATTCCCGATTCCCGAAAATCGGGAATTCCCGACGATTTTTGTGTCGGGAATTCCCGATTCCCGAAATCGAGAATTTTGTTTTCATGTCGGTGCGATCCCTGATACATCAACATTCCCTTAAACATTCTCTTAAAGTTCTTTTTTCAGCGCCGCAGGCGAAAATTTTGAAAATTTTTGAAGATTAAGTCACCAGATTTCTTCCTCTTTTAGCGCCGCAGGCGAAAATTTTGAGAATTATGGGGGTCAGCGGTCAGATTTCTTCCTTTTTCTGACAGTTCGTTACGAAATGCTAGGAATTGTAAATATTTTTCAAAATAGTAAAAATAGGGCAAAAATATGGCAAATGAAAAAATAGGGAAAAAATAGGGCGAGAAGGTCAAAAATAGGGCAAATGCCCTATAAATAGGGTAAAAGGGTCACCCTGCTGTACATTTCTACATTGGATAAACTGTTATTTTTGTGCATGTCAACAGATAGTCCGTGGAACCAATAAAGGGATGTTTACTTTTAATTAAAAATTAGATCATAAACATTTGATCGGACTCATATTTTCTATAGGATCTTCAAGCGCTGATTTGGCATAAATTTGTTTCAGAGCAAATAATGGTAAATCTAATCAAGTCTAAATATATCGAAATTGACTCTCACATCTCGCTTAGTCGACTGTCGGAAATCGAAACAAATTTTCGGAAAACTAGGCACCCAAAAAGAGAATTAGCCATGAAATAATAAAATTATCATGCTTACAGCGAAATTGTAATGAGTCAAAAATTTATCTGCTAGAAGCAAAATTTTCTTTTTTGGGGTTTGTTCATTTGAAGAAATATTTTGTGGGTGTTGACTTGTAGACAAGTCTAATTTTTCTTTGTTTTTTGTTTTAAATAATTTTTCCTTCAAGCGTCCAAAGGATATCTTTGAGCTTTTGCCTTTAAAAAGAGACTTCATCGAATCAACACCAAAATCTAATAATAAAATAGCAAAGAAAAAGAAGGCAGCAAACCAAATTTTGTTGCGCATTTTTTCTAATGAAATTTCAAAAAAATTATTTGTTAAAAATAATACAAAATTTTATTTATATGTTATTAAAGTCGGCGATAGCTAAGATCCCAGAAAAATAGGGTCCCACATGTTACCTTAGGGGACGGTTAATTTTTTATTAAAGAGGGATTATATGAAGGGATATAATCGCTTGTAAAGATAAATTTTAAAGAAATTAAATTTAAAAAATTAAATAAATAATTTTATTTTATAATTACTTAAATAATAGCCAGGAATGGCTCGCACGCCTAGATAAATTTAAAGTCCCTCCTCTTACTGCGCTCTTTTTGGCTTAATCAATGATCTTTAAACCAAGAATTAAGAAAATTTAAAATTGAATTTTCTAAAATTCGAATGACATAAAAATCAAGGCAGAACATCACCTTTAAATAAAATTAAAAAAATAAAAAGTTTGGAAAAATAAAAATGATAAAAAATAAAATAAAAAATTTTTTTTTCAAAATTTTATATATCAATAGAAATAAAAGCAAGTCTGGCTAGGGTTTGGCTCATCAACACATTCAAACACATGTTTTTCTAGTCTAAAAATGTATGGAGATAAAATAGAAATATAAAAATCTCAAAAAGGTCCACTTTTGCATTTTTTCCCGCATTTTCAGACCCCGGAAAATCGAAAAACCATAGGGGGGGGACCAAGCTGATTTTTGGGGTCAAAAATTCGAATATACAATAGCTCATTCGAAAGGGCACGAAATCAACGAAATCTGAGTTGATTTGACAAAGTTATGAACGTTTGTTTTAAACTCTCCACGGACCTTATAAATAAAAGTCAAGTTATAAGAAGCAAAATTAGTAGTAGAATTACGAAAAAAATTTATATTAACTCCCACTTTAATTTATAATAATTATTTTTGAAAGAAAATTGAATAAAATTATTTGAGAGTTTGGTTATAGGCTTGCTTTATTAAGCTTGCTTAGGCTTTAGTTAGGCTTTAGTTAACAATTTTTATTTTATTTTTTTTTTTATCTTTTTCTATTTTTCCAAACTTTTTAATTTTATTTTTTGAATTTTTTAAATTTAAAGGTGATGTTCTGCCTTGATTTTTATGTCATTCGAATTTTAGAAAATTCATTTTTAAATTTTCTTAATTCTTGGTTTATAGATCATTGGTTAAGCCAGAAAGAAGCGCAGTTAAGAGGAGGGACTTTAAATTTATCTAGGCGTGCGAGCCATTCCTGGCACTTACCACTCTAAAATAGATCCGACTTTGAAGGATAACTTATTTCACTAATGTTGCAAAAGTCAACAAAATGTTAAAGTTTAAACTAAAATTTAAACTAAGATTTCCACTTTCAAATTTACAAACAAATAAACAAATACTTTTTATTTCTTTACAATAGAAATAGCAAAGGAGATTGAGAAAAATCTAATTTTTAAGAAATATTTCATGGTTTAAATGTAGAGCGAAAATACGCGTGATAGAGAAAAATGAAAAATTTTAAATATATATTATCAGAGACTCAAAGGAAAAAATAATAAAAAATATTTAAAAAATTATAAAAGAAATGAATCATGTCGCTTTTTGAGACAACTATATATTGGCATAAGATTCTGAAAGAAGACCCTCCAGATAAGAGATTTCCGAGACCGAAATTTTTCCAAGACTCAAGACCCAAGACAAGTTTTTCCAAGACTCAAGACCAAAAATAATACAAGACTCGAAACAAAAAATCAACTTTATATAGCTTAAAATAATATATCTAAAGATATATCTAAAGATATATCTAAAGAAATATCTAGTCAGTCCCATATAGTCTTCTTCTGTTGAAGTATCGAGTGGTGAAAGCGTTACCATTCCAATTTAAAAATTTTTTAAACAAACAACTTCTGTACAACAGCATTTATACATTAGGAAAAGAAAGTTTAAAAAATAATATGTACAGTAAGTAAAAATACTAGATATGTACTATTAGTGCTTGCGTCAAAGATTGGGGGTTTATTGTGGTATAGCCTTCGGGATTCGAGACAGTTTTTGCTAAAGAAATCGCCGGGGTCGGATTTCGGGATCGGGTTGCTATCTTAATTTGTAGGAATATTGTAAGAATGGGGAGATTAAAGGGCAAATCAAAGGATTTAATTGTGATAACTAGGTATAAAGGTTATAGGTGTCCATCTGCCAGACCATTTGTGTCAGGTGCGGAGAATGTCTTATGAATAATTTTCTGGAAGGTTTTAATTTTGAGTTTGGAAGAGCAATCTACCAGATTTCTACTTTTTCCAGCACCGCAGGCGAAAAATTTCAGAATTTTGCCATTAACTACTAAGTTTGGCGGAATTTTGCCATTAACTACTAAGTTTGGCGGATCCGGGTATCTGGATTGTCGGATCCGGATATCCGGACACTCTCGAGGCTTTTGCCAAGGCTTTTTGCCAATTTTCAAAGGCGTTTTGCCAAGTTTTCTCACTTCCATCTCCCCACACACCCCATCACTCTCTTTCTTTCTCCATCCCTTCCTCTACTCCATCAATATTGAATGGAAAAAGGAACGGTGGAGCCCTCCTCCCTCCCCCATGCCTCGAGGGCTAATAAAATTGCTTCACATGATGTAAAATTTTTTAATGCAATAGACAAATTGAGTGGCATCGACTACACTCTCGAGGATAGCAATTTTTATTTTTGAAAGGACTTATGCCTGCTTTCCTCACTCCCATCTCCCCACATACACCATCACTCTCTTTCTCTCTTCCATCCCTTCCTCCACTCAATATTGATGGAGGGAATGGAGGAGAGAGAGCTAGCTTGTTGGATAAATTTAGCTTGTTGGAGCCCTCCCTCCTCCCCATGCCATCCTCCCTTCCACTCCCATCCTACCCTCTCCTCTCACTCCCCCTATCTTCTCCATCAAATCATTTTATAAAAGCGATTCAAAATAGACTATCATTTCAAAATTAAAAATCTAAAAAACTAGCTATAAAGATGGCCAAATTCTTTTAAATTCTAGTGAAGTTGCTATTGTTAAAGTATTTACATCTCTGTGATTGAGTAGAAAGTAGGAATGAAAAACATGAGAGTATGGGTATATTAAAGTTATAGGGTTTTGCCGTAACTAAATAAAATTTATTAAGGAAACCGCTCCTTAGGCGTGTATGTTCCATCTACTTTTAAAGCAGGGATAGATACTACCTTTAAAGCAAGGATTCCGCCTTCCGCCAAATTCCGTTGTATGCCCCGCTTCCGCCTGACGCTTTTTGGGATCTTCCGACAAAAATACACCCCTAATTACGATCATTATTTTGAAAAAATTTGTTCTGGCCTTCCTAAAAATTTTTCCTGTCTAATCCAAAATTTAAAAAAATCTAGCATCATTTTTTCTCAATTATAGAGTTTTCGCCTGCGGTGCTAAAAAGGATAAACTTTGTGTTCTTGACTTCCGAAATTTCAAAATTTTCTCCTGCAGAACCAAAAAAGGAAGAAGTATGGAATTATCGGAGGATTTTCAGCGATTAAGATCAAGTTGGAGTAGGGTAGCAACCTGACCCTTCGGGTGTAAGGCGGATTTAGAGGATATACTTTTGCGTCCTTTTGCCAGACCATTTGCGTCTGGTGCGGAGAGGTCTGAATAATTCTCTGGAAGGTTTTAATAGGAATAAGTACGATCAAGGGGCGCCGCAGGCGAAAATTTTCAGAATTTTGATAGCCAATAAGCCAGATTTCACCAAGTCAAAAAAAAAACGGAATATTTCACTGGAATTTTAGGCGTGGGGAATTAAAAAATCAAACTACGTAAATTTTGGTACGGGCATGCAATCAACGGTCGCATCGTAAAATAATATTTTATAAAATGTAAATTTAGAATCCTAAAGTAAATGAAATCTTATACCTTTATTTTATTCGTTTTCGTATTTTATGTTATATTAAATTCAATGGATTGTGGCGGAAAAGAGAAACAAGGAAAAAAGGGCAAATCAAAACATGTTGGAGGATCAAGTGATCACGGTCATGTTGAACATCATGAATATGCAGCAAAATATGCATTACCCGAAGATCTTCCAGAAGATCTTCGACTAAAAATAATTGGCAATAGTCCTGATGAAGATAATTATTTCAAGATGTTAACGAAAGCTGTAACAAATAAGAACTTATACAGCCTCGATGAGCGTGCTTTAATTGTTCAAGAATTAGTTAAGCTTGGCAATCCTTCGGTAATCTTTGATAGTTTCAAAATTTTATAAAGAAATTAAAGATGCATACGCCTAAATCCTTCAAAGACGAAGCCGAACTCAAAAATTATCTAATTGAAAGTGGCTTTGTAAGTCATTAAAAGCCGCATGCCATACACCGCCGGCTCGATGTAAATAGTACTTCAGGCTGTAACTTCGTCCAGACATTTCTGTATACTAACGCTCTAGTAAGGTTCTATTCAGCTTGCATTGAGCGACGCTATAAATTTTAAAAGGCCGATTGAAGTTATATGTACATCGATCCGGTGGAGCATACTTGTCATTAAACTAAATTAAATCATAAATTATAGTCACAGCCAACTATAACGCCTCGAATTGATGAACTTGACTAAAAGAGAATGGTTTAAAAATTTATATATAATTATATACGACACTAGAGATCAGCACGGGACGGGATCCACGACGATTTTACGGAATCCAGTCCCGAAATCCCGGGTTTTGAGCTAAAAACAGGATTACCGGCACTACTATCTGTCCCCTATTAAATTATCGATTGATTAATCGCTAATTTAATAGGGGAGGGGTCCGCCCGCAACCAAGCCCGCCGCCCGCAATCCAACCCAAAAGCCAAAGACTAGTGTGCGCGGGGGTGGACAAAAGATCACCATTTCAAAACGTCAACTGTCAAAATGTCAACGTAGAAAACGTCAAATTTCAAAATGGTAAAATGTCAAAATAGCAAGATTTAAAAATGGTCAATGGACAAAACGGTAAATGGGCAAATATAAGCCTTCAGTCTTGTTTTTTTGTTTGAAAAATTATTTTACCAGTATGTGTATCGAACTCACAATATTTTTTAAAAGGCGGAAGTCTTACCAACTACACTACCGGGCACTCTACTAACTAGTCGGAAAAATTGAATATATTGCAGCTCCTTTTGTTACCCTTCCACTCCCAACTGCCAGTGACAGTTTAAAATTAAAAAATGGTCAATTTAAAAATGGTCAAGTTTTTTAAATCCTAGCAATTTGGGTAAATCTTTGAATATCGCGAAGTGGGGTCTGAGCAAGTTCATCGGCTTGTACTTGTGTAATATAACCATGTCTTCGTAAAAAGCGAAGCAGAAAAACCCAACAAACAATAATTATGGGTAATAAAAGGGTGTATTGCATTAATAAAATTAATAATCCGTATGTAATATTATTCTTAGGCGCGTTAACATATTCCGTATTTTCACGTAGATAATCATACGAGTTATTGGAGAAAAAATAAAGCTGAGATAAATTCTGCATTTTAAATAAATTCTATAGAATAGGCTTTCTATGTATTTAACCTAAATTTGAATCTGAAACTATATGGCGATTGTAGTCAATCATTAACATTTGGTCAAATTCACCTAAAACAATCATTTCAACACCCCCGGCTGGAATTGGGGTATTAAATTCAAGACGAATACTTGTGGTACCGCTTTTTAAAAGTTCAAACCCGCATGAGTCATCAAGCGTGGAGGTTAGTGGAATCACAAAAAATGTCCAACCACTTTTAAATTTTTCCATCGAAATATCGATTGACCTATCGGAATTGGCCACGCCCAATGCTTCGTACAAGTCCACAAAAGCGCGAACAAAAAGATTATTTTTAAATTTCAATTTATATGCTACTAAAGGAAAGATATGCCCTCCAGTATGAACAGAAATATCCCTTAAATCATATGGCTGAAAATTAAACGGGGACAAGGCAAAGTCTCCATTGAATGCCTTATTGGAAATTAAAGCAACAGTAATTCGGCGCGGAATGCTGGCGCTGAAAGCATTATATTCAATTTCTGTGCGCCCGGCGGTAAGAAATGTCGATTTTATTTCGGTTTTACGCACTGCATATGTGGCTGGTTTTGATTCTAAAGTTTTGTAAATATTCATGTTAAGTGAAGGCTGGACCTCAATCATTTTTACGAATAACTTCACGTCGTGGACATAAAGTCTATATTGGCCCTCGTCTGTAGCATTCAACCTTTGTAAGGCAAATGAATTTTTCGATCGATAAATATTAAAGTTAACATCTAAATTATTAAGTAAAAACAATTCTTGGTTTCCCAAATCAAAATCTAAGCGCGATAGGAATTGTGTATGTTTCCCATTTGCAAATAGAGCGCATCTTTTTTGGAATCCAGAGTCAGTGCTATCATCATGTTTATCACACTTATAATATCCAATGGAAGCGAGGAAATTAGATTTGACATTGTCTGGGAATGAAAGTTCGTTTGTAATGTAGGCCTTAAAAGGATAAAGAGTACCACTGTCATAAACTTCAGTATTACCAACAGTCACTTTTAACTGCTGAACAAACGTTTGACCGATACCTTGAATTGGGGCAATGCTAGTATCTGTCGCAACTATTGGACTCCACTTATTATCTGCGCCAAGTTTTTCAATAGAAAGTTCAAGGTACAGATACGTTCGCGATAAATCAGTCCATAGATTATCACTAAATAAACGAAATAGATACGGAGAATCTTGGGTAATTGTACTAAGGGGAAGAATTTCTCTAAAAAAAGACCGAACGACAGAAACATTTGTAGGTGGAACAGTGAATATACTAAGGGCGCTATTAAGCGCTAAAGGACTATTTTCATTAATTTTTTTGGTGCAGCTCATTTTAGTAAGTACCTAATGTGTCTACGCGAATTCGCTTTTTAATAGATTTTTTGCGGGTTCTTTGTAACGATTTTGGAATGAAATTAGGAGGACCAATCGTAGAAAAAGGTCTCTTATTTATACTTTTCAAATGAACGTTTTGCTCTTCGGTATTCATTTGGCCAATAGCCGGATTCTTTTTTATATTTTTATAACGCTTAAAATCAAAACCAGTTCCTTTTTGTTTATCAATATTGGCTGCGGCCTTTTGAAGCAAATTTTTTAATCCAGCTTTTCCCTCGTCGACAAGTGACTCTTTAAGATCTTTTCCTTCTATAACATTACTTAAAACGCGATTGCTAGATTCTAAGCCTTGCCTAGCTAGAGTACTACCAATTTGCTTACCGAAAGGTATAAGATATCGCATGAAGCTTCTAAGGATTGACCCTAAGCCATTTCCTCTTTGATATGGAATACCGCGGAAAACATTATAACCTCCCCATTGAAAATTATTATCAATCGGTTGCTCAGTAAGAGTTGACCAATCGATATGTGCAGGATCAAAGTCAATATGCATTTTTAAATTAAAAATGTAAATTATTCTCAACTATTTATACTAAATATCTTATTTTTTATAAATTCAGAAACGAAGTTATCAGCTTTTACTCTGTTTAAAAATTGAATTATTTTATTCATAGAGAAACCAATACATCTTTGAAACAAGAAAAATATTGCGTGTTTCCCACAAGTAGGTTTCAACGAGTTCTGTAGCTGAACGGGACTGAATCGAACATGTTGAAATTTACTCAGATAATTTCTTATATAAGGACTAATTGGAGGCCATATACCTAAAGAATCATAATAATCTATAGTAGAAGGATATTCACAAAATATTGCGACCCAGTGGCTACCAGCTGCACTACAAGGATCTATATTCACAACCATGCAAAAGGGTGTAAAATTAATTGAAACTGGAATAGTATCGGCTGCAAAACATCCAATATAAGAATCTTTTGTAATATTATTTCTATGTAAAATTTTATTTATTTGAAGAGTATTCATAATATTCTAAAAATATGTTGACTTCTTAAAATGCAAAGTCAATGTACATGTTCCGTACTGGAAGGGCATTAAAATTCCGCTAGAAGTCCTGATTTCAATAAAAATTTCATTAATCTCTTTTATTAACAATTTATGATATTGAACAAAGAGAAATTGTTCTTCAATAATTTCATCTTGCTTTCCTCTAATATTTACTATTCTTAGTACAGGAGCGGTTACATCACCAATTATCATCGGTTCAATTAACCCGGGAGCATATACATGAAAAGAAGACACTCCACCTTTCATATCAGGCATAAATTTTGCAATAGATGTCTCAAACATTTCAAGCTTATCAAATCCTAAAATATAAGCTAGTTGCTCTGTCATTGTTACACTCTTTATAAAGCTTTTATTTAAAAATAAGGAGAAACGATTTTTCTTTTCGTAAAATTCAAAATTACACACAGAAACTGGCTTGAGATAAGCATGTTCCCAAGAATCAAAATCGCTTCCACTAATTAATAAAAATTTTATCACACTGTCTACATCTTCATTCATCGTTGTTACTAAATCTGAATAAATTTCAGATTCAGTTTTTAAGGGAATAGAATCAACCGAATGTTCTGATTTGGTCGTATTTTCATTCTTTTTCAATTCGCTAAGTCGTTTATACTCTTGCTTAGCTTGATTTTTAAGTTCTTTCAATTTATTAATATATTCAATATGTATTGCTTTCATTTTAGCCGATAAGTCTCTACAACCTTCTTCAAGTGATTTATTTAAATTTTCTTTTAGTTGCAGAGGATTCAAAAAGCTGGAAGATGATACATTTAAGCGGACGCTCTCATTAGTTTGCCATGTCACAGTAAAAAATTGTTCCGATGTAGTGCCAAGAGATGGCCATGAATAAGGATAAACCATTACAGCCAAACCTACGGTCCATTCAGAATTAAATTTTAATTTCTGGGGTAAGCGAACTCTGAATGAATTTGTCTTATTACCCTCAACATTAGTGTTAGAAGGAAGAACAATATAAAATGAAGTCATTTTAATTAAATTTGTTTTAAATCTACTTATTATTTATATATTATCTCCAATTAACTGAGCTAGTGGGAATCCAGCTATTAAATCTCGTACTATACCCTTTCCATTTTACAAAGTATTGATTTTCCCCTTCAAATTTTCTTTTTTTCAAAACCTTTTCTATATCATAAAGCACATCTTCCTTTTTACGTTCTCTAACTAAACACAAATCATTTGCATAAAACCAACCTCTAATTAATTCGCCTTTTTGGTCGGATAGTCTGTAAGTAGGGCGCTGGTGTGGAACAAGACGTACCTGTTTAATAACAAAGACTTCATCTGTAAAATTTGGCAGGTATCCCTTTTGAAATACATGTTTATATTTTTCTATTCTAACTTTATCGCCAATGGAAAAATCAGTATGCTTCCAACGTTTTGGAGCAACTTCCTCTCGTGCTTGATCTTTTAATTTCAGTCTTAAACCTTCTGCGTTTTTATAGGTAACATCAATAGGACGCATGCCAATACTCGAATTAAAAGAATTATTTATTGCGCTAACAATATCTTGAATAACGTCTACCCATCTTAATGTTCGTTTTTCAGTAAAATAACGATAAAGTCTTTCTTTTATGCTTCGATTAGCTCTTTCTGCCATGCCAGCGTGCCATTGAGGGGATGTGACCATGGAAAAATGTTCCATATCTATAGATTTAAAATATTTTTTGACCTCTTTTGCTGTAAACTCTAGTCCTTGGTCTGTAAGTAATTTCCAGGGAACAATTTTTATTCTTGAAAATAATATTTTAAAGGCTTCAATCATTTTTTCGCTATGTTTACTCTTAACGGGCTCAACAAATATCATTCTGCTAAGCGTGTCAATGCAGACGAGAAGATATTTAAAACCTTTATTCTGACTGCTTAAACGATCAAAAATACTCAAATCAGCTTGCCATTCGGTATGTAAGCCAGCTGCGAGGGTGCGCATTCGTTTATATTTCCTAACTGCGCGCCTATGCAAGGTGTAAGTATTCTGAGTCGAAAGATATTTCTTGACAGCATCACGAGTAATACTTTTGTCTACACGTTTTGCTTCCCTAAGGAGGGGTACAAGAGACGTAAAACATGTTGATGAATTTATATCTTTATATAAACGATCCAAAATGCTTATTTGTTTTATCGACAATTTTTCCATAGCACAGGTTTAAATGAAAAAACTCCGCTACCAGTTTGAGCTGAAGACGTACTTGGAGGAAACAGTAAATTTTTTAAAAATGTATGGTTATCAATTCTGCGAATAAATTCGTCGTAACCAGTAGGTAATGGCCTTATTCGATCTCCATTATTTTTAATTATATAATTTATAATGTCTTCGACATTACTTGTAATAAATGGATAATTACCTCCTAATTTTCTTGCCAGTCTTAAGTCAGGTGTTATACCTAATGATTCAGAATTTTCTTTAATATATTTAAGAGCCTTTTCGCTTAAATTTAATTCATATGCATCTTTACCCTCCTCATCGTCAGCTGAGAAAAATTCAGGCTCGTCAACTTTAACGTTTTTATCGACAAAAGGCTTGGAAGGTTTTTTAACAACCTGTGCAAAAGATTTTCTATTCAAATTTTTAATTTGGACTGTTTTCTTTATCTTGTTAGCTTTAATATTTTGTGGCGGTTTTAAAACTTTTTCATTATAATTATTTAATATTTTATCAGAAATTTCTCCAATATTTTTAAGTTTAACATCAATAGGTTTTTCTTCTTTTTCTCTAACAAGTTTATTATATCTTTTAAAGTTCTGTTCATAATTAATAGCTTGTGTATCAGGATCTAATTTAGAATTATCTCTAGCATTTTGTAGGCGTTCGCGAATTAAACCAAGTGATGTTCCATCATTACCAATACTACTATTAGTCTTTTCCTCAAGTCTTTCTGAACCCATTAAACTTTTAAAAAAATCTTCAGGTATTAAAAGCATTCGAGATGCGTGACGCATTTTTGAAATTAATTAAATTTGAAAATTGTCTTATTTATTTATATTTTTATTTAACAAAATTTTCAGCAATTAAGGGAACAATAAGACTAGCAAGAAGACCCGCAACTGGTGGGAAACCACGCCCATTTTGAATTTTATCGCAGAGTAGCAGGCGCTTAGCCGAAGAAGCGCTTCGCGAGCGACTAATTTTACGTAATAATGATGCCTGGTTCTGTAAATTTTGTATTCTGTTTTTATGAAATGGTAGCCTCCCTTTTAACAAATTCAAGCAAATTTCAACTAGACATAGTAATTGTTCATCAGAAGCGTTTGAAATAATTTTATTAACTGCATTTTTTGATCTTGAGCAAGTCAATAAATTATTTAGAAAGTTTGCGTTTTTTTCGATTAAAAAACTAGTTGGAAAAATTTTATTTTTCATTTTGGAAGATATATAATTGTATTTTCGTTTGGATATATATGTGTTCTCAGTCGAAGGACTTCAGGAGTGCTTGGATGAATATCAACCAACAAATAACCAAAGTTTTCCTTTGTTGCATCTCCATAAGCTTCTAAAAAATATTTTGAGTGTGAAGGGAAAATTTGCATGGCAAGTGTTCTAATTTGTAACGCTCCCGCGGGGTTTCTCATTAATAATAAATAGTGAGAATTATTACGAGGAATTTTAAGTTCTTTCGCAAATAAGTGCTGACTAATTAGAATTACACTCATCTTCCAATTGTGGGACCCCCTTGTAAATATTGTTTCAATAAAACGCTGATCTATCCCAACCATTAAATCATCTAGTACCAATAGCATCGAACCCTCTGATTGAATTGCTTGCTTATGAATAAAGTCCTCTCCCCCACTTGGCACCCCATTATGAACAATGACCCGTGTTTTTCCTTTATCAACATATCCTTTTCTTTGCATAAGTAAAATATTCTTATTTAATTCCCCATAACAATAGAAAACAAGCGAAATATTTGTATCAGAATTAATCAACTCTGTTAAATTGTCTAAAAAATTTTTAACCCATTCTGATTTACCAGACCCAGTACTCCCTGAAACTATCATTGTAAAAGGGTGCTTGAATCGTGAATGTAAATAATCAATTTTCTCGAATCCTTCCATTTTATTTCGCTATAGTAAATGTAAAAAATTTAGATTCTAATATTCTTCATTATATATATAATTATTACATTTTCTTTTATTCTTTTTACACAAAATGAATTTTAATTCCTTCAACACATTCGGCCATTGGGGTGTATTCGAAACCCAGGAAGAAAAGCAAATACGCGAACAACAGGAGAAGGAACAACAACAACAACAACGTGAATTACAGCAACAAGAAACAGAATCGTATGAACATACTTCAAAAAATAGGGAAACGGAAAATGTAATTAATTTTTATTTGTCTAACTTTAATTTCTATTTAGAATGAAATCGATCTCTTGGTCACCTCACTTGGATTAACCTCTCTGGTTAATGAAATTGGCGAGGACAAAAATGAGGATGGTTTGAAGGCTAACGACGAAAAAATACTCGAGATAGTACTAGAAAGCGATGAAGATAATGAAAAAGAAAGTAATGATCCAACAAATGTATCAGAAAAAAAGGAAGAAAAGGAAAAAGACGTTAAGAAGGAGGAAAACCCTTTTATCGGGCCAAAACCAGTTGAAATAGAAAACCCGTTACCATTATCAATTTTGAAACGTCGCTCAGTGCCTTTAATTGAATATCTATGTCAACTACACAACTGTGCATTTAAAGAGCTTCATGTACTTTTCTATAACATCGAAAAACGCCGAGAAATAATTTTACACTTACAAAATCAAGTTCAACTACGTACATCACATTTACTTCCTTATAAAAATTTTGTTATTCGGTGCAACGATTTTACTGTCCAACCAGCAAGTATTGTTCCTGCGATGAGCGGATATTTGAATATAACGGTAATCTTTTAAAAATTTAAAAATAGAATGTTAAATTAAGGTACGTGGGTACTACTATGTAAAACATGGCATCAAATTACACCACCCATACTTGCCATGCTTAATTGAATTTGGAGGGGGACACCATCGTTCTTACTACCCGCTCGAAGTTATTTGTGTTTCTAAGAAAAGTAAACCGATGAAAAAATGCTAAATAATAATAAAATATTTTTTATAGAAATTTTATTTTTTGTATTCTTATTAGAATTCTTATATTTTATTTTTATTTTAGAAAATAAATATGAATATCGAAAATTGTACATGTGTTTTTAAGCTTTTGCCAGGCATTCAAAGATTTTCATCAGAAAATTTTCTCAAAATAGCTAGATGCGGCATAAATACTGAATATAATCCTAAACGATTCCACTCAATAATAATGCGTATTCGACATAAACATACCAAAACAACCGCAGCATTAATTTTTCAATCTAGTAAAGTGGTGCTAACAGGTGTTCCCAGCGTTAAGTCAGCTAGAAAAATGGCTTCAATAGTGTTAAAAAGAATAGAATTTTCTATAAAAGAAGCAAAAATACAAGAATTTTCTCAACTTGGAATCATAAGCCTTAAAGTTACAAATATTGTCAGCTCATATCGAAGTATGAACCGAGTTGCGATTGAATTGATATATCAGGAATTCAGAAGGCGACATAAATATGACAAATTATTTGAAAAAATAACAAAAGTTTCCTATGATCCCACAATATTTCCAGCTTTGAGATTCAAGATGAATGATGACAAGTTTAAAAGAGAAGCTTCATGCCTTATCTACATTTCTGGGCGTGTTATATTAACCGGAATAAATTCTACTAAACAGGTCGACTATTTATTCGACAATATAATTTTACCCCTACTTTTAAAATTTCCAAGATTGTAAAAAAATATTTATATTGAAAAAATATATTCTAATATAATATCAATGAAAATAAAATTTAAAAAATAAAAATTAAAAAATAAAAATTTATCTATATCGTCTTAAATAATCTACATCCGTCCAATTCGAAGAACCAGGAATGTCTTCTAAATCCAAAATGGGATGTTGTTGGTATTGTTGTTGTTGAACTTGAACATGTGGTTGCTGAATTATGCGAGCCTAAACATAATTTTATAGAAATTTTTTTATATTTTTAATAAAAATATCAAATTTATTTTTAAAGTAAATTTAATAACCTCTTGTTGTTGTTCCAAAACATTTCCGTGCCCAAATGGGAGAGTTTCCATATTTGGCCGAATCCTTCCTTTTTCAAAACAAACTCTGTAGTCTTTCCTAGCCATTATTGTATAAAGATCCGAGCGTGTTGTTCGTCCAATCTGAGGAAATTCTACACTAATTATGTTGTTAGAATCCAATATACAATTTTCAGAAGCCATATCATCACTAAAATTTATTATTATTATTTTTTTTTTAAATTTATAAATTACATTTCCCCATCAATATTAAATTGACAAATAACAAGTTGTTTCATTGTTTGAAAATTTAGCAGTTGGTGTGTTGCATATGAAAGTGGAAAAGATCTTATTTTTAGCTCGGCCCTTTCATCCCTCCCAGTGGCCGCATCAACATGTCGAAATCCATAATTTTTTGGACCGCCAGAAACAAATTCAAGTATTTTCCTTCCAAGATGTTCTCGCTTCATTTGGCCCAGAGCTTCCCCTTCGCTGACAAAAGTGCCCCCACATTTTTTGACATAAAATATGGAGTCGGTGTCACAGTACAAAAGCTGTCCATTAATTTGCTTAACTTCCTCCATATATTTATATAGATGTAGTCGTGCGTATGATGTTACAAAAGCAGCCACGTGAAGACAATTAGTGTCTGGAGGTTTGGCGAATTCTTCCTTTTTGCGCACCACACACCGGTCCATAAATTCGCTGACATGCTCAAAATCAAGCGTTTCGAGCGTTGGGTCCTCCAACAATTGATGGAATTCTTCAGGTGTTCTTGCATACTTAACTTCGGTTGTCCCCACACGTTGAGCCAGTTTTCCCCACAAAGAATTTGCCAATATTTTCTAAAAAAATATTTTCCATTTAAAAATTTTTTATATCCCACCGCAATCATTCGAAGTCCAGGATTTATTTCCACTTTTGCTGGATCCATTCTAATCCCCTCAATTCGATCAAATTCGGCAATGTATCGATCGCGAGCCTCTTGTGAATCGCATTTTTCGGGCCACCCGCTAGCCTGTTGTTTAAGGCCTACAAATGTATTAACATATCCTTTGAACAGTTCAGGATCCCAGCGATCATAATTCCACACCTAAAAGATTAAGGTTAAAAATAATATAAGGAAATCAAGAGAAAAATAACCTCGTAAATATCTAAAATTTGGTAACCCAGCTCTAGCGCCTTATTCAACTCCACATGGGTGTAACCACTAATCCAAGATCTTTGCTTCATTGAATGACGACATTGTTGTTGTTGTTTGTTGTCCGCACACGAAGAACACAGAGGAAAAGTCAGACGACCATCATGTGTCCACTAATCCACTAATGGGTGTAACCACTAATCACCATTAGCATCCACACCAATCTTCACTTCCTGATCCACATAAAGCGAATTTAAGCCCCCGCGGGTAAAATAGGCAGATTTCTTTACAATATCTTCAATATCCTTTTTCTCTACATTATAGCCCCCGCTCATTATTAAAATTTAAAATAATTATCTAAAATTTAAACATTGAAAAATAAAAGTAAAAATATTTTATGAGTCATTATTTTTTTATTTTGGTCAAAAACATAAACTTAAAAATTGATTGGCAAAAAAAAGAGAAAAAACGGACGCTAACAAGTAACAAACATAGGAAGATATCGATTTAGCCTTTTATTTTCTTTTATTGTCCATTTTTTGTTTTTGGCGTTTTCATTTTTTTCCATTTGAAATTTGTCATTTTTAAATTCGACATTTTGACAATTGACGTTTTGCAATGGTGATCTTTTGTCCGCCCCCGCGGAAACTATTCTTCGACTTTTGGGTTGGATTGCGGGCGGCGGGCTTGGTTGCGGGCGGACCCCTCCCCTATTAAATTAGCGATTAATCAATCGATAATTTAATAGGGGACAGATAGTAGTACCGGCATCTACGGGATTAATCCCGCAGGATCCCAAAAATCCCGTTACGTGATCTTGGGATTGCGATTTTACCGATCTCTATACGACACACTTGTTTTTCGAACTGAACCAAAACGTTGCAAATGGCCCAACCCTGTATTTTTTGAAACAATCCAAGTTGCGACCGGTAAAAAGTGAAGTTAGGGTTAGATATTTTGACTGAGTAGGGCCACAATATTAATAACTCTAAAGATACAGATCCACTAATAATATGTAAAGAATTTTCAATTCTAAAATTTTTTTAGGATTTTTCAAAGACTTGAAGATATGAAAGAAATTGTATTCTTCTGATGCATGTTTTTTAGTTGCAGAACAAATTCAACAACGAATGTTTTTTTACTTTCCTTATATCTATAATTCCTATCCTATCTTATTTTGTTCTTTTCTTTTCCTTCATAATCGTTGTTAGAAAAACAGATAAATCATATTTAAAGTTTACTAAAAATGTTAACATAATTGTAGTAGGGTTGATGTCTCATAATTAGAGACAGCCCAAATATGCACTGGAAATCGCCAAATATTCGAATATATTTGCACCGAATAGCCCAAAATATGCACCAAAATATGCAAAATTTCCTAAAAGGTGCTCTGTGTGATTTCGGCGGAAGTGAATTGGGCAGTGAGTTAAATAGGTTGTTTTGGGCGGTGCTGTATGATTTCGGCAGTAGTGTGTATTTATCGTCACTGATACCCCGAAACTCTTCACGCTCTCTTTAACCTTCTCCTCCAAATCATCGATATCTCCTTTAATTCTCCAATATCCGAAAAAATCAATTAATAATTTTTAAATAAATCTTTTAATATAGACCTTTTAATATGATTAGCAAACATTTTATGAAAACAATTGTGTAATACAATTTTTATATATTAAACAAAAAAATTCATTTTTAAGGCAAAGTCTTCCCTTCAAGTCTTATTTATTTCCTTCTGCAATTTTATGTTATCTTCATTATTTTTCTTTGATTACAGTAACAGACACGACAAATATAGTGTCCAGGTTTCGAGTGATGATACCAAATTTTCTTATTCATAACTCCGCAAATAAAACATTTTCGATCTTGGGTAATTCGCTAGAATATTTATAAAAATATAATATTTTCAGTTAGTTATGTAAGGAGGATAAGGATCCAGCTGGCTAGCATTAAAACGCTCACTAGGCGTGGGTTTAAGATCTATTAAAAGAGAAGGTGAAAGTAACGTCCCTGTAGCTTATTTGGTAGAGCATCTGTACGTGGTCAGTAGCTCAGCTGTTAGAGCACTGTACGTGGTGAGGGAACGCGCCTAGCAATACATAAATGCCAGCAGGTCGCAGGATCGAAGGTTGCACGGGATTAAACTTTACCTCGCTCTTGCTGTTAGTTTCTTGATTCGTTTAAACGACCGTTTGTTGCTCGTCAAAGAACGCTCGTCATTTTAATAACCTGCATAGAAACACAAACCTTTTTAGTTTTAAACCAAAATTTTATCGGTCTGAGCTTTCCATTATTTTTTAGTTTATATCTGTAACAATCGTGGCACAAATAATTTTCTTTTATGTATATATCCCATTGTCTAGTTTGTTTAACTCTACAATTGAAGCAATGCCGTTTATCTCCTTCAATAATTCCACCTATAAATATTAAGTGTAAAACATTCAAAAATTGGCATAAAATATAGATGAACAGCCTAGGATTAAAAAATTTTCGTCTGCAGTGTTGAAGTCAAAGGTCTATCGGTTAAACCTCAGTTAAATCCTCACCGGGATGGCTCGTGTCAAATCACCAAAAGGGGCATCGGCTCCTCTAAATCCAAATTCTACGATAGATCGAAACCGAACCGACCCCGATCCAGAGCCTTCTGATAAATGAAACCGAACCAAAAATTAGTCGATGCAGGTGGGAGTTGTATAAGTGAATTTAATGAAAGGATTGACTAAAATTAAAAATTCAGTTACTTATTTTATTGCCAATATAAATAATTCTGCTTTCTAATTCTTTTGGATATTCAACTTTTTGTTTTTCTAACAATTCAATTTTATATCCAATTAAATTAATTTCTGTCCAATAACTTGATAAAAGTTTGCCTTTGTAATTTTCTATATTTTCCTTTAATAATTCTTTTTTATTTATATTTCCTAAACTTTCTTCTAATATCGAAGTTTCATAATAGTTGTTTTTCTTTTTCTCGATAAAATTGTTATTTAGGAGCAGCTTAAATTAATGGTTAAATTAATATACCGTATTTTCTCGATTAATTCCCCTCCCTCGAATAATCCCCCCTTTTGATTAATTCCCCATGCTAGAGTTGTGTTGAAACAATAATTCCCCCCTCCCCCAAATACTCTACTACACGTTTAAATGTTAAAACTCGAATAATTCCCCACCCTCGATTAATTCCCCATGCCAAGGAAGGGTTGAAAAAAATTCCCCAGGGGAATTAATCGATTAATTCCCCATGACAAGGAAGGGTTGAAAAAAATTCCCCAGGGGAATTAATCGATTAATTCCCCATGACAAGGAAGGGTTGAAAAAAATTCCCCAGGGGAATTAATCGATTAATTCCCCATGACAAGGAAGGGTTGAAAAAAATTCCCCAGGGGAATTAATCGAGAAAATACGGTAAGCATCATAGAAAAATCTTAGAATCTGTATGAAAGTAAATGATACATATCGGTTATCTCCCCACATTTTCTTTACTTTTATTTCTTCTCTATCTTCCCAAAGTTTACAAATGTCAAAGTCTAATATTGGTAATAATGGTCTTTTCCGTACAGTATTATTAATACCGATAAATACCGATCAACTTTGTTGTGTATGAGCGTTAGCCCTTAGAGTGATTAGTATAAAAGCCCAGCCAATAGTTAGTTCTCTCTCCCAGTTTTAGTTCTTCTACCTACCTTCACCTGCTCTGTATTTCTTTGTGCGATAAACGTTTTTGTTCTGATCTCTTCGTAAGCGGGGTCATAACAGTGGCGCGGTCGAGTAAAAAGAACCAGTCTCGTCTACTTCAAAAAAAAGTCGTCAACAGCTTCAATAAGAAAAAGTCGTCAACAGCTTCAATAAGAAAAAGTCGGCAACAGCTACATAAAGAGAAATGGCCTTGATAAGTAAAGTAAAAACATGGTGGGAAAACCATGAGTGTGTAATGTAAGGAACAGTGTTGACATTCTCCATGTGAGTATGAGTGTAAAACCTAAATGGTTAACAAAAAAAGTATTAGTGAACGGAAGCGAAGTGGAGTTCATTTTGGACTCAGGGGCCCAAATTAGTTGTATAAGTGAAGTGACATGGAAGAATATTGGTAGCCCAAAGCTCACTGGAGTGCCTTGCAAAGGCAGAAGTTTCACAGGAAACGAGTTTAGTATGTTGGGCAGTTTTATGGCGAGTGTCGAAGTAGACGAAAGTAAACAAGTATTGGTGACACATGTCACAAGTGAAAAATTGAATTTGTTTGGCCTGCCATGGATAATTGAAGTTGAGAATAAATTGGGGTATCCAATAGTGTCTAGTATTAAAAAGAGTGAAGAGCCGATTAAAGTGTTAGAAATTGAAAAGGCACAAAGTAAAATTAGTGAAATAGTAAACAAATTGGCAGTGCAGTTCAAGAAAGTGTTTGAGCCAGTTTAGGCCATTGTACAAAAATGAAGGCTCATTTGTATATGAAGCCAGGAGTGAGTCCAGTATTTGTACGGGCTAGACCAGTACCAATTGGCGTTAAAGACGCAATTGAAAAAGAGTTAAGTAGATTGAGTGAAATTGGAGCTATTAAGCCAATTGAATTTGCTAATTGGGCAGCGCCTATTTTAGCAATTAAAAAGGCAAACGGCAAAACAAGAGTGTGTATGGATTATTCAACAGGGTTGAATAATGCAATTGAATTAGATAGGCATCCTTTGCCAAAGCCTAGTGAAATATGGGCTGAGATCCATGGAAGTAAAGTGTTTTCGCAATTGGATCTCAGAGATGCCTATTTACAGATTGAGTTAGACGAGCAATCTAAAAAAGTGGCGTGTATTAATACACATAAAGGATTGTTTGAAGTGCAAAGATTGCCGTTTGGAGTGAAATCAGCACCAGGAATATTTCAAAGATTGATGGATAAATTGATTAGTGGAATTCCTGGAGTGTTTGCCTATTTAGATGATTTAATAATAGTTTCTAAAAATATTGAAGATCATAAAGTGCAATTGTTTGAAATATTTGATCGAATTGAAAAGTGGGGATTAAAAATCCAGTTAGAAAAGTGTAATTTTTTCAAAGAAAAATTGAAGTTTTTAGGCCATATTGTATCTAAAAGTGGAATTGAACCTGACCCAGAAAAGAAAAAGAAAATAAGTGAATTAACACGCCCAAGAGATGTTAAAGAATTGAAGTCTTTTATGGGTACAATTAATTATTATGGGCGGTTTGTTAGTGAAATGCATAAGTATAGAGGGCCATTAGATAAATTGCTAAAAAAAGAAGTGAAGTGGGAGTGGGGCCAAGATCAAGAAAAGGCTTTCCAAAGTGTTAAAAAAGTGCTAAATTCTGATCTAATGCTAACGCATTTCGATCCAGAATTAGAAATAATAGTGACAGCAGATGCATCGAATTATGGAGTGGGAGCAGTAATATCGCATAAATTTCCAAATGGAAAGGAAAAAGTGATTGAGTACGCAAGTAAATCATTGAATGATGCAGAAAAGAATTATAGCCAAATTGAAAAAGAAGGCTTAGCATTAGTGTTTGCAGTGCAGAAGTTTCATAAAATGCTATTCGGCAGAAAGTTCATATTGAGAACGGATCATAAACCGTTATTGGCCATCTTTGGCAAAAATAAAGGCATTAAAGTGTTTTCTGCATCAAGATTACAAAGATGGGCATTGTTATTGACAAATTACGATTTTAAAATCGAATTTGTAAGTACAAACCAAATGGGTATGGCTGATACATTGTCAAGATTGATAAGTGAAAAGAGTGAATTAGAAGATAAAGTGATTGCATTAGTTGCAAAAAGTGAAAATTGTAGTGATGAAGATAGTAGTGATGAGGACTCATTGTTAGTGGAAGAGTCAGTTAAATATGTATTAAACATAATGCTGGATGAAGTGCCAGTGAATGCCGAACAAGTGAAGAGTGAAACAGAAAATGATAGTGAATTAAAAATGATTAAGCAATTCATTAAAAATGGGTGGCCAAAAGTATTAAGTGATCCAGCATTAAGTATTTGGTCGAACAGAAGACAAGATTTAGAAGTGATCGATGAGTGTATTATGTGTAGTGGAAAAATAGTGATCCCAAAAGCTTTGAGGAAAAGTGTATTGAAAGTATTACATGAAACACATCCGGGAAGTGCAAAAATGAAAGGAGTTGCCCGGGAGTATATGTATTGGCCAAATATTGGTACAGATATTGAAAATTGGGTCGCAAATTGTATAATGTGCCAAGCAGCGGCAAAAAGACCAATTAAAAGTGAGTTGCGACCATGGCCAAATACAAATAGAAATTGGGAAAGAGTGCATATTGATTTTGCTGGGCCGTGTAAAGACGGAAAAGTGTATTTTATTGTAATTGATGCGCACTCAAAGTGGCCTGAAGTGTTTGAAAATATGACAACCTCAGCAAAAGATGTTATAAAGTGTTTTGAGTGGTTGGGAACCCATTACGGGTACCCAGAAACAATAGTGTCTGATAATGGAAGTCCATTCCGATCAAATGAGTTTAAAGTGTATTGTCAAAATAAGGGGATTAGTCAAGTATTTAGTGCCCCATATCATCCACAATCCAATGGTCAAGTGGAAAGATTTGTGGATTATTTTAAAAGAATGATGACAAAAAATTCTAATAAGAAGAATTGGCTCAGTGAAGTGTTATTGTTTTATAGAGCCAGTCCTCATGAATCATTGGAAGGGAAATCCCCTAGTGAAGTGTTTCTTGGAAGGAAATTGCGATTGAATTTAGCGAGATTAATACCCAAAAGAGTGACCTTACAAGAAAATAAAGTGATAACACCTCAACAAGTGAGAATGAAAACGTGGTTTGATAAACACCATGGAGTAAAAAACCGAAAAATCGGTAAGTTAGTGTATTTCTTAAATTACCGAAAAGATGGTAAAATTAATTGGTTGGATGGTGAAGTGGAAAGTAAAAAGGGAGTTATCTATAAGATATACTCGCCAGTATTGAATGCCGTGGTAACTCGGCACGAAAATCAAATTAGAAATAGAAGTTTAAGTGAAGATTGTAATACTTTGTGGAAAAGTGAAAGTGTAAGTGATAGTGGATTGAAAAAAGTTGATAAACCACATAAATATTGTTTGAGAAATAGTATTAGACAGCCTCAAAAATTAGTGATGTCTAAGGAAAGTGTAAAAAAGTATGCGGAAGAGGCTATAAAGTATCCAGTGAAATTAGTAAGACCAAGAGGAGTGTCAAGTACAGTGGGAACAAGCCAAAGATGAAAGATGTTGAAGATGATAAAAATATGGAGACGTAGATGTGTAAAATAAATAAATAAATAAAATTTTGTGATAATATTATTGTTGTATTTTTTGTAATGTTGTATGTATTTTTTGTTCCCATTGCCCTTATTCCCCCAAATTTTTGTATGTATTTTTGTTGTTGTTTGTTTGGCTGGCAAAGTTAAGTATATTGTAAAGCTTCGGCTTTAAGTGAAGCCGAACCTTTTTTTCAAGGGGGGGAGGTGTTGTGTATGAGCGTTAGCCCTTAGAGTGATTAGTATAAAAGCCCAGCCAATAGTTAGTTCTCTCTCCCAGTTTTAGTTCTTCTACCTACATTCACCTGCTCTGTATTTCTTTGTGCGATAAACGTTTTTGTTCTGATCTCTTCGTAAGCGGGGTCATAACAAACTTCAAAATTTTATCTGTCGTTATTCCGTACCATACTAACGATACGGAATACCGATAAATACCGAAAAATATGGCCGTAATAGAGTACGGACCGATAACTAACTTTAAGTCATAAATTTATTTACAAAAACAAAATTTCAGAAAACTATTTAGGGGTAGAATGAAAACGTTATTAATTTCTTGGAAGAATAAAAAAAGAAAATAAGGAAAATAACAGATAAGTTAAAAAAGATTTATTGTAATGCTCGAATATTCAAAATATAATTTACCCGTTTTTCAATTCCCGGCAAAATTTTTTGAATAATTTCATTATTGGCAATTTCAATCACAACTTTCTTATTTAATTGAATAGTTGGAATGTATCTCGAACAATCTTTTATTTCAACTTCAAAAATATTTTTTTGACTGTTGAAATTAACTAAATTCAAGAATCTCTCTATATTTTTGTAAAAGCAAGCATGTTGATTATTGCTCCTTTTGATTGTTTTCAATACGAAACGGTTGTTTAGTTCAACACTTTTTAAATAAATAAATTCTCTTTTATCTTCCCAATCATCCTTGATTTTCAATTCAACTTCAATATTTTTCCCATCACAATGAATATTGAAAAAATTTAAGACAATTAGAATAACAAATATTCTAACCATCCCAAATTTCATATTAAAAACTAAGAAAATGTTTAGATATAGAGCAGGGATGGATTCTTTTGAATATTAAAAAGTGGAAGGCGTAAGGGAAAGAAATCGGAATAAAATAAAATAGCGAAAGACGGAGCGGAAGGGCCAAAAGATGCGGAATATTGTGGAAGACAAGACGGAAGAAAATACATCCCCTGGTATATTGCATTGAATTCGAAACTGGGTCTGATCCTGATAGCGTGCATTTATAAATCTCTCTCTACCTTAGAGATAAATTTTATCCTTCCTAAAATCTTTAGAATCTTGGGTATCCAAATATATTACAAGAATATATTATTTATTTTCAATTACAAAATATATTAATATTTCACAATTTTGGGCAAGAGATGGAACAATGGCTTTTACTGAATAAGGGCAAAGGAAGAAAGAATGAATGTCCCTCTCTTGCCCCAAATATTTATATCATAATTTTAAGTGGGTGTATAAAAAAATGTTTATTCCAAAAATATATGTACATATTTTAAAATATTCGTCATCATGAAATGACAGTATTCTGAAACCTTACACTTTGAAGAAATCTTGGTATTCCAGGCTTTAGGTCTACGATCTTATATCTAACTTCTAATAGATTATGAACGGATAAAATTATAAATGTATTCTTGTAAAACCAACATTTTTAAAATTATATACTTTAAGTTGAAATGTTAAATTCGGTGAAGTCGGAACTAGATTATTATGTATTTTATTTAAAGCGAATGAGATATATTTTTTACCTCTTTTTAAAAGATATATTGGTCTCAGAGCTAAAGGTAAAGAAAGGCTCTAAGCAAATGAGCCAAAATTGAATTATTGAGTAATTTTTATTGTGGCGAGCAATTGGCTATTAAAGTGCGAATATAAAAATGATTCGGCAAATTTTTAAATTTCTTTAAAGTTTTATCAAAGAAAAATATAAAAGGGCAAAAAAACAATTTTGAAAGAGCCTGCTTGCTTGTTGCACGTGAATTTTATTAATTTCCGATTTGTTTTGGGTAAAAAACAATTTTACATAATTAATAATAGCGAGAATTGAAATTCGACGAACTACCGTATTTCCTCTATTAGAATGCCATGGCATTCTATTTTTCAATCAACTTCAATGGCAGAGGGTGGCATTCAAATAGAGGGTCTCTCTGAAAATTTTAACTTCTTCAATTTAAATTCGTTTTAACAGACGTCGTCATCTTCATCCTCAGGTTTGTCGTTCAGATAACGAAGATAATCCTCCTCATCTTCCTCATCTGAATCTATCTGATTTGTGTAATTAATGTTAGTTGGCTCTTCCACTCCAGTTTGATTTTGCTTTTCCATATAAATTTCTGTTTCGCCTTTAGTACATTCTTCCTCCTCTTGGTTAAAAAGATTCCTTCTTCAAATTGAATGCTCTCTTCGTAAACGATTGGTAATTTACCTTTATTTCTGCCGTCTTCATTCTGTGTATTAACAAAAGAAGTTCCTTCATTATTATCAGTATGAATATTTCCTACCTTTGGATCAGCATTTTTCAAGTTTCCTTTTTTATTTTTCCTTTTTTCTCGGTATTTTCGGGCGGATTCTTTCCTCTTTTCCTTATTATTTTCTCTGTATTTACGTTTAATTTCTTTCAACTTTATTTTATTATTTTGGTAATAATTTCGGTCATATTCTCGCTTCTTATGTTTATTATTTTCTCTGTATTTTCGTTTATTTTCTTTCAACTTTTCTTTATTGTTTTGAATGTAAATTTTCATATATACACTTCTATTAAACTTTTCTTTATTATCTATAGTTGTTCTGCCTTTTTTAGAAATTGTATTTTTTGGTGCTAACATTTCATTTTTTTGAATCTGAGCATTAACCGATGATTCAGCCCCATCTTTATCCTTCGAGGTTTCCCCAACTCTAGTCAATTCATTTTTATCTTTATTATTCTTAACAGAATTAATTAACCTCCAAAATATTGCGTTGAATGTTAGAATTATTAAAATACTATCAAGTTTCATCATAAATTAATTTAAAATTAAATTTTATTTACTACTAATTAACCAAAAATGATGGAATTTAAGCTATTAAATTTATATAAGCCATATAGTTGAGAAAACACATTGGGAAAATTATTTTACATTTCATAATAAAAAATATAAAGTACAAGTCTAAATTAAAAAAACAAAGTACATTGCTATATATTCTAAAAAATCTTTTAAGGTTTAAACCAGGGTTGATCGAAATTTCGTTTAGCTATTTCGTACTCTTTTTTATATCGTTTCGAAACAAAATAGACAAAATTCCCGACGAAACAAAACAAGAAATGCACTTCTAATGCCTGAATCTAGGTGAATAAAAGTTAACTTTTACATAGTGATTTTTGTCTTATAAAAACTTAAAATTCTCAAAATTTTCGGATGCAGCGTTGAAAAGGAAGAATCTGTCAATGTTGCTACAAGAGCAACTCAGGTTTTTCAATTTTTGTCATAAAACAAATTTCTGCCTTCTAGCCTTATGAAAATTTAAAAATTTTTGTTGCGACGCATGAAAGCAAGTTATAAAATAAATTAGATTGTCCAATCTCTTTAAATCAGTTTTCTGAAAACAATAAGAGAATAAACCTTTACTATGCCCAACGGAGGGGTAAAATCCTGTTCTTAATTTGAAGGCTTAAGAGAATTCTGAGGAGATTTAGATAGAGCGAAATTTGAGATATTGAAGGAAGGTTAGACGCGATTTTTCTGCGCCAGTACTGAAAATTAGTTTCCTGGCATTTTTCGGCCATTAGGAGTTTATTTTTTGTTTTGTTTCGGCGGGAATTTTGCCTATTTCGTTTCTAAACGAACAAAATTTCGAACATCCCTGGTTTAAACCTTTCGCAATGCACTTTCCTTTAATAAAGACATGTACTTTATATTTTTATTATGAAATGTAAAATAATTTTCCCAATGTGTTTTCTCATCTATATTGCTTATTTAAATTCAAAAAATTTAAATTTATAAATTTGGTTAAATTGTAGTACATAAAATAATATTTTAAATAAATTTTTTAAATTAATTTATGATGAAACTTGATAGAATTCTAATAATATTAACATTCAACGCGATATTTTGGAGTTTAATTAATTCTGTTAAATATAATAAAAATCAAAGTGATTTAACTAGAGTTGGGGAAACCTCAAAGGATAACGATGGGGCTGAATCATCGGTTAATGCTCGAATTCAAAAAGATGAAACGTTGAAACCAAAATATACAATTGCAAAAAAAGGCACAACAATAGATAATAAAGAAAAGTGTAATAAGAGTGAATATATGAAAATTTACTATCAAAATAATAAGGAAAAGAAGCGGGAATATGATCGAAAATACCGTCTAAATAATAAAGAAAAAAATCGAGAATCTAACCGAAAATATTGCCAAAACAATAAAGAAAAGAGGAAAGAATCTGCCCGAAAATACCGAGAAAATAATAGAGAAAAAACTCGAGAATCTATCCGAAAATATTGCCAAAATAATAAAGAGAAGAGGAAAGAATCCGCCCGAAAATACCGAGAAAAAATGAAAAATAAAAAAGAAAACTTAAAAAATTCTGATACAAAGGCAGGAAATAATCATTTTGATAATAATGAAGGAACTTCTTTTGTTAATACACAGAATGAAGACGGCAGAAATAAAGGTAAATTACCAATCGTTTACGAGGAGAGCATTCAATTTGAGGAAGGAAATCTCTTTAACCAAGAGGAGGAAGAATGTACTAAAGGCGAAACAGAAACTTATATGGAAGAGAAAAATCAAACTGTGGTGGAAGAGCCAACTAACATTAATTACATAAATCAGATAGATTCAGATGAGGAAGATGAGGAGGATTATCTTCGTTATCTGAACGACAAACCTGAGGATGAAGATGAG
The DNA here is from genome assembly GCA_036172955.1 of Meloidogyne arenaria. Taxonomy (NCBI): domain Eukaryota; kingdom Metazoa; phylum Nematoda; class Chromadorea; order Rhabditida; family Meloidogynidae; genus Meloidogyne; species Meloidogyne arenaria. Next base: position 7,302,649 of record JARQAB010000004.1, read on the forward strand.
GACATTTGATAAAAAGAGATTAATTGTTAAAAAAGAAATTAAATCAGAGGAACAAATATAAACTTTAATATTATTATATTAGATAAAGGATTGTCTGAGAAAGTTTTATAATTATGAGTAATTTCAATTTAAATATATTTTAATTTATTCTATACTCACGTTTAATGAAAACAGACAACAAAAATATTTTTTTAATTTTAAAGTTAATAAAATTCATTATTTGCTCTTTGAAAATTAAAAAAAAAATTTTTCTTCCAATCTTTTTTTCATGCAAACATGTACATCGTTATCCTCACGTTTCTCGTTAAAATCGAAAGTATACGCATTAAAATTATGATGCACTGTTGTTAATCTGTCACGGTTGTCCGGAATTTATTTGAATAAGTATTTATACTGATTTTGCTTTAAAAAATGCCAGGAAACTAATTTTCAGAAAAAATGGCAAAACTATAGATAATAAAGAAAAGTGTAATAGAAGTGAATATATGAAAATTTACTATCAAAACAATAAAGAAAAGTTGAAAGAAAATAAACGAAAATATCGAGAAAATAATAAGGAAAAGAAGCGGGAATCAGATCGAAAATACCGAGAAAACAATAGAGAAAAGTTGAGGGAATCTGTCCGAAAATACCGAGAAAAAATGAAAAATAAAAAAGAAAACTTAAAAAATGTTGATCCAAAGGTAGGAAATATTCGTTCGGATAATAATGAAGGAACTTCTTTTGTTAATACACATAATGAAGATGGCAGAAATAAAGGTAAATTACCAATCGTTTACGGGGAGAGCATTCAATTTGAAGAGGGAAAACTCTTTAACCAAGTGGAGGAAGAATGTACTAAAGGCGAAACAGACATTTATATGGAAGAGCAAAATCAAACTGTGGTGGAAGAGCCAACTAATATTAATTACAGAAACCAGATAGATTCAAACAAGGAATATTATCTTCTTGATCCGAAGAAAAAACCTGAGGATGAAGATGAGGACGTTTGATAAAAAAGAAATTAATTTGAAGAAGTTAAAAAAATTTTCATAGAGAGTATATTAAAGAATTTTTAACTTTAAAAACTTCGTTGTAAACAGTATAAAATTTAGAAAATTGTCTTTTTTTAAACCACACATTTTACTTAAATGGTTTGTCTCAAATAATAAGCAAATATCTGATCTAAACCTATAACGATTTTATGCAAATTCTTTAATTGAAAATCAAAGATAACGGACAAAACATGTTCGAATTTGAGACGTCGCGTTTACTAAAGAAATTTATTTTTGGCATTATGTTTTTAAATGACATTATGTCCCAGAATTTATTAAAATTGAAATAGTGTAGAGATTGAAGAGAGACAAGAGACAGTAAAAAAAGGAAAATTAATCTGAGACTCAAATAGGAGTGGGGGGCAGGATATGAACAAAGTACCAAAGGGGTAAAACAAATTTTCATGACCATGTCAAATCGTCAGATTTCGCTTATTTTGGTGTCAGTCGACTCGGCCCGAAGAGCCCTTTCGATTGACAAATATAGATTGTCCAAATCTAAAGTGGCCCTGTAAAGTGCTGTTTAGTCAAAATAAAGATTGTTTAACTATCAAATACAGTATAAAATTAAAAATTAATGTTCATTTTATTTAAATCAAATAAAAACTAGTAAAAAATATTTTTTATGTAGAATCTTAAAAAATGACAAAAAATTATTTGTAAATACAATGGAATCGGGCCGGATTTAGGGGCAAAAAACCATTCGAGTTCGGTCCCTGGTAAGGATTGGAGAGAGTTATTAGAGCACTTTTACCCTGTTTTTTTAGTTAATTAATTAATAGAGACGGTACTCAAAGTAAAGAAATAGTAAAAAAAATGGAGAGAATGAGAGAGAAAAAAAGGAAAAAAATGTCAAAAATTAATTTTTAAATTATATGGATGTAGTTAAAATTAAAGGTAATAGTTTGGAATTCGCCCCCCCTTTTTTCACCGTTTCCCTGACCATTTTGAGCTTTTTTGTTTGATACATAATTTATCATATATCATTCGAAAGCGCTCTTCGAGCTTGGTCGAATGATATCAAGATTGGCTAGATCTGATCATTCTTACCAAAATTATGCAGCTAAATCCTAGTTGGGTAAACTTTTTGTGCCAATGCAGGTGGATAAAATAAACGGTCACAACTTTGTTCACTTAAGTCAAATTTCATTGATTTTAATGTCATTCGACTCAGCTTGAAGAGCTCTTTCGAATGATATATAATTTGCCATAAAATGTGAAGAGACTAGGAAAAAATAGAAAAAAAAGGGGGGGCGAATTCCAAACTATTAATATTAGCGTATTGTTCTTTAGCGTATTGTTCAAATTTCTTTCCGGAATTGTTTACTAATATGCATGAAGCTTTTCTTACTTTTGTTCCAAAATTTATCTCATAAAAATTTATTCCCTTTTCATATATAGCCGAAGTGCATAATACATTTTTCATTTCAATTATATTGCCATTAATATCCTCCTAAATAAAAAAATATTTTAAACAAATTTTAACATTTTTATTTATCCGAATGACAATTCCTGATATAAAATTTACAGGGTGATTTTAGGATTTAGGAGATTATTATTTATTTTTAAAAATTTATTATTTATTTAATAAAAAAAATTTATTTATTTTTCTCTTTATTTAAAAAATAGCCAAAATTTTGCAACATGGATTTTTTTCATATTTTCAATTTAAAAAACTTACTTTATATAAAATATATTTATTTTCAGGACATATTTTTATTCTCTTACATCCAGATTTGTACTTTTTTCTAGAATTTATAGTTAGTTTTTCATTTTTATTGAAATTTTCTAATTCAAATTTATTCCGTTCATTTTCTTGATTTTCACATTCAACGAAAACTTTTAATTTCTCCATACGTGTTTCCCAAAAGAATTGTACATACCGAAAAAGATTTTCAAATAAATTTATTATTTTATCAAAATCCTCTTCTTCACTTTTTGTTAGTATTTTGTATTTTGTTTTGTCTTTATGAAGAATAACATAAACTATTGAATTGTTTTCAACTAGTATCTGATTAATTATCTAGAAATTTTAATATGAATGTTTTGATAACAAATCCCAAAACACTGCTTACTCATCGAAGAAGATTGGATACCCTTCATAAGGTTACATCCCTATTTGCCAAAACAATGAGGACAAATAAGTATTTAAATATAAAAAGTGTGGGTTTAAAAACATTTTCCTTAAATTCTCAAAAAGTGTAAACGAACATTGTGTTCATTAATCGAAATCATCAGATTATATGTATTGCCTAGCTTCTCTTCAATAATATCATGTTGGGTAAAATGAAAGTTATCATAGCCGTCTGTTTTTCCAAAAAACTGTTGGCCACCTTCCAATGTATTTGTTAATTTCAAGTTGAAACGTTCCCTTGTTTCATTTGTCAAATAATGCGGATACTCAAAATTGTTTTCTTTAATTTCTCTCCATGCTATCTTTACAAATATAGACAATGGTTCAACATTTTTATAAAATTCATCATTTTCATATCCTATCGGATTGTATTCAGAAGCTTTATCTGTCACTATACTCGATCCATTCTCAATAAATTTATTACGAGATTGACTTTCAATGATAAAAGCACTAGGTTTATATGCTTGAACAACACTAGTTCCGATGGTCGAGTGGGCTTAAATATAAACAGTCTTTAATTTAAACATTACAAAAAACATGCCTGGAAATTCTCCTCTATCATGCTTGGGATAAATATTTTCTATGTTAATACCCATGGATTTATCAAAAAAATCATCTAATCCCTGAAAAAAATCATCGTTATTGTCAGAATTCTTTTCATGATGGCTTCCTGCATTGTTTGTATTAATATGGATTGAGGAATCCATTACATTAGGTTCAGGATCTATCATAGTTGAATTTGAATCCTCTCCATTGATATTATGATGTTTGAAGCTTTCAGGATGTTTGTCGCTTCCCTGAAAATTGTTATTGTAAAGCATATAGTTACTAGGCCAGGGTACTAAGGCCAGGGCAGTTTTATTTTATGTATTGATGTTAAGCATGTATTAGTGTTAGTCCCTGGCCCCTTCGTCTTGCTTATCTATATATTCATAGTTTAGTGTATTCATCAACCATAACAATTTAGTAGAAAAATTAATTAAAATAATATTTAAAACCTTTCTCACTTTGTCAACTTTTGTCTCTTTATACTCAATATGACCTTTCGGACAGTGCTCCTTAACATATCTCTCCGCCATCTTCTCAGCGATAACACTCAGATCAAATTCGTAATTAATTTCGTCGGCAGCAGCTGATGCACACATTCCTGCTTTATACATTCCACAAAGAAGTTTTAGAATTTTCCCTTTTTTACAGTTTACAATGTTATCTAAAAAAGATGCCAGTAATTTTATGTAACTAGATTAAATATCAAATAAAAATTATAATAATTTAATAAACATGTTAATACCAACCATTATTTCCATAATTGATAATTTCAGCTTCATTCCAATCTGTGATAAAATTTTAAAAATTATAAGATAACGTCTTTATCGGTTTCTGGAAATGAGGCATAAGTTTTTACACTAATACAATTGGACTTTACCAAGAAATAAATTAGAATGGGTCTCCCTAGTTTAGTAGGGCATCGGTGATTAGGATTGACGGCATCGATATTCGGTTATTTTCTTATAACAAGTTCCTATAATACCAACCATTATTTTATCTATTATAAGAACACAGAAAAGACTGAGTTTTACGTGAAACAAGATACTGAATTAACACAATTTTCTAAAAAATGTTTACCCAAGTTTTGGTCAAAAATTTTATCAATTTCAGTTTCATCTTGTTCACCATAACTTGAATTATAACTGCAATTTTCTATCAAATTTTCTTTAGCGTATTGTTCAAATTTCTTTCCGGAATTGTTTACTAATATGCATGAAGCTTTTCTTACTTTTGTTCCAAAATTTATCTCATAATAATTTATTCCCTTTTCATATATAGCCGAAGTGCATAATACATTTTTCATTTCGCTTATATTGCCATTAATATCCTCCTAAATAAAAAAATATTTTAAACAAATTTTGGTCATTTTTTTTATCCGAATGACAATTGCTGATATAAAATTTACAGGGTAACCCAAAAATAACCGGCACTTTCTATTTCATCATAACTTTTTTTTCTCATTTATTTTCTTTCATATTTTTGCACTCAATTTGTAGAGTTCGGAAATTCTTGGTTATTTCTGTTCTGTATTTATTTCTCTATCATTTAAATTTTATTTGATCTCATTATTTTTAATTCGAACAAAGTTATGCCAAAAATAAGACGCCCGATTTGGGTCACCCATTAAAAAACTTATTCAAGTTTTCAGCGACGCATCAATTTATAAATCATTTAGATTTTATTACGTATAGTAACATAAATGCTAAATAATTACACTGTATTATTGTTTCAATCTCTGGCTGGAAGGGATAATTAATCAGGAGGAGGTGGTAGATTTTGGGGTTTTGATATTGATTCTTGAAATGTTTTGCGGGTATCAACGGTTGAGGGAGCCAACAGTTGCGGGTTCTGTACTCAGTAACATAAACCTTTGCCCCTTTTACGATTTTCACCCTTTTCACTATTTATTAATATTTCTAAAATTAATATAGGAAAAATAGGGGGTAATTATTAGAGAGGGGTAATTCAGCATTCACGGTAATGCCGTAGCATCACGTCAACATATAATTTTTATTTTTCTAATAAAAAAAATACTTTCCTTGTATAATTTATATTTATTTTCAGGACATATTTTTATTCTCTTACATCCAGATTTGTACTTTTTTCTAGAATTTACAGTTTGTTTTTCATTTTTATTGAAATTTTCTAATTCAAATTTATTCTGTTCATTCATTTGATTTTCACATTCAACGAAAACTTTTAATTTCTCTGAACGTGTTTCCCAAAAAAATTGTACAAATCGAAAAGGATTTTTAAATAAATTTATAATTTTATCAAAATCTTTTTCTTGACTTTTTGTTAATACCGTATTTTCTCTAAAATAGCCCCCGGGGGCTATTTTTTTCGATCGACTTCTAGAGGGGGGCTATTTTAGAGAGGGGGGCTATTTTGGAGAGGGGGGCTATTTTTTTCGATGTCTAAATTTAAAAAAAACTAAAATTTATTACCAACAATGGAAGGTCTCTTGACCGCGAAAATTCTCATAATTTTTTTTGTGGTGCTGAAATCGAAAGAAATCTGGCTTCATGTCATGGGAAATTTCAAAAAATTTTTCCTGTCATGCCCAAAGGCAAGATTTTTGTCTTCATGTCATCCCAAAAAAACAACAATTTTTAAAAATACGTCGAGGTGGATATCGAGGACCTGATAATACTAGACTAATCCTCAGACAGATATTGAGAGACTAATAGAAAAGTGATATTAGTGAATGAGACTCTTAATCACCAAATTAAGGCATTAGCAGAGATATCGTGCAAATTATGAAATATCAGTTAATTGGTGGGATATCGAGTGAATTTGATGGATTAAGGGTGTTTGAGGGGATTAAGGGAAAGATCAATGGATTTGAAGATCAATGGTAACGGATATCCGTAAATTCGGTTGAATATTGGATTATCCTCTCATATCCACTATATCCCTTTTAATTCCAAGATCCCTCCTAATGCCCCAAATTCACAATCGCAATCAAAATCCCGATTCTCATTAATCAACGATATTCCTTTTAATCCATAACAACCACCTAATATCCCTCAATATCTCTCAAAATCCAGAGAAATCCACTTAATCGCTTGATGTCCACAACTTAACTATGATATTCACTTTAATCTCTACAAATCCACCGATATCTATATTAATCCTTATTAATCTTATTGAACTATAGGGAATCAACTGTGCCATGCTCTAGAAATAAAATTCCAAAAAAATATTTTTATGGGGGGGGGCTATTTTAGGAGGGGGGCTATTTTGGAGAGGGGGGCTATTTTTTTCGATCAACTCCTAGAGGGGGGCTATTTTAGAGAGGGGGGCTATTTTGGAGAGGGGGGCTATTTTAGAGAAAATACGGTATTTTGTATTTTGCCTTGTCATTATGAAGAATAACATAAACTATTGAATTGTTTTCCACTATTATCGGATTAATAATCTAAAAATTTTAATGAGTGTTATGAATATGTAGAGATAACATTTAAGCTTTAGGCTGTAACATATTTTTCTCAAATAAGTTATGCTGATATAAGCTCAAATCCTTTGTTAAATATTATTTTTATATCTTTTGTTTACAAATGCCTATTAAAGAATATTTTGGAGTTTTTCAACACAAATAAACCTATTTTTATGTTTTTGCACCTATTTTATGTATTTTAGATTTTTATTAAAAATTCTTATTATTTTGTAGTTGAAAAGCATAAACCTATGCCCCTTTCACGATTTTTACCCTTTTTGAGATTGCTAATATTATGGACTTCTAATACATCCGGATTTATACATTTGAATTAGGCTAAGATATTAAAATTGTGGATTGATAATTCAAAAACAATCTTATGCTAAAACTATGTTTTTGGACGTTTCGAAACCCAAGAAGGCCATGGAAAATTTATCTGATCCATAGTAATTAGGAACCCAAGTTAAGCCTTTTAAAATTGCCAAAAAATTAACATTGTGTCCATTAATGGAAATTTCCAAAAAATATGTACTGCCTAGCCCTTCTCCAATAATATCATGTTGGGTAAATTGAAAGTTATCATATCCATCTGTTTTTCCAAAAAACGTTTGTCCACTTTCCAGTAAATTTCCTGTTAATTTCAAGTCAAAACGTTCCTTTGTTTCATCTGTCAAGTAATGTGGATACTCAAAATTGTTTTCTTTAATTTCCCGCCATGATATCTTTACAAATATAGACAATGGTTCAACATTTTTATAAAAGGTGTTTAAAACAAAAAATAATAAAAATAACCACATTTTCTGGAAAAAATTATCAATTGAAAATTATCAATTTCTGAAATAAAATATTCAAATTTTTGTTAAAAATGATCAAATTGAGTAAACAACTGATTACTCAAATCGCCATAGAGCACCGCCATCTATTATCAATTTTATACTAAGAGGCGTACGAAACAAATAAAAAATTCTGTCTCTTTAGCCATCTAACTAGGTTTGATAGTTTGAGACTTAAGTTTTTATTTATTTATTTATTCCCGAAAATGTTTTACAATAAAAAATTCACAATAAAAATTTTTTAATTTTAAATTTTTTAAAATGGGGAGGAAAGGCAAATAATAGAGATAATGAATAAGAGGGAAGATGAATGCCTATTCATTACCCTCCATTATGCGCATGCGTCTAACTCCTTTAACAATAGACATGACTTGATTAATTGATTTTCGAAATTAGAAATCGATTAAAATAGAGAGAGAGAGAAAGTGGGGAAGAAAGAGAGGAGAGGAAGAGCAGTCAAGGGCATGAATCGTGGAATACGTGTTTTATTATTGCTAACATAAGTTTTAACATAATTTAACGGAGGAAAGGCCGGCAAAATGACCTGGGTATTTGGCCGGCAATGTTCGTGATATTTGACAAATCTTAAGACTGAAGATCTTTCTATAAATCGGCAAGCTCAAATTTGATCAGGTCTTTAGGCTTGCCGACATAGAGGGTAAAATGCTCTTTATACTTTTCTTTTAGAGTTTAACATTACACGCAAGGGGTGTCTTCAGTCGAATTAAACAGTCAAAATGTCAGCCAGATTCTTAACTTTATAAAGACCTGCTACAATTCTTGCCTGGGTTCTTGCCTGGGTTCACAACTAACCACAACTTCAACCACAATAGCACAACCACACCATAACTTCACAACTGACCACAATAGTTGCCTTGTATACCTCTAAAGATTTGAATTAAAATCAATCCTTGAAATTTTCACACTTAACTATTTATTCTATATTGCCTACGGTAGATGGATTCAAACCGACCCTTATGTTTTTTCCTACACCGAGGCTGCTTCGAAACTTCGAACTTATATAAGTTTAACCTAGGGTAACAATCCGACCCGTGAAAACCCGTGGGTTTCATCACACAATATTTGGTGAAGTACTGCTTATCTTATCAGGTGAGGTATTATTCAAAAGAGCTAGAAAAGATAATTTCTAGATTTTAATTAACGTTTTCTAATTTTTATTTTATTAATTAAAAAAACTTACTCTTATTAATTTTTAAAAATTAAAAAAATTTTTTTATTGATTAAAAATTAAATTTAATTAAATTAATGGAGAGAGAAGCTGTCAATAGAAAAAATTTTTTCTCTGCTGATTATTTTAAAAAAATTATTTTCTTTTAAATTTTGTTGTTTTCAAAAATTAATTCCAGCGGGAGGCAGTGCCGATAACTGTTGTAACTTTTGGCATATTTTTTATAATTATTTTAATATGCCTGAATTAAATCTCAACCAGCTAAAAACACTGCCAACCGCTGAGAAATAATAAATAAATAAAATAATGTTTTAATATTTGTTTGTTTGTTGTTAATGATTCACATGTAAAAAATTAAAATTTTGGTGATTCTATTAAATGATTAAAAAGAAAATTTGAAAATTGGAGAAAAAAAAGTAAGTAAATAAAAGAAAAATATTTAATATTTTCCAAAATATTTTTTTGAACAATTAAGGAAACTCGAACAAAAAACTGCGGGGAACATAAAAAATAAACGGTGTGTTCAAATCGAGGCAATTATAAAATCTAGAGTGCAGCAAAATCGCAAATACGGGATCCTTTAAAGGGGTTTTTCAAAAACGTGGAACGGGACAGGATCCCGCGGTATTAATATCGTGAATCCAGTTAATCCCGTTTATCGCTTAAAACACGGAATTCCGGGACGGGACCCCGTAAAACGCCGTACGGGATGTTGTTCCGTCTGCACTCTATTAAAGACCATCTTGTAAATCCCATAGCAAAATGCTAGCGATGTCACTATATTAGTAGTATTAATATAGTGATATATAAGTATATGAGTGATATATTTTGATTAGGGTTGGGGGCCCGATCCGGCCCGGTCCGAAAGATCGAGTCGGGCATTGAATTATGGCCCGAAAAAAATCTGACTCGAAAACTCTAATCCTAATTGTGATATATATACACTATATTACTGATATCGCAACATTTTGCTACAGGATTTAAAAGGGGTTTTACGGGATCACGTTTTTGAATTCCGTGTTTTAAGTGATAAACGAGAAGGTGTTGACTCTTTAATCTGAAATTACAAATTTTAACTACCTTTGGTTTGACTCAAAGAATAGAAGAATTAAATAAAATAATAAAAAATTAAGAAAAAAATTTTTTTATTCGAATATAAACATGAATAATCTTCTCTTTCTCTCTTTTAATTTTATTGTTAAATCAGATGTTTATGTTTAGAAGAATTTAAATATACAAGGTTTGTTGTGTGAATACATACATATTTATTTGTTTTTGTGTGTGTTCTTTAATTTTTAGCATTTTTTAGTGCTGATTTTGTATTTTAGAAAGAGTTTTAGCAAGCAATATTTGATATAAGCGGTAAAAAGGGTTGGAGGGGTATTGAGGAGGTTTTTTGGGGCGTGGCAGGCATGTGGCAGAAAAAAATTTTTTGAAGAGAAAATTGATTCGAGAATAAATAGAAAAGAGTAAAAAAGGGCAAAAGGGGAATATTTTAGGGGATAAAAATACCAAAAATAAAAATTAAAATAAACTTGGAAAAGAAGAATTAACACAATTACATATCATGTAAATTCATTTAGAAGCTGTTGGAAGGGGGATATGTATATTTATTTATTTTTTGAGGGAAGGAGGGAAGATAGATGGATGTACTTCTGCCACACCGTTGTTTGTGTGTATATTTATTTTTTATCTCTCTCTATATTTTTTAAATTTAAGAGAGAAAATAAATAAAACAACAAAATATAACAATACGAACGCTAGCCACAAGCAGAGGGGCGACAGTGGCGACAAGAAAAAAAAGAGAAGGGAGAGGGGGAAGCGTTCGCCTCTCTCTATGGACCAGCCGATACGTGCCCCCTCTTCCACACTATATTGACTGCATTCTTTCTTTATAAGGGGAAAATGCGGGAAATAGAAAAAAATAAATAGAAAATATAGGTAGTGTCTGTTTATCTCTGCCCCTGTTAAACCCAAAAACTCTAGCTGTCCCTAAATGACACGCCGAAAGGGGTTTCTGGTTGGTAGGTTGACACATTGGGGGTAGTGATGAATTTGGGAGGAAAATCTACACTCTCTCCCCTTTTCTGTATCTCTCTTCCCTCAATATTGTTTCCCCATGTTTGTCATCCAAGCGATGAGGGGATTAATGATAAAATGTTAGGCGATAAATGTTCCATAAGGCGAGAAAGACTAAAAGTTAAGGAAATAATCTTTTTAGTCGAATAAGGGGTAAAAATTGAGTGACGTAAAGTTTCGGAGCTAAAAAAAGTTGAGGTGGGCATAATTTCCATTTTGACCTTTATATTCAAAAATTGGACATTTTGATCATTTTGGACTTGTAGGCATTTTAGCCCAAAAACGATTTTGTCCCCATTTACCAAAATTATTTTTCTTTTACCCCCAAATTTCTTTTAAAATTTTCTCTAATCTTTTGCCACTCTCGTTTCCTGCCAGTCGAGCGAACACTTCCCTCCCCCTCTCTACACTTTTTTTCTAGCGTCAATATTCGCTCGCTTTATTTCTTTTTCTTTGTTTACCCCCTCCCATATATTGCTCATCAAATAAGTGGGGGGAGGGGGGGGGGGTGAAATTCACGTCACATTTTTAAAGAAAAAAGAGGAAACCGACAAAGAGGACATTGACGGCTTTATAAAGAAAAATTGCGCACTTTGTGGGAAATTAATAATTTAAATTTTCAAAAAAAAAAGTAAAAGTGCAGTAAAAGGGCAAAACAATTGCATCATATTATTAAAGGGCAAAATTAGTATAGATTTGTTTATTTAAATAATTGGGGTGGTTTTAAATATTTTAAGGAATTAGAAAATTATTATTTATGTTTTAAAAGGATTTTTGAAAATAAATGTTTTAGAGACTAAAAGAAATAAAGGTACTTTTCGGTTATGAGGTTACACATTTACAAATTTTAAAAAGTTCTCAAAATGGTTAATATATCTTATATAGGGTAGAAATGGTGCTGAGTCGAACGGTACCAATCTTTTTCTTACAGAGATTCTTGTAGACCCAGATATAGGGCTCGAAATGGTCAAAAACCACTGGGAGGAGTCACGCTCCATAGGTTTACGTTGACCATTTTTAGCTTGTTCATCTGCTCTCAGAATCAAGATTTCGAGCTGATTTTGGTGTCATTCGACTCAGCTCGAGGAGCTCTTTCGAATGAGCTATCAATCAAAAAATGGAATTTTTCACCCCAAAAATGAGCTTACTACTCCCAGTGGTTTTTGACCATTTCGAGGCCTATATCTCGGTCCAAAAGAATCTCTGTGAAAAAAGATTGATACCGTTCGACTCAGCAGCTTTTTCTACCCTATATATGATATTTGTATTGACCATTTTGAGAACTTTTTAAAATTTGTAAATGTGTAACCTCATAACCGAAAAGTACCGAAATAAAATTAAAAAATCATTTAATTTGGGAGTTAAAGTTCGAATACGTATAGGGGAATTTTTGTTTAAAGTTTTTTAAAATTATAAAAGCGAGTTGAGTTCTTTTTTAGTGATTTTATCTAATCAAATGTATATATAAGAAAAAAAATTAATGAGTATATGAGAGAAAACTCAATTTTGAGGGGAAATTGTTTAGAATTAGTATCTGTCAATTGTCACTTTAGATACAATTCTTAATCCTTATTTTACGAGTTAATCTAAAATTCATTAAGGAGTTAAGTGCTAAAGTTTATTTGGGGGAACCTACAACCTTCTAAAACCGGCATTTTGTTCACCACGTTCAGATGCCGACGAAATCTCAGAAGTCCAGTGAAGCGACTGAAACAATGACTCAGCTTCACCGGTTTTCTCTCTTGCAGAATTTAAACCCTAGCTAACCTCACAAAAAATAAAAAATAATTTTTACAAAAATTTAAATGAAAATTATATAAAATTGGAGGATGTCAAGGCATGGGGAGAATTTTTATTAAACGGATGATGTGATAAATAATTGAAAAAATGGGGTGAGAGAAGAGAAGAAAAGTTGACTTTCTTCTATTAATTCTTTTTCTTCTCCTTCAATGTTACTTTTAATTTTAAAAGGTCCAAGTCCAATCTTTTTAGTTGGGTTTTGTCATTTTTTAATACATATATTTATTTATTTAGATGTTCTTTCTCATTTTATTTAAAAAATTCTCGACTATTCATTCATTGTCATCCTTCTCCTTTCTTCTTCTCTTTCAAGCGTTCCTGTCCACCCATTAAAAAATCAACTTGTGTTCCTTTATCCTTTTGTTTGTATTTATTTTTAGTCTTTTACTCTCCTCGATCTCTGAAAAAAAATAAATAAAAGATATTGACTGAATTGCCCGCTATTTAGAAGAAAGAAAAGAACAGCTGTAGTGGCGGTTGTCATTAAAAAAAGGAGAGAGGAACATACCTAAAAGGCCAAAAACCAGCAATTTTTTGTTAGAACTTTTACGTTATTTTTTAAAATTTTGGAAAATTTTGTTTTAAATTAAAAAAAAATTTTTAGTAGATTTATAGATTTATGCTGAGGTTTTGGTAAAAATGGTTTAAAACTTAGGATTGCCAAAATGGAACGAGATGATACGGCACCTCTCTTTTTTCCGGAGATTCTATTTTTTCCGGAGGTTCAAAATGTTCAACGTAGAGCTTCGTCGAGGCGCTTGTGCAAAACCCCGCGCTTCGCGCGGGGAGTCAACGGTCGCTGGGCTCTGGGCTCGTAACATCACCTATTCCTATCATCGATGAGATGGGCATCCCAGGATTCCTCCGCAGTAGCAAACACTCCACGGTGTATAGGTAAGGTAAAGAAGAGAGCGAAATGGGTCTAATCTGCAAAAGTCGGATCTGCAAATGTCTGATCTGCAAGTGTCATATCTGCAAGTGTCGGTATCTGCAAATGTCGGGTCTGCAAAAGTCGGGTCTGCAAGTGTCGGGTCTGCAAATGTCATATCTGCAAGTGTCGTGGCACGGAAATGGCCATAGCCCAGCTCTGTACATACTACTACAATCCAAGTAAATGACAAAAATCTTTTGATTATTGTGCAATTTTTATTTATGATGAACACATTTAAGCCTATGCAGGAGTTGATGTGGTGGTATGGATAACACACATCAGTCCTGTAAATTCGTGACCTAAATGATTTTTCGTATTAGTTGAAGAACGAATACTTAATTTGGATTAATTATTTAAATTTATTTTTTTTTAAATTACCTATTGTATAATAACTAAGGCTGTGATTTATAGGCAAATGCCTATTTTTTCTGCGAGCTTGGCATGATGAAATACGTTCAAAAAACGTGTTTTTAGCTTGGTCCTAAGAGTTTAGCATGACTTTTATTTTGCCTATTTCTGCCTATTTTGGACTTTTTGAGCCTTTTTGCCTATTTTGTAATTTTTGGTACTATTTTTGCCTTTTTCAGCGATTTTTCCTAGATTTTGCCTGAAAATCAGTAAAAAATCTAAAAAAATCTTTCCCAGATTAAAGAAAATAAGTGCCAACTCCCATTTTTAATTTATAGTTAGACAAATTGAGTATTTTTACTCTGTTGGACATTTTGAGATTAGACATTTTGGTGGCGTGGCATTTTGGGGTGGGACGTTTTGTGGGTTGGGCGAGATTTGCTTTTTGTCGATTATCGACATTTTAAAAAAATTACACAATTTTTGTTCAAAAAATGATTTAAAATGGCGAATAAATGGCAAAATGGTAAAAACGACGATTAAGTGGCTATTTTCTTGTTTTTATCTTAATTTTATAGGCAGATAACGTTTTTTGCCTGCCTATTTTCGTGCCTTTTTTGGCTTTTTGGTGCCTATTTTAGGCGCCTATTTCACTGATTTTACTTGCCTAACTATCACAGCCTTAATAATAACATACTATGAAAAGATTTTTTTATAATTCAATTTTTTTATTTCATAGTTCTTTTAAAAATTTTATCTGTAATTCTAAATGAAATTAAAAAGTTACTTTTTATAATTATCACGCAAACAATGTAAAAAATTTACGGTAGTTTTAATTTAAATCTACCTAGTACTCATTAAAAAGTACAAATTTGGCACGAAAACTTTTTTCTTGTCATTATATTTTACTATTGTTTTAAAAGTCCAATCTTTTTGTTGGTTTTGTCATTTTAAATAATAATAATATAATCCTCATTAAACATTTGCGTCAAAATCTCTTAGTATCAGTCGTATTTGTTATATTAACCGTAAACAAATTTAAATCATAAAACAAAATTTTCCATTCACATTGAAAAAATTTTAACTTAAAAATAATCGTGCCACGACACTTGCAGATATGACATTTGCAGACCCGACACTTGCAGACCCGACTTTTGCAGACCCGACATTTGCAGATACCGACACTTGCAGATATGACACTTGCAGATCAGACATTTGCAGATCCGACTTTTGCAGATTAGACCCATTTCGCTCTCTTCTTTACCTTACCTATACACCGTGGAGTGTTGCTGCTGCGGAGGAATCCTGGGATGCTCATCTCACCGATGATAGGAAATCTACATCTCCATTTGTTTATCCTCTTCAACATCTTTCGTCTTTTGCTTGTTCCCTATGGTGTCCTTCATCTTGGACTTGATCCTCTTGGAGTTGTCCACACTGTTGACACTCGAAGAACTCATACTACTTTCACTCAACACTTTTTCTCCACTCATATTCATTTTTTGAATTTCTTCATTCAATAATTTCTTCTTATTACTCCACTCATCACTAGGGTTGTACCCCGTCCCCGTCCCCGAAAGTCGGGGAATTTGAGAGATTTTTTGAAAATTCCCCGTCCCCGTCCCCCCCCCCCCCCCGTGAAAAAAGAAAAAATTTTCCCCGTCCCCGTCCCCCCCCCCGTGGCAGAATTTTCCCCGAGCTCCCCCCGAAATTTCTATGCGAACTAAAAATATTTTCATTCACTTGATATTTCTTTAAACAAGTAAGAGAAATACATTTTCTTTTCTTTTCTTTTGGTTGACTGGTTAAGGCGCTTGTCTTTATACAAAGGAGTGCTAGGTTCGAATACTAATCAGCGTTCTAGATTTATTTTCAGATTATTTTAACTTTTTTGATTTATGAGAACGATTTTAAACCTTTAATATTATTTTTTGAACTTAAAAAACCTAGATTTTTCGCCTGCTGCGCAAATAATGGAAGAAATTTGGCTTAAGGATCTCCAAAATTCTCAAAATTTTCGCCTGCGGCGTAAATAAATGAAGAAATTTGGCTTAAGGATCTCCAAAATTCTCAAAATTTTCGCCTGCGGCGTAAATAAATGAAAATTTTTGGCGCCGAAGGCGCCAAAAAAATTTTTTGATTCCCCGAAATTTCCCCGTAAAAATTTTCTCCCCGTCCCCGTCCCCCCCCCCCCCCCGTAAAAAATGAAAAAATTTTCCCCGTCCCCGCCCCCCCGTGGCGCTGCCTCCCCGAAAATTTTCCCCGTGGCCCTCCCCCCCCGTCGGGGAACAACCCTACTCATCACGACGGATTTCTTTATACGACCTGGTCACAATACTCTTCAACACTGGCACTTTGATTTTCCAGGCATATTCCGTCTTTCTCACTATTTCACCATGAAGCCACTCAATTTTACCACTTCGTTTATTGGTATTCTTCACTTTCACTTTTGTTCCATTTGGAAACGCATTTTTCTGTATCTTGAATGTTGCCTTCTTTTTACTCGCCTTGTTGTACTTTGGCTTTTGACTCAGCAAAAGCCAAAGTATACTAAAATCCCTGTATACTAAATCCCCCGTCCACTGTATACTAAAATCCCTCGTATCCTTGTTAATTCTCTAAATCCATCATAATTTCTCCTACAGCTTCTTTATCACTTCATTGACAGTATACAAGGAAGAAATCTGGCCACTTGGTCTTCCATAAGCCTTAAACTTTTCGACTCCGGCGGTAAAAAAGGATGAAATCACTGATATACCTCCAAATCACTGGTGCCAATTAAATACACACTTATTCTCTCAAACCGCCTTAATCTCTCAAACCGCGACTGCGTATTTTAAAGTTAAAATTGCGGACTGCGGAAAATTGTGGATTCTCAAAACTAATTGAGTTTCAAAAGTTCAAATGATGACGGGATCCCGCGGAATATATCCCGTAAATCCCACTAATCCAGCTTATCAATTAAAGCCAGTAAGTTCGAGATGTGAAGCAAAGTATGGAGCTAAAAATCCTTCATTTCAGCGTCGCAGACAAAAATTTTTAGATATTCGGAAGGCAAGGACCAAATTTCTTCTTTCTCAGCGCCGCAGTCGAACATTTTTCGAATTTTGGAAGGGCAAGGAGCCTGATTTCTCCCATTTTTGTCCACAAATCTGGTAAAAATATTATCGAGTCTCGTTCTAGTCGGGCCGATTTTTTCCGAGACAATTTTTTTCAGGCCTGTTTTTATCGAGTCGGGCCGATACGAGTCTTTTTCGGGCCTACCCTTATCGAGTCGGGGACCTTTTCGGGCCAAACATATAGGCCCGACTCGATCTTTCGGTCCGAGTCGGTCCATTTTGGCAACCCTATTTATAATAATAAAAACCTATGATCAGTAAATATTTCTAAAGAAGAAGAATTTATCTTCCTGTCCATTCTTATCTTAAATGCTTAATTTCAAGCCTAAAATGATTATTAAATGACGAGATTTCAGTTTTTCTTAATATTAGTCTGGATTAATTTTGCCGAGTTTGGTCTGATAACACGTGATAAAGTAAAATATTCATTGCCATAGTTTAAATGTTTTGAATATTTTAAAAATAATATTTCAAAGAATCGCCTTATTTTAAAGAATTATTTCAGTTATATCCATCGCTAATCCTTAAATAAATTTCTTAAATAATATTGAAATTAAAATCTTTTTCTGATTAACTTCATTTATACTCTCCCATTATACAATATTTCTTAATTCTAAAAAAATTCTGTCAAAAAATGGTAGTTACTCCATATAATTCTTCTACTGATTTGGTAAAATAAATAATTAAATATTTAATTAATTTCCTCAATTTAAAGTGGTATATGAATTTTCAAAACAAAACAGGTTATTTGATCGAAATGTATGGAGGCCGTTCAATTGTTGCTTTTATTGCTTTAATATTTAATTTGGCAATTGTTTATGTTACTTTAGTAAAAAAGTTAGAAAGTCGGACTCTGATTTTCATAAACCTAAATTTTGTGATTTTATTTCAAAACCAAAGGTGTATGTGAAATTGAAGTCCATCTACTATATACATATAATTAAAAACTTTAAATTTAAAGCTTAAAAAACTTAGAAACCTCACGTTTCCTTAAAAACTTACTTCATATAGTAATAAAAATAAAATTATTAAAAACATTAATGTCCATGTTTATGGTAGAAATTACTTTTTCGACATTTTCGACATTATTATTTCTCCGACATTTTTGCAGATTTTATGGGATTAAGAGGATATAGCGGGATTAAGAGGGTTTGGGGGATTAAGTGCGTTTTCTAGTTTTTAGCTTTGTCATATTTCTAGTTTTAATTTTTTAAATACTCTAAGAAATTCTCCTTTTCTTTACTTAAAATAATCAAAAACTACTAAAACAAAATTTTTTAAAATACCTCTAAAAAGTTTACAACTATAAGTTATTCTACTTATATTAATTTATTTTTTTTCTCAGATCACTCCATAGTTGTTGCCAAATACTTATAGCATTGGAAAGTTTCTTTGGGATATTTCTCAATTTAAATTATTTTGTTAGCTTTATTTTGGCTTTGATTGGACAGCCATTTATTAAATATGCTACCTGTTTTAGTATACAAATTTTGTCAAATATTACAGGAAATGGTGCACAGATTACAATGGTTTTGATTGGAATTGATCGTTTATTTGCCGTTAAACTACCTATTTGGTATAAATTTGTTCTAAAAATTAACATATCAATCTTCCGCCAAAGTCTGACTTTTTTGACCTTTTTACAATTTGATCAAAACTTGATATTTTTGGGGAAAAAATAGCCAAACTCAACATCGATATTTTGAGAGAAAGTCTAATTGATCAAAATTTAAATATTTGATCAAATTGTATATGGAGAATTATAACAATTTTAAATTTCAAGAGATAATTAACTTTAATTTCTATTTAGGTATAAAAATAGAAGTGCAAAAACTTTTGTGTTTTTAGTTATGGTAATTGAAATTTTATATGCTAGCTATCAATTATTTCTTTATTTAAATGCTTTCGCAGATACAGATGGAGAAACGTAATTTTTATTTTTAAAATTAATTTATAATTAAAATTCAAAAATATTAAAAAGTTAGAGAATATAAATAGCATTTCTATTCAAAAATAAAAAAATTTCAAACAGAACCACTCAAATTATTTAGATCCTGTTCGTAAATATAGTAAGAGCGAGGTAAAAGTTTAATCCCGGGCAGGCTTCGATCCTGCGACCTCCTGGCAGTTATTGCTAGGCGCTTTCGCTCACCACGTACAAGTGCTCTACAAACTGAGCTACCGGGACGCTGCTTTCACCTTCTCTTTTATTAGATCTTAAACCCCCGCCTAGTGAGCGTTTTAAATCCTAGCCAGCTGGATCTTTCTCTTCCTTACAATATCCTCTTGTATTAGTGGTATTATGGTTATGGTTTCAAAAATTATTATCTTTTAAAATTTAGTTTGGTTACTTGTTCAGTTTATGATACAGGCCGTGGCAGTTGGTCTGTTATAATGTATTTTTTTAGGATCTAGACAAGTTTTGAAACAAAAATCTCGAAAATTAAGGTCGAGTTTATTCGAGATGTTCGTATTTTTTCGAGATTTTATTGGATTAAGAGGGGTTGAGGGATTAAGAAGTTATAGAGGGATTGGTCGTTTTCTAGTTTGTAATTTTGCCAAATTTCTAGTTTTACTTTTAAAATAATTTAAGATATCCTCATTATCTTTACTTTAATAAAATAATCAAATAACTTTACTAAAAATGTAAGAATTCGTGCTTTTAAACGAAATTTAAATTTGTCTTTGAAAGATTGAAGAAAATTTTCGTCACAAATATTTTTTTAAATTCTTAAAAAGTTTACAAATACCAGTTATTCTACTTCTATTAATTTATTTTTTCCTCAGATCTCTCCATAGTTGTTGCCAAATACTTATAGCATTGGAAAGTTTCCTTGGCATATTTCTCAATTTAAATTATTTTGTCAGCTTTATTTTGTCCTTAACTGGACAGTCATTTATAAAATATGTTTCCTGTTTTTGGATACAAATATTGTCAATTATTACAGGAAATGATGCACAGATTACTATGATTTTGATTGGATTTGATCGTTTATTTGCCATTAAACTACCTATTTGGTATATAAATTAATTTAGAATCTTCCGCCGAAGATATCGTTATGGCTCTTTCTACATTTTGATCAGAGTTCGGAATTTTTTGTCAAAACTGGTCAAAATTAAAATTCGTTATTTTGTCCCGATGATAGAAAAGTTTAAATGTTCAAAATTCAAATTTTGATCGAAAACCTTTTTATTTTAAATAAACATAAAAAAACTTTCTCATCATCTTGCTTCTTTACTTTTTTTACC
Organism: Meloidogyne arenaria; assembly: GCA_036172955.1. Lineage (NCBI taxonomy): Eukaryota > Metazoa > Nematoda > Chromadorea > Rhabditida > Meloidogynidae > Meloidogyne > Meloidogyne arenaria. The sequence continues at coordinate 7,323,353 of JARQAB010000004.1, forward strand.
TTTAATATATGTACATATGTCTAAATTGCATCTAGCCTGAAAAAATTATGTCAATTTTCAAGTGATAACTTAACTTTAATGTATATTCAGGTATAAAAATAGGAATACGAAACTTTATGGATTGTTAGTTGCGGCAATTCTAATCTTATATGCTAGCTATCAATTATTTCTTTATTTGAATGTATTGGCAGATACAGATGGAGAAACGTAATTTTATTTTTAAAATTAATTTATAATTAAAATTCAAAATATTAAAATAAACTTGGAGAATATACATACATGTCCTTTCTATTCAAAAAAATTCAAAAAAATCCACGAATTCTGCTAACAAAAATTCTATTTGTCTACCTTCAAAAATTTTTAATTACTAATTTATTTAAATAATTACCCTGGGAAATTAATGTTTCAGCCTCTTGCTAAGCGGGTAATTAATTGATATATAGGGAGGGTAATTATTTGAGTAAATAAGTTATACTAAATAGATTCCAAAAATTATTATTTTTAAATTTTAGCTTGGTTACTTGTTCAAGCTATGATATAGGCCGTGGCAGTTGGTCTGTTATAATGTATTTTAATGGAATTATTCTTAGTGGCATATTAATGATTACATATATTTTAATATGGTTTTTAGTGTTTTTGAGGAAAAGCTCGGGGAATGGTAAAATTCAAATAAAATTTTTTTAAAAATATTCAAAAAATTCTTTAAAGCTGTATCTTCTTCTAATCGTCGAATTATAAAATCTTTAATAATTATTATAATTTTAAATATGATTGGTGTATTTATAAATAATGCTTTAAGGCAATTTTATAATTTTGTGACTGTCGATGTTGTCACAAAAAATTTTATTACATTTATTAACTCTCATTTAAGTATTATTGCTTACAGTTCAAATGCTCCTGTACTTTATTTTTTAAGGTGAAAATTTGCTATTTAAAAATAATTTAGAAAAGAAAAACAATTGTTTTATTACGTTGATTTTTGTATTATTCGAATTAACTCAAAAAGCTCCTTCTTTTTTTAAACAATCTTTAATTTTAATATTTGAATTTTTGTCCCTAAAAATGAGCTTTGTCACCCTTATTGTTCTTCAATTTTTGGGGCTTATTCCTATTCAGAAAAACTTTGACTAAATTTAGAAATTAAATGTTAAAGTAGTTTCTTGAGTTGCAAAATTATATAAATCCTTTTTTATCCAAAAAAATCATTTTGATAATAATTTTTTAAATTTTCAGTGAAAAATACCATGCAGCTTTTAATGATTGCTTTCCTTTTTTAAGAAATTTGAATATCTCATCGAGTCATACACGTTCAAATGTAGCTAGTGTGCCCTCGGTTACATCTACTATTGCTGTTCATCCTCGTTTACCAAAAAATGTTAACAAACCTCTTACAGTGATAAATTCTTAATTTTATATATTTTCGGATCAGTAAAATTTGTCTAAAGTAAAAGATTGTGGAGAATATAATTTACTTTTATGAATAAAATTTGATAGAATTAATACATATTTATGCACCGAACAAAACTGGCCGTGACCCCTGAGGGTGCCGAATTAAAGGGGAATGTATCGAGACGACAACGATGGGGAGTTGCAGTAATTTTCTGTTATGTCCGGGGGTTGTCCGGGTTTTGCCAATGTGGACGTGCACCAGAATAAAGGTTTATTGGAGTAGACTAATTCTGACGAAAATGTCCTCTGACGAAACTAACCTCTGACGAGACTACGGGACACAGCAACATAAAACAGGCAGAGGGTGCAACCAGCCTTTCAGTGCGGGAGTATGGTTTAGTTGGTTAGTGGCAGCGAAAAATGCAAGAGGTTCGAATCCTTTCAGTGAAAATGAATTATATAAAATCTAAATCTTAATAATATCATTCCTATTTAACATTTAATGGCATTTTAAAATAAAATACATTTTTTAAAATAAGTTTTTCGCTTTATTTTTCACTTTTAAAGTTGGGTTATTCGGCCATTTAAAACTTTTTTTAAACATTTAAAAAATCAATAGATTTGGTTTTAAAACAAAGTTAAGACTTTGTTTAACGATTTGGCTAAGATAACTTTTTTATTTCTAAGTTTTTTTTCGAGACAAAGCTTCTCGAAGTTGGACATCAAATCTTTAGAGAAATAGCACGCGAAAAAAATAGAGCGCAAAAGAAAAAGAGAAAGATATTTATTTATTTCAGTGCCACTGAAACGGCTCTCTGGTTGCAGGTTATGTTGCTGTGCGGGATACGGTTTTAAATAAATATATTTTATTAAATACATTTAATTTTAATTTATTAAAAATATTATTTCATATTTTTTTATAATATTTCATAATATACATTCACTTAATTGCACTTTATTATTTTTATTTATTAGACAGTTTGTCGGCATTTTTATTTTATTTTTTTTATTTTTAGACTGTTTTTTAATTTTTTTCTTTTTTGTATTTTTATTTATTGTGAAAAGTGTTTATGTAAAAAGTAAATTAATAATTGGGTTATTTTTTAGTATTTTCCTTATTTTATATTTATTTAAAACTTCAAATTTCACAATTTTTTATAATTTAATTATAAGTAAATACACTCTGTCTGAAAATTATAAGAGCCCCCTAGTCTGAATAAATACATAAATAAAATTAAAATATTTTAATGTTAAATATTTTTAAGACTTTCTAATTCAAAGGAAAAACAATCAGTGATAAATACTATACACCCCTAAGGATCAAAATTTTTGATTTAAAATTTTATTGCTTAAATTAAAATTTTGCTTTATTGCTTAAACTTTTTCTGATGAAATTAGTTCATTTTTGTTTGCATATCTATTGTATGTTTTAAGAAATTTTGCGTATTTCATGCATATTCTGAAGTTTTTCTGAGCATACATACAGTGCATATTTTGCGATTTAGCGTGATTATTTGTGGGGCCCTTATTATGAGTTGACCATAAACCCTTAGACGATATTTGATGAAATTTTTGAGGAGTTTTCTTAATATTGGAACTGTGAAAAATACTTTTATTTGACAGTTGAGTGGTCATTTGATAGCCAATAAATAGAGCTACAAAATTATATAAAATTAAAGATTCCAAATTAATTTTTGAAAAAATAATTTTCAAAAATATTAACTAATAATATCTTTTCTTAAATAAATTTCCGCCACTGTATGTAATTTATAAATTTTTTCTTTCTGCTGTTTTAATTTAAAAAGAGTTTCAAAATTTTAGCCTAAAAAGGTTTTGTATACATAATCTGTATTCTTTTTATATTTTTCAATGTTTCTTGTTAATTATTACAATTGTTTGTATGGGTGTTGATTTAATTAATGTTGCTCATTTGACATTATCAATTCTATAATTGTTATTCTCTCTATCTCGCCTATCTTTAATTAAAATTTATTAAATTCCACGTTTTATCGATAATTCTATTAAAGGGCATTTTAAAAATTATGAGTGAGTGCAAAATGGAGAGGAGAGAGGGAGGAGGGAGGGAAGGGAAGTATAGAGGAATTCTTAAGCTGTTAAATTAAATTTTTTTATTGCCTCAACATTAAAAAAATTTTTTTATTTTAGGAATAAAAAGACATTATATAAAAATAAATAAAATAAATTAACATATAAAGTTATCAATTGTTCTTTCTCGAATAATTACCCCTCCCCTCACCCCCAGTTTCTATTGACTATCTCTAATAATTACCGATAGTAATTATTTAAGGTAATTACCAAATATAGATATCTGTTTTGGGCTTTTCTATTGACACATTATTTTTAAAAATTGATGTGAGACATGCCAAAAATGTATTAAAGAACTAAAGAATTAGCAAGGTCCAATTCTCGAAGTATAAAACCTTAACCAGGGTTCGGACAGCGAATTTTAATTTCCGACGTTTTTTATTCCGTTGTTTTAATTGAATAACATGGAATTTTTTATCATTAATATTAAACGAAAAGAAAAAAATTTTAAGAATTTTTGAATTTAAATATTTAATTAATCTCCAATTTTTAGCTGAAAATGTTTTCCATTTTCTGGCTTAATTATTTTTTAATTCTTTTTTATTTTCGGCTACATTCCAATGTTGATTGTATGTGGAGCCGTTTTAAAGGAGACAGTAGTAAAACACCCTTACTTTCTCAACAGAATTATGATGAGGGTTCATCATCTTCGAGTACTCAATCCAATCAACAAATCCCACCCAAAGCAAATAATGGAAAGAAGATATTGCTGGTAACTGATGTAATTTACCCACATTACGATTTCTTCGTAAGTTAACAATAGAGATCTTACTGAAATGAGATCTCGAACAAAAATATCTGTTATTGATATCTATATTTTTCGAAATAATCTCAATTCTTATAAGAATATTTTTCGAGATTTTCGAAAACGGTATTCTTAATTATTTTTAAAACGTTCATATTATGTTCGACAACGTTGCTTTATAAACTCAAAACTTTTTTACTTTTGGGGCTAAAAAACAAATTTGGGACGCCAAAAATTACACTTTTCATTTGAGTTCGCACACTTAACAGTATGGATTCTGAAGACAGTCGGATTATATCGAGGGATATGAAGGAACCAAGGGTCATTGAAATATCTGAGGATATAGGAATTGGAGTGATAATGTTTAAGGGGATTTGGGTGGATTAAGATGTTATCAAATGTACTCGGGCTCTTAATCCTTTAATATGTATCTCACTTATCTTAAAATTGGTTTTTAAAAATGTTCTTCGAGAATCGAGATTTTTAGTTATAATATAGTGTTAACAGAAAATTTAGTTCAACAATTAATTTTTAGTTGAACATTGCTAATGTTCTATGTTACAACGGCAAATATGACGTGGTAAATTCAAACTATTTTTTTTAATTTTTCCCATTTAAACATGAATTTTAGTATTTGCTTGTGGTTAAATTCGAAGGAAATGTCATTTCAAAGAAACCTTTAGAAGATGTTCACTTGATAGAAGTAGCTTATATAGAGGATAAGGAATATTCACAAGTGCTTAATAAAGGTGGAATTGAAATGAATTGGACGGTTGAAGATAAAAAAGATGATGATCATCTCATAAAATTGCTAGGATTTTATATGTACTTCACATATAAAGGTTAGTTAAGAAATTAATTTTGAATGAGGATTTCAAGGACTTAGTAGTGTAGTTAAAATTAATAGGTCAGAACCGGAGCTGAGTTTGGAAAAGATCAGAGCTGGAGCCAAAAAACGTCAAATACAATTGGTAACGGTATTAGGTATATAGAGACATTCAAAAGAGACTACAAAATAAAAGATAACAAGATAACAAACTTTTGAGTTCTTAAACGTTGTTTTTTCCTAATTTGTAGTCGAAGGTCCTTTTTCTCGATCACTCTGATCAATCGGAACAGTTAATGAAACTAAATTAAAATTTTCTAACATAGAGGCGAAATTTAATTCTTTCTTAAATTCCTCTCTTTTAAGCAATAATAGAAAATCCTAAAGTCGAAATCTATGGAATACCACAAAGAATCTTTGATTGGCTTAAACTTATGGGGCAACAATTTGCACTGGGAATTGCCGAGTTTTCTTTATCTGGAGGAGCATTTCCTCTTTTTGAAGAAATTGGATTAAAGAAATATATAGCTGCAACTTCAACAATTCCTTTTCCAATTTATTTGCATTTTTTTGGGCAGGAGCTCTATTATTTAATGCCTGGTAAGTGTTTTCTAAAGAAAGATTTGAAGTAATTTTGAAATTAATTGAGAAAATTTTTATGATTATTAGAGTTTCTGTGGATAGATTAAGTACTCGAAGATATCAGAGCACAACAAGAGGTGCCCCACTTATTCCAAAATATTGGTGAACCCACGGTTCCTATTTTGGGTTGTCAAACTTTGTGACGATTCTCGGAGTTGGGACTGAGGAATATTAAACTCAACACAGGGCTGATTTAATATTTTATTGTTTATTTAGAGCTTAAACACCCTCAAGTTTATTATACATTTTATGAACAAAATCAAGTTGAATATTTAAATTTGGCAAGGAAAAGGGCTTTAGAAAAGAATTTATTAGGAAACCATAAATTAATTAAAGTTGAAGAAATGCCAAAAATGTGGGATTTATTAAGAAAATCAAAATATTATTTAATAAATGTCCATCCACTTGGACAATTTCCCTTTCCAAATATTCCAAAAAGAATTGTTAATATTGGAGGTATTGAAGTAGAAATTGAAGGAATTTTGAATGAAATTGAGGAAGAAATGAGATTGAAAGAAGAAAAGAAAAATAAGGGTAGCATAACTGGATTTATAAAAAATAAAGTAAAGGAATTTATTGAAGACCCTGTATTTGAGTGGATTAAAAAGGTAATAATTTAATAAAATTGTTGAGCTTTTGACTAGTTTATTAGTACAATAAATTTTTTTATTTTAAATTTTAATATCCAATTTTATTTTACAGACTGATTGCTTTGTTTTATTTTATATCACTAAAGGTCATTCCTTCAACGGATTTACAGACAAATATTTTGATAAATTAGTAAACACATTTTTAAAATATGACAAATGTAAATTTGTTGTTCAACTCAAATACGGATTTGAATTTTCAAGGCTGAAAAAGGATCCTTTATTGCCATGGCGATTAGATGAACATCTTTATAAAAATATATATTTTTATATAGCAAATGGGTTAAATCTACAGAAATTATTAGGTAAAACTTCATTAAAGAATTTTCGGGCGGAAAAATAAAGATTCCAGTGAAAAAAGGAGTTGTTTACATGGAATTGAAAAAGATCTTTTATTATTTGTCGAGTAGATTGTGTAGATCAGAATTTAAACAATTTACATCGTTAACCTTACCTAACCTTACCTAGATACATATATTAACTCTTTCCTCTATGTTCCTAATCATACTCGATGTTCCTAGTCAATATTTAAATTTTTAATTTTTATGATCAGAAAAATATATACCTAATTTTCCAATTTTATCACAAATTTCAGCACAGAAAAATCTTCGCGGTTTTATCACTGCTGGTGATCAGAAATGCTTTAATCAGGTATCTAATTACTTTATTTGCTGACATTATAAACACATTTATATCCTATATATATCTAATTTTGATCTCATTCCAGATTTATCCTCTTTAAAATTGTCTATAGCTTCTATGTATACCTATCTGAGATTTTACAATAATTATTAAATTTTAAATTAATTAAATTTACAGGCTCTTTATGTTGGTGTTCCATTAATTTTAATTCCCTTTACTTTCAAACAAAAGTTTAATGCCAAAATTGCAGAATATATGAAAGTGGGAATTACTGTTGATCATACAAAATTTGTTGAAGAATTTCCTCTTGCTGTTAAAAAATTAATGAGGTTCGTAATCCAACGAATTTTTCCACAGCATGAACATCGTATATAATAAGTAACACCGTTGTGAATTATGACTGATTGAATGCCATGAGTTAAGGAAGGGAAATATTAGTGGAAAGGGAATAAAAATACCATTCTATATGAAAGTATTACGAACCACGGATCATTGTACGGACTCCTTTGAATATTTGGCGAATTATAGTGTAGTGTAAGGTAGAGAAAGATCCAGCTGGCTAGGATTTAAAACACTCACTTGGCGAGGGTTTAAGATCTAATAAAAGAGAAGGTGAAAGCAGCGTCCAGGTAGCTCAGTTGGTGGTCGCAGGATCGAAAAATTTTCAGTTGTTTTAGAGGAATTTGTTATTAGGAAAAGATTATACCACCTTTTTTGAAACCGATGCCTAGCAATAACTGCCAGGAGGTCGCAGGATCGAAGCTTGCCGGGATTAAAATTTTACCTCGCTCTTACTGTAGTAATTAAAATATTTTAGAGAAGATCAACATCCACCAAACATACTTGTTGAAAACGCCAACAAAGTTAAGGAAGCAATCGAACAATTTCCTAATGGACAAATTAAAACACTTCTTGAAATTGTTGAGAAAACTATAGAGGATAAAGACAAAGAGGAGCCTTTCCCTGAAATGCGTAAATTTGAAGAAGATTCTCTACTATATTTTGGACACAAGCCGTTTTCAGTTGTTTTAGAGGAATTTGTTAATTCGAAACAAAAATGAGAGAGGAATTTTCGAGGAGAATTTAACGATTTAATCATAAGAGGAACCCGATTTGCGCAAATTCATGGAGTTAAAAAATGTATAATTTAAGTGTATTTATTGTTGGATACAATACATAAGCCCCCCCCCAGCTTTTACATGTTTGAGTGTGTACGTAATAGGGCTAAATTCCCCAAAAAGTCGGAGAATTTGAGTTGTCTTTTGAAAATTTCCCAAACAAGATTACCTCTGGTATAAGAATTTTCTCCAAAAATCTCCCCTTAATTTTTATATAGCTAAAAATATTTTTGAATTTATAATTTTTCACTGATAGAAATTTAGAAACTAGATATTATCAAATACAAGAAATGACTGTCTATAATTCACGAAATTACCTTTAGAAAATTTTCCTCATGGCGCTGCCTACCCGAAATTTTCATCCGACCCCTGATCCTTCCCTCCCGATGTGGAACAACCCAAGTATGTAAAGTCTAAACCTGATATTAATTATATTTTACTGATGAACAATTTCAGGTTGATTGTAAAATATACAAAAAAGTATCGTTTGCATAAATTATGGACCAACATTTATAACGGACTCAGATTATCCCAACCTTTTTTAAGACCGATGCCAAGATAATACAGATGCAGTTTCTCCTAATCCCAGTATTGTAAAAAATACAAACAACAAAATAAATATAAGAAGTTTTCGCTTTCCTCATAACTCGTTATGTATTTTAGTCTTAATTTGCAAACGATATTTTTAATTTTTTAAATCCATTATGTAATATACAAAAACACAAATTACTATTTGAATTCTAAAAATAGAAATGTACATTATTTGTGTCTAGACACAAAATTTCTAATTGTTGTTATAAAAATAAGAGAAAGAAAATAGATAAAAACCAGAAATCGAAAAATTTTTGATCGTAATTTTCTTTTTTTTCTAATTTTTGAAAATTTAATTTTAAACTTGAAACTTTTTTTAAAATTTTACATTGTTAACACGAATTTTTGGTATAAATGGATTGGCATAAAAACTATTTGAAATTATTAAATTTTTGATATTTTACGAAAACTAAAATAATCTTTTTACATATAAATTCAAATTTTTTTATAAATCATAAAAAAATTTTTGTTTACAAATTCATCTATCCAGAAAATGCATTTAATAAATTTTAGTAGTTTTTAATAAGAACCAGAGGAGATTAGAATTGTCTTGGCTGACATATACATATTTCAGAAACTCCATTTGATGCTTTATTAGAATTTCTAGGATTTTCTGAATTATACATAGGATCTAACACAACGCATCGAATTAAGCTAATTATAAAGCGTGGTTACATAAAACGACTTTACAGATATCGAAAATGACCTTAATCTAATATCTTTAAAAAAAATAAAATGGGGCATATTTCATTTTATTTGTAAAGTTGATTGAATTTTTTTCAGTTTTAAAATCCGTAAGACTATTTTGCGTTAAAAACCTGTCTATCCGACCCAAAACTCAAATTTTAACGAACCCAACCCGACCTTGAACTCCAATTCTCCAGAATTATTTACTGGTAGCTTCATCGCTTTAAGTATCTTTCCTTGTTCATTCACTAAAATTATGCACTCAGTCTGTAAAATATTATTTAATTTATCAAATAAAATTTTAGTTAGCTATTTAATTTTAAATTCCTCAATCGGTCAGTTGAATAATGAAATAAAAATTTTAGTATTTTCTTAAAAATGATATTAATAGATTTTGCAGAGATTTTTTGGACTTTTGAACTTGTATTACTAGTTGTCCCTATACTACATTAAAAACCCATGGACAGTTAGTCTTGACAAAATCACGTTACTACATATTTATAATTTGTCAGTGATTTTCTAATAGCGCCAGATATTAAAAATCCTAAAAATGCCGAATTGAGAGGATACTACATATGTAGTCTTTGAAATAAAATTTATATAGGAGAGGGGTTTCTTTTAATAAGTTTCCTGAAATTGCGTTTTAAATAAATATACATTTTGATAAATGCATTTATCTAGTAACTAAATTTAATTTTTAAATATTTTAATAATTTATTTAAAAAATTATTTCATAATATTTTAATTACATAATAAAAATACATTTATTTAATTGCACTTTAACTGTCGGTTTTTTATTTGATAATTTATTTTTAGACTGTTTTTAAATTTTTTGCACTTTTCTTTTTTGTATTTTGATTTATTGAGTGCTTATGAAAGTGCTTAAATAAAAAATAATTTAAATAAATTATTTATTCACTTATATGGCTTATTTTGGTTTAATTAAGAGTTGCTTTCTTTAATCTCAATTTAATTAAAATTCCAAATCTTAAATTTTTTTGTAATTTATTAAATTTTCTTCTAATATTAATGATTAAATTAAATAGTTAATTAAATATAATTAATATTAAATGTTTTATTTCAATAGAAGTTGTCGAGAAAAATTTTAATTTAGTTAATTAATTAACATCTGGGCCCGTAGAATAAATTCGGGGTTAGGTTACCCGAGTAACTTTTCCCCCACAAAACGAAAAGAAGAGAAAAATCCTTGCGCCGAAAAAAATGGAGAAGAAAAGAAAGAGGAAAAGGATACGGTAGAGGTGGAGGGTAGAATTGTTACCCTGCTACGTGGCAGGGTAGACAATTTTTTAAAAAATCCTTAAAATTTGAAATTTGATGAAAAAATTATAAATTAAATTTTTTTAGATAGTTTGGAATGTGCTCTATTTTTTGATATAAGTTTTAGAATTTTTTCTCTGGAAATAAATTTATGACAATTTTTAGCAAAAAGTACCTCATTTTCTAGTCATTTTTTAAGAAAAAGTAGTACCTTGCTAGAAAATTCATAACTTTTAGATAAGTCGGTCAAAATTTTTAATTTTTTGGTAAACCATAGTTAACATTCCAATTTATATTTTGGCAAAAAAATAAAATTTTTATCTCCATTTTAAAAAAAGTTATGAATTTTTTCCCAAATAGGGGGAATGAGAAGCGGGTAGCGGCGCCAAACCCTTTGCCTAGGGTCAAGCCGGCGCTGCCGCTACCCGGATAACCTTACCCTTGAATTTATTCTACGGGCCCTGAAGAAAATTTCTGTGTTTTTTTAATCTGCTAAATTTTCTAAATTTAAATTATTATTTTTTGATTTATCTCCTTTTCCCGTGTTAGGTATCTTGAAAAATTTTGAAAGTTTTGATATTTTTTCCAAAAAAAGTATTGTTATTGTTGTTAAACGAAAGTGAAAAAATGGGGAGAATACAAGTAGACTTATTTTAATTTAAATATTTATGTAATTAATTTTCAATTTTTAGCTGAAAATGTTTTCCATTTTCTGGCTTAATTATTTTTTAATTCTTTTTTATTTTCTGTCCAATGTTGATTGCATGTGGAACTTTCATAAAGGAGATAGTAGTGAAACCCCTCTACTTTCTCAACATAATTATGATGAAGCTTCATCATCTTCGAGTATTCAATCCAATCAACAAATCCCACCCAAAACAAATAATGGAAAGAAAATATTGCTAATAACTGATGCATTTTATCAATATTACAATTATTTTGTAAGAAAAAGTCAAAAGAATATTTATCTTAACCAAAATTTTTAGTCAAATCTGGCTAATGTTTTATGTTACAACGGCAAATATGATGTGGTAAATTAAAAATATTTTTTATAATAAAAGTATTTCCTGACATTTAGCCAAATCCTGTATTAGACTAGATTCGCGATGGATTAATGAATTTTACTTCGCCGAACCCCTAGTTTTCTACTTGAAGAAAAATTAGGAGAGGATTAATTATCTGTAGATAATTCGGGGAAAATTACTTAAACAAACATCTCTCGCACCTCCTTATTTCAGACATTTTAATTTTTAAAATTTTAGTATTTGATTGTTGTTAACTTCAAAGGAAGGGCCATTTTGAAGAAACCTTTAAAAGATGTTCGATTTATAGAAGTACCTTATATAGGAGATGGAGAGTATTCACAAGGGTTTACTGCCAAAAAATCTGAAACTAATTGGACAGTTGAAGATAAAAAAGATGATCATCATGCTTTAAAATTGCTAGGGTTTTATATGTATGGCATATATAAAGGTTAGCTAATAAGTTAATTTAGAGATGATTTATTACTTGAGAGTGTCTTTTTGTGAGAGTGACATTAGAAAATCAAAAACACAATCCGTTCCCAAGTTATAAATCTTCAACACAAAAAGAGGTGCAAGTTTGAATCAAAAATTTTAACAGACACGTTCGACCCTGTATCAAAGCAGAAGGGTGGAATCTTTTGTACATCTATTAAAATTTATTCCCTATTTAGTTCTCTATTTTATCATATTTACTTTAAATCCGTAGAATATTTTTGATCGAAGTTATGTAAATAAATACTTCACTCCGAACTTTCTTGTCACACTGTATGTATAAAAGGTAAGGAATTGAAACCTCAATAAACGGAACAGTAATCGGAACAGACTGAATTTACCAATATTCTGGAATTGAAAGACCAAGAATTTCTAACCATACCCTTATTTGATAGAGATTGGAGAGTCTTTAAAATTCCTCTCTTTTAAGCAATAATAGAAAATCCTAAAGTCGAAATCTATGGAATAAAGCAAAGAATTTTTGATTGGCTTAAAAATATGGGAACAACAAACAAATTTGCACTGGGAATTGCCGAATTTTCTTATTCAGGAGGGGCATTTCCTCTTTTTGAAGAAATTGGATTAAGGAAATATATAGCTGCAAGTTCAAAACCTCCTTTTCCCATTCATCTGCATTTTCTTGGACAGGAACGCTATTATTTAATGCCTGGTAAGCATTTTTATTGTTAATTAAGATATTGAAAACAGTATAACGACACCAGTAGTTTATCGGATTTCAAAAACTTTTCTTTGGCTGTTCCAACTTTTGCGGTTCCTGGGGCTGTAACCGCTGAGTATTGAACTAAACAGTTCATTTTTAAATTTAAAATAGGTTTTTGAAACAAATTAAGTGCCACAAATTTAAAGCTGATTAAGCGATTTGTGTAGTTTGTTTTTTTATTTTCTTTGAAATAATTTACTCACTTTCAGAATTAATGAATCCAGAAGTTTATTATATGTTTTATGAACAAAATCAAGAAAAATATTTAAATTTGGCAAGGAAAAGGGCTTTAGAAAAGAATTTATTAGGAAACCATAAATTAATTAAAGTTGAAGAAATGCCAAAAATGTGGGATTTATTAAGAAAATCAAAATATTATTTAATAAATGTCCATCCACTTGGACAATTTCCCTTTCCAAATATTCCAAAAAGAATTGTTAATATTGGAGGGATTGAAGTAGAAATTGAAGGGATTTTGAATGAAATTGAGGAAGAAAAGAGATTGAAAGAAGAACAGAAAAATAAGGGTAGTATAACTGGCTTTTTAAAGAATAAAGTAAAGGAATTTGTCTTTGAAGACCCTGTATATGAGTGGATTAAAAAGGTAATTAATAATTTTGTTATGTCCAGAGTTTGCCCAAAATTTTCAAATGTCAGCGAACTCAAGAACAATACTTTATATCAAAAGTAGAAAATTACAATGTAGGCGAAAGTGGATTGAGACTAAGGAGATAAATGAGTATAGCCCAGCAGTCTGATACTGGCCGAGCTAGTCTGATATAGAAACTCCATTACTCTACAAATTTAATGTTGAATTCGCAAAATTAATTCAATAGCTTAGCCTATCAACGTAATTTCAGTTTCTAGGTATAATAAAAAATGTTGTAGTTAGATTTATTATTTTTAATTTAATTTTTATCTTTTTTTTTTAATTTTAATTTCTAATTTTTTTACAGACGGATTGCTTTGTTTTATTTTATATGGGTGAAATCGTTACCTTTAAAGGATTTTCAAAGGAATATTTTATTAAATTAATAGAAACATTTATAAAATATGATAAATGTAAATTTGTTGTTCAAATTAAAGAAGGGCTTCATGTATTAGAAATTCTACAAAAGGATCCTTTAATAGCATTGCGATTAGATTCAAATGTTCATAAAAATATATATTTTTACATAAAGGGGATAAATCTACAAAAATTCTTAGGTAAATTTTCGGTAAAGAATATTTTCTTTCTTCCTAAAAGAAAAAACGATAGTAAAATTGAACCAGTCTCCTTTTATGCACTTTGTCTAATTAGTAAAACAGAACTAAGAAAGTCTTAGATTTCTAAACTTTCTTAGCATCTCGTTTCAATATTATAATATTTAAGTTTCATTAATGCCGATTTAAATTTTTTATAGTTTAAGAAAATATATAATTTCTATATAAACTATTTATTTTACAATGTAGGCGAAGGTGGTACTTCCAAAATAAGTACCCTGTTTTAGTTAATTTTTAGAAATTAGCAAAAATTTAAATTTCAGCACAGAAAAATCTTCGTGGGTTTATCACTGCCGGTGATCAGAGGTGCTTTAATCAGGTATCTAATTACACTCTAATATGAGTATGGCCGGATAACTCGCAGAAAGACATTCTGTTCTGCAAATGTGTTTGTAGGGTACAGCAATGTGTTGTACAGCAATGTGTTGTACAGCAATGTGTTGTACAGCAATGTGTTGTACAGCAATGTGTTGTACAGCAATGTGTTGTACAGCAATGTGTTGTACAGCAATGTGTTGTACAGCAATGTGTTGTAAAAAAACAAAAAAGTCCATTAGGAAATTGGTGGATTACTTCTTTAATTTTGTTTGCATTTTCAGTAAAAGTGTTTGGATTAGAAGACTCTTGATTTTCACTAAAAAAATAACACAATGTGTAATGTTTTTTAATTTGTACCCTGCAAATGTGTTGTAGGGTACAAAATCTTTCGAAATTTAGTATTAAACGATTCCTCTCATCGAGCTAAAGAGAATGGTACCAAAAATATTAAGCTCCAGAAATTTTCCAAGTAGTTAAGGCTTTGCGCCTACCTGGCCGCGCGCCTACTTGGACTTATTTATCTTTAATTTGTTTTATATCCGATATATTTATTTGATAACCGGATAATTTTGTGGAGCTGCGATGTGTTTAAGAAGTAACCACACGGATTAACAATCAATTTATTATTAACTTTAGTGGTAAATATCGGGTTGGTACCTTACATTTCCGCGAAGAAATATTTAAATTTCAATTTTATTTAATTAAATATTTAACAGAAAATTTTATAAATAATTTTAAATAAAATTTCATTAATAATTTTACAGGCTCTTTATCGTGGAGTTCCATTAATTTTAATTCCCTTCACTTTTGAACACAAGTTCAATTCCAAAATTGTTAAATACATGAAAGTGGGGACTGTTGTTGATCATACAAAATTTGTTGAAAAATTTCCTCTTGCTGTTGATGAATTGATCGGGTAAGTGAGTAATTTATGAATTCTGTTTCGACGGAAGAAAATCATAAATTTAGTTCAACCTAATTTATTAAAATATTTTTTTGGAAATAAATAATATTAATTATTTTTTAGTGAAAATCAAGAGTCTTCTAATCCAAACACTTTTACTCAAAATGCCAACAAAATAAAAGAAGTAATCCACCAATTTCCTAATGGACAAATTAAAACGTTTCTTGAAACTGTTGAGAAAGCTATAGAAGAAAAAGACGAAAAAGAGCCATTCCCTGAAATGCCTACTAAATTTGAAGAAATTGGACATGTCGGAGGATTTAAGCCGTTTTCGGTTGTTTTAGAGGAGTTTATTAATTCGAAACAAAATTGAGAGAAAGAGAGAGATTTTGATGAAGAAAAGTAAAAAAAAATTCGAGAGATTTTATTATAATCGGGACTCGGTTTTACGTACACGCATGGGATTGAAAAATTCATATATATTTGATGTGTTATTTAATCTAAACTGTAACATTTTGGTGTACGTAAAATCTAGATTCGACTTTAAATTTTTGATGATTAACAATTTCATGTAGATATTCAAAAAATTAGAAATTATTTCATATTTTTCTTAGATGATTAGAAATTATTTCATACACTAGAAATTATTTCATACTTTTTCTTAGATGATTAGAAATTATTTCATACTATTCTTAGATGACCCCAATCTCAAATAGTGATTTTGTTCTGTAATTGAAGATAAGTAAAATATATATACATATATCAGCTGTTCCCGATACCCCTACCCGGAAAAATTTTCGAAACCCGAACCAACACTCGCCATTTTTTTCGTCTGTGCAGAAAAACTTGGAAGAATACTGTTTCATGACATTCCAAACTTCCAAAAAATTTTGCCTGCTGCGCTAGAAAAGGAAGAAATTTAGCTTCTTGCTCTTCCATAAAACTAAAAATTTTCGTATTTAACGCTGAAAAGGAGGACTTTGCAATCCTAAAAATTTTTACCGAGGCTCTGAAAAAGTATGGAGGCTAAGTAGAAGTACGGAAATATTAATAACCGGAGCGCAAACTCTATCTCACACAGTATCGAAAGGATTCTGAAGGTTATCATAGGATTTGGAAGGAGATCAGGGTATTTAGTTGGATATCAGTGATATTAGGAGGATATCTGGGGTATAAATTGATTTGAAAAAATATCAGGAAAACTTTCTTAGGCTAATTAAAATTTATGTATTATTGTTTAAAAATTAATGTTTTAAACTTTAGGAGGATTTTAATGGTAATCTAATTGAAAATGATGCTGTAAATGTAATATGCACTTCGGCTATTTATGAAAAAGGAATCAATCTTTATGAGATAAATTTTGGAATTCTTAAAAGAAACCCTTCATGCATATTACTAAACAATTCTGCTCAGAAAGTAAAACGATACGCTGAACAAAATTTGGAAGAAAATTGCAGTTATTTTACAAATTCCCAAGAAAACGAAGCAAATAACCAAAACTTGAGCGCATTTTCATTAGAAGCTTTTGGTAATTCAGTAATTAAAAACTAAATTTTGTCACCGCGTCTTTATAAGAACAGTGGCTTAGTCGGATTTTCTATAAGATAGCGGTATTTTGTGTTTCATTTAACATAAGATATTTTTGAAGAAGTGTATCGCTTAGGGTCCTACACTTGAGTTGAGGGTTCAGGGGAATCCCCAGTCAGACCCAAGCTTCACCAAAAAACGTATCTTAACTTAAGGAGACCTCATTCTAATTTATTTTATGGTGAGGGCCAACTTTATTAGTATAAAATCTTATATGTATCATCGTTATCCTGGGTATAGGAATGATGCCATCTTATAATTTTTAAAATTTTATCACAGATTGGAATCAAGACATAATTATAAATTATGGAAAGAATGGTTGGTTTAAACGGTTTTATTATAATATATATTTATGTTTCTAGATCATACTAAACAAGAAAAAATTTTAAAACTTCTTCGTACAAAATATAATGAAGGAAAATGTGTATCTGCTGCAGTCGATCAAGTTAATTATGAATTCGATTTTAATGTTATCAAAGAAAAGGAGGCGAGAAAATATTTAAAAAATCTTGAGCTCGAAGTTGGTATTAATAATCAAAAACCAAAAATTGATAAAAAACGAAAGGTATTTTTTTGTAAAAAAACAAAATCATATAAACTGTATAGGTTATCGTTGAAAACAACACATCACATGTAAGCAAAAAAAATAAATTGATAAACAACATAGCTCATAATTTAAATAAAGTAATCAATCCTCAACAACTTAGATATTTATTTGAAAGAAATTTAAACGAATCAAATTTAGTTAATCAGGCAGAAATTAATGTGATTAATTCCTCAATGATTACTAATGCAAACGAAAATCCAGAAAGTAATCATGTAACGAATAATCATGATAACGATGATTTCTTTGATGGGTTGGATGATTATTTAGAAAGTACTATGGGTGTAAACATCGCTGATAATCGTGCTAAAGGTAAACATTAAAATAAGGGTAATTAAATTTCTAAATATTTATCTACATATGATACATACCGTATTTATTCTAATTGAATGGCAGCCATTCTATTTTTCAATACCCCAAAAAAATTCCGTTCAATTAAAGGTGCCATTCAAATAGAGGCTGCCATTCTATTTTTCATTCATTCAAAAATATGTCATTCAAATGAAGGTGCCATTCAATTAGAATAAATACGGTATTTCTTAAAAAATATTTTCAAAATAGCGCTATAATTTAAGGTAAATTTAAAAAATTCCCCTTATTACCCAAAATCTTTATCAAATAAAATTAAAAGGAAACTTCTTCCCTCACAAACAAATGCTAGGAGAAGATACATACAAGAATGTGAAACAATATTAAAAACAAGTCAAACATGTTCAGTTTTTTTAAATAAATGGTCGATTGTAGTTTGATCAAAGTTTTTAAATACAAAAATTTAATTTACTTTTGTATCGTCCTATTATTTTAATAAAGCTCTGGAATAAATTGAAATGGAATTTTTAAATAATTAAATTGGAGTTTCCTAATTGTACGAACTTTATAAACTGTGTTTCTGTTAATGTTTTGGTTTATTCATTCAAAATATGACATTTAACCATATTTTAATGTTGTTGTACACATGTATAACATTTTTAATAAAAAACCAAGTTTATTAAATAATTCGAAATTCGAGATAATATCTCGATAACCTTATTTCTGTTCTATATCTCGAATCAGACCAATCTTTTGTATTAAATTCTTGGCTTTCATAATCCTACCAACAAATTTTTTACATTTTATTTTAATAAACTCCAACTCCTAGTATGAATATTTTGTGGTTGTTATAAATTCATATTATGCTGATTCGAAAACATTTTCGTCAAATAAATAAGACAATGTAACTAATAAGAATTCAAACACCAATAGCGACATTGTATTTCCTTTAATTAGGCGCATAATTATTGATAATAAGTTTTTTCCAATCAACCATAATTCCATACTTTTTTACATTATTTAAAAATAAGTAAATAAATTTATCCTTTCTAACTCTTTTACTTGTTTACTGGCATTTCATTTTTAAAGAAGCATTGTACACGCAAGTAATAAAAAAGACAAAACAAATCCTTTTCCTAAATTAGATTATTGGCAATATTATTGACAAAAAAGGATGGCTTTTTACAAGAAACAATAAATAAATATGTATATATTTATTATCAAAGCTTGAAAAAACTAAAAATTTTGAATTAAGTTTGAGTTAGTATCAATGATTGTAGTTGTAAAATTCGATCTCTTTATATCGAGAAGGTAATTATTTAATTTTTTTAAATTTTCTTATATTTCTATTTATGTTTATCTCAAAAAAATTAAAATCAAAGATTATAACAAATATATATTTATTTATAACACCTTAAAGTCCCATTTTCTTTTCAATTTAATTAATTACCTGATTAGCTAATAAATTATTCTTTCCGGCTTTCCCATTAAAAATCATTTAATTTTCCTAGTAATCTCTAATCTCTTTTCTTTTAATCCACAATAAATCCACCTATTTATTTATTTTTTCCTATATCTTTTGAGGTGGTCAACAAGCTATAAATCACTTTTTCGCTTTCCACTATTTTTATTTTAGATACGCAAAAATATGTTTTTGCGGAATTATTTTGTAATTGCTAAGATGACAAAAAAAATTTAAAAAAACATTCGAGACACAGTTATGATTTGCATTTAAGGAAAATACAGATAAGTATGAGAATCTCGTAATATATGTATGCAATGCTGGAACACAACAATTTTATAATAATTTTTTGTTTAATAAAAATCTAGATTCTTGAAATTTGCCTTAAGGGCAGGATTTGCCTTAAGGGCAGGATTATTACCAAAGTGGATTGGAATATCCTGAGGATTCGAAAACTTCTGCCAATTACAAATAATATTACTCAATTTTTTCCCTTTACACACAATTACCTATTTAATTAAAAAAAAATTAATTTTTCTGTTAAATAGTTTCAATGACGAATTCTTTAAATTTTCACTCAACATTTCTTCTTTATTTAAAATAAAATTCCTTAAGAATTGTTTTGATTTGATCGCCTTTACCTCTCCCTTTCCAAAACATCTACTAAATAATCTTGTGTTTTACGTAGTAATCTCTTCTCTAAAACAATAAAACAACAAAACAACTAATTCTCACAATAAGATTAAATATTTTCCTTTCATTGTGACAGCCGTAATTCACTCACTCTGTGGCCATTTTGTTCATTACTACAAAGAATTTGGGGAGAAAATGGTTAAAATGTTTCTCCCTTTCAAATTATTTTATAAAAAAAGGAGATTAACTTTATTTTTTTTTTGAAATTTTCTATAATTTGCAATGGGTTTTTTGATTCAATATTAATTGAAAATTTTAGGTAGCTTTCATGATATTTAATTTTATAATCACTGTTGCTATTATTTCTGCATAAAATCTGGAGTCATCTTCTACAAATCTCGTTACCTGTTCATTTTTAATATTTATATGTTGCTAAAAATTAGTATAAACGTTAAAATATTTTAAGTAAATAAATTCTTTAGTTTACTACGTTTATTATGCTCTAGAATTTAATTCCAGTTTCTATAAAATATAATTACAACAGTTTATAAATAAGGTTGGCGGACAGTTGGAAATCATCGGATATCCGGATCCTGATCCGAACCGAAAATATGGGATATCCGGCCTTTTTCGGATCTTGATATATGGATCGGCCAACCTTATTTTCAAAAAGACATAAATGTCGGTTATTGCTGTCGGGTTCGAATATTTTGTGATTTTCCAATAACTGAATCCCCTAGTCTCAATTCCTTAATCACATCCTGAAAAGTCTATTTTTATTCAATTTGGGATTTTCTAATTCCACAAAATTTTTTTATTCATTTCCTAATTATGTAGTAAAATTTTTTATTTATAACTATTCTTTCCCTATAAAACTTCAATGAAGTCCTTCAATAGTTTAAGCATCCTTTTATTGTTGTTGCTACATAACACTTTTGAGGCTTTTTTTTTAAATTATTGTTTAGCTCTTCCCTTTTTTGTCCATTTTAAGAGATTTTATATAGCTAAAATCTTTTTATTTTGCAAATATATTTTTATTTTTTTATTGTTAGGCAATTTAGTACCTCAATATTTTTATGCAGAATTTTTATGTAAAATATATTTATTTATTTACTAAAAATACTTTTACTTATTCACGCTCAATTTCTTTTTTTTGCTTCTTTATTTTCTAATATAATCCATTATTTCCTGCAATTATCCTAAAATTTCTAAAAATAAATTTTTTTACATTTTTGGACAAAATATGGATTAATAAAGTGTGAATTTGAAAGAAATATAAATAAATATATCACTAAAAAAAGACAAAAAGATTGTGGGTTTATCTTAAGAGATTTATAAAGTAAGGTAAACTCGTCGGCTTTACCCGTCTCGCTTCTATTCTCGAGGAGTTCATTACATCAAGATTATATTCTATTTTCTTTACTAATTGAGATACCTTTGAAAATTAATTGAAAAATACAAAAACAAAGTTTCAACCCTATCCAAGCTGGAAATAAGTTAATAACAAAAAATCTAAAAATATACATATTTAACAAAGCTACTTTTACTTTTTTCTTTAAATTATTTGTTGTTATGTTATTTTTTTTCTGTTCCTATTAATTTAGCTAATTGTATTTTTCCTTTATTTTTTGATAATTTGAGTAGTTTTTTATACGAAAAAATATTTTTTATTTCAACTTAAATAATATTTTGGCTATTCAATTTTGTTGTTTTTTATTTAATATAATTTTACTAAAAAAATTTTCTTTTGAAATTTCTCTCAAAAAAAATCTTAGTTAATTCCTCTCAAATATTATTTTTATTTTGTTAATAATAAATTGTAATATAAATATTATGAAAAATTATTATACTTTTTATTAACTAGAAAACCCCTAATTTTTCTCCTTCTATCAAAACAGCGATTCAGTTTTCCTCCCAAAAATTTAATTATCCTTTTTTCTTTTTCCATTTTTGTGTTCTTTAATTCAATTTACATTTGTTTTTATTTTTATTTAATAAAATCTTTTTTTTGGTTTTTATTTTATTTTTTACACATTTTTTGGACTAAGAAAAGGTTGCATTTAGAATTATTTTTATTTATTAATTTATAATTTTCTCATTAAATATATTTTTTATTTAACATATTCGCTTTGTTACAGAATTGATAAATTCTTAATCAGAAACTTTTCAATTTTAAATTTCACATCCGCAAAAAAGAATCTCATCTGCAGTTGCGACATCACTACTGTGTTAAAACAAAAATTATTTGAAATTTCAGCGACGATTTCTGTTCTTTTATATTTTAAACATATTTATCCTATATTAAGATTGGCGGATTGAAATACTCGATCCTCGAAATTTTCTGCTCGAATATAGGATGAAGATATCTGAAGGATTTCTGGAAATTATATCATACGCTATTTTTTCACAGATTTTTTGATTATTTCTTAAATTATTAAAAAAAACTTAAATTTAATTTTTTATGAATTAAAGTTGATCAGCTTTAATTCATTATTAAGGATATTGGAAATAAAAAAATTAAATTTATGTTTTTTAATAATTTCAGAAATAATCAAAAAATCTGTGGAAAAATAGCGTATGATATAATTTCCAGAATTCCCCTTTGCAAAGCAAATAATTTTAATTAATTTATTTAATTAATTTACCCTTTCATTAATTTATTTTTATTATTTAATTTTAATTATTTTTTTTGCTTTTTTCGTCAAATAAATAAATATTAATTTATTATTTATTTTTTAATATTTCCTTTAAAAAGCCAAGTAATCTATTCTTCCACAAATCCATCTTAAAATTATGTTTTAGCTTTATATTAAAAGCAATCATTTCTTTTTTCCCTTTTTTATACCGCTAATATATTCTTCCTCTAAATTTCTTAATAAAACCTCAAAAAAGCCAAAAACATATGCCTTTCCTTCTTTTATTTTTTTAATCCGGCAATCCAAGCCTATGCGCATCGGGTAACCTAAGTAGAGTATATTGTCTTTTAACTCAAAAATAAATTAAAAGCACTTGTTTTTAATTAATAGATAATTAAAATGAGATATATAAATTAAATAATATTTTTTAATAACTAAGCAGAATGTTGGCGAAAAATAATCAAAAAAGTTAACAAAACGTCAGTCTTTTGACCACAACATTTTTGGCCAGTAACAAAAATTTTCATCTTATTCAATTCTATAGCTAATTCAACTTTTTATTCACAGAATTTTAAAACTTCACAAAAGATCTATCCATTCTCGAATTATACATTTGATTCAAACGAATCCTAATCCATACAACATTCGAATTCACACCCCATTAGCCGTTCTCTTTTTCTCAAAAAATCCCTCATTTCCTCTCGTTTATTGTTTTTTCTGTCAATTACATTTTTACATTTAGACGCCAGAAGCCAATCAAAAGTGCTAAGGTCCTTTTTTATACCTTTTTAGGGTTGCCTTTTGAGGGGTTTTGTAGAAAAATTTATTTTTTCTTTTGACTAGCCATTTTATATTTCGCCAGAAATTGCTCTAATGACATAAAATTCTGTTGCAAATATAATAGAAAAATCCGTCACAGCCCTTCACACATAAATTTATTTTATTTGTTTTTTAAAAAGAATAACCATTTATTGAGGGGATTTTAGTGGATCTTTTGTAAAAAAACAAAATAAATTTTTGAGAAATTGTACGAAATTGTAAAACCATTATCTAATGTTAATTTTCTGGTTTTAAATAATTAAACTTGTTTTGCTTATTTTTGGGAACTTGTAAAACCACTATTTACATTTTTATTATTTTTGAATTACATACCGTAAATGCTCGAATAGTTACCCTCTCTCAAATAATTGCCCCCTCTCAAATAATTACCCCATCTAGCGAGAGGTTGAAACAATAATTACCCAGGGTAATTATTCGAGCATATACGGTAGATAAGAAATTAGAGAAACATTAGAATCCAATCAACCCTAAAAGGCTGGGATATCAAGAATTTAATGATTAACTTTCCAGCCATATCAAAAATTCCCATTTTCATAATCAACGATTCTATTTTTCTATTTTTTAGTTAGGGTCTGTCCGGGATTTACCAAAATCTTCCCTTTCACCAGAGTAGAAATTTACAATAGATCAGGGACCAGCCTGTCTAATATGATCTAATTAAATTAATTTTAAGTTGCTTTTAATCTTTCTAAAAATTTATTGCCTCACTAAATTTTTAAGCTTATTTCGAATAAAATTCTGAAAATAAATCAAGCTTTAAATTATTAATTAAACTTTAAATTTCCTCAAAACTTTTTTATTTCTAAATTAAAAATGTTCGTTAGTAGTTGGTATACAATTTTTTTGTACCCCTCATTAATAGAGGTATTGGTTATAAAGATTCTTCGGATATTCGAAACAGACAAAAACTAAACCATAAATCTTCAGTTTGTTCCAATCTCAAAAGTATTTCAAGTGTTCAGGGCCTTTCATGATCAACCCTTCTTTTTTAAAATTTATTTCCCTTTACATCTTATTTTTAAAATTTTATTTCTAAAATTTTATTTTTCTAAAAATTCTTTCCTTCTCCAATTTCTTTTTATTTTTATCCACAATTTTGACATTTATATCTTTTCTATATTTTATACCCTATTTATTCACATCCATAAGCCAATTTCTAAAATTCCCCATCCATCCATTCCTTCAACATTTCCGACTGGTCAATTGCGTTATAAGGCCCCCAACCCTCCCAACTTGTTTTTCTTCTCTCCATTTTCACTCTTTAGCTTCCGCTTGTTTAGCTTATTTTTATTTCTCTAGAGGCTAATTAATCGAACTTGCGCTTAGAGAACGCTTTTAAGCTGCTTTTGGCTTTTTCTTTTAATTTTATTCCTTTAAATTTTATTAAAATATTTCTAAGAAAATTTTGAAATTAAAGCTAATAATTTTAATTTCGTGTTGAAGTTAATTATATTTTAAATTTACTGGCTAATTTAATAGTGCATTAAAAATTTATAATTTCTTCCCAAAAGAAAATACAAACAGAAAATACTCAGAAAATTACCGATTTTAAAAAAATTTCAGGATTTTGTTTCCTGATACCGGTTTTAGGAACAGTATGATCAATTGATTTTAAATTTTTGTTGAAGTTTTGATCATACTGTTCCTAAAACCGGCATCAGGAAACAAAATCCTTAAATTTTTTTAAAAATCGGTAATTTTCTGAGTATTTTTGTCTGTATTTTCTCAGGGAAGAAATTTTGAATTTTTAAATACCACAAGCATTTTAATTTTGTTGTGGCCATTAATCATTTAACTATAAGTAGTCCCCGCCATTAAGATTATTTTAAAAACATTATTCTTTATTAAAAATTTATTTTTAATTCCGCGCATTTTCTTTCCCCATTTAAATATTTTCTTTTCTCGTTTCCGGACTTTTACGCTCCACCAAGTTTTATCCATTACATCAGTTAATATTAAGCCTTTTTTATTTTTAGACTTTAATGCCGTTTTCCTTTCTTTAAATGCTAAAAATATTATTTAAAGAAAATTTAAACTTGGCCCTTATTTAAATTTTATTTTAAATTTTGAAAAGGAGTAGTAGAATAATTCAATCTAATCTTCTAAGACTTCCCTAATTTAAGCTTATTTATTTTTACATAATTATTTATTTTTTTTTTCATTTTTTCTCATAATTATTTACTAAAATTTTTATAGTTAATCAAGAAACTCTATGTAATATTCAAAGGAAATTTAAGGATTATATTTAGTTATGTAGCTATTCGGTTATATTTAAGGATTTAAATTTATGGCTGTTTCGAACTAGAATTAAAAATTAAGTTGGCGTTAAATGTAATTAGAATAAAAAAATAATTTTCCTTAATTTATCTACTAGTACTTATTTAAATTAAAATATTAATTATTCCAATTTTCTTCAATTAAAATTTCAAAAACTCCCCAAACAACCCTTCTAAAAACCTCATGGTTTTATGCCCTATAATTTTGCATTTTTTATTAAATTTTTTAAGAGCGTATAAATTTTTTAAAGTTAATATAAGAAAGCTTAACACCAAACTAAAAAAGCCTTTTGACATGTTTTTCCCTGGGGAAACCATAAATTCTGAGCCTGAGTTTGGCAGCTAATAAAAGTTTTCTCTTTTTTTAGCTGTTTTTATTTTTTTGTAAAATGTTGAGATTAGATACATTTTTAAATCAATAAAAAATTTTTTAAATAAGACAGTTACTCTGATTATAAGAAAATAGTTTATACATAAAGATCCTTAAATTTGTTCCGTGAAAAATTGAACTACACTCTGTCACAAAAGTTTAAGCGCCCCAAAATTTTTGTAAAAATACAATCCCCAAGCATTATTTGTCTTATTTTTTCCTACATTAGCAGCGATCTAAGACATCAATAAAAATAAATTTTCAGAAAATTTTATCAATTTAAACATTTTAAAATTGAAATTTTTCGAAATCTATGTGTCACAAAAGTAGGGTTCAGCGGTACCGGTATTCCGAGAAAAAAACGGTATCGGTATTTCGGATTGATGATCCCGATACCGGTACCGACTCGGGATCGGGATTGAAAAATCGGTATCGGTATTTTTTAAAAAAATTTTAATGTGAAAAAAATAAATAAATTCTTTAAAAAATAAATTTATTCCGCATTTTGAAAAGGTTTTAATCTGTAGTAAAATGATAAATTAGCACTATAAAGCTATTCTTGAGACAAAAACATCTCAGGAACCAATAGAAGACTTTCCAAATCCATCGATATCCACCTTAATCCTCCGATATAATTTTCATCCACGGATATACTCCAAATTCAACTTTATACCTAAAATCAACTTTGGGGACTAGGAGGGATATCGGTAGACTTTTGGGAGTACTAGGGATACCTCCGATAATCGAATGATATCCCTCAATATGGGGACCAGGCCTGCATAAAACTTTTTTCATTAGGCTTCCTTCGTTAACAAAACACCTGTGTTTCATTAATAAACATTATTTTACTTCTAAGCCAAAATTTAATTAACCGAAGGCACCAAAATCGAAAATTCCGAAAATTTTAAGGTCAAAAAGCCTAGCTTTTTCCCATTTCAGCGCCTCATGCGGAATTTTTAAGATTTTTGTAACGTCAATAGGCCAAAGTTGTTCCTTTATTTCTACTTACAGTAAAATTGTACAAAAAATGCAGTAAATATGTCTATCGATGTTATGGAAAATAAAAAAAGAATTAGGCCCTTATCTCATTCGAGTGTCGAGACTCGATACCCTGAAAATCAACGTCAAACAGGGTTTTCTAATTTCAAAAAGATTTTTTGACCCCTTATGGTATGTTTCAAATTTTGATTTTGGGCTCATTTGAAAGCCCATTAAATTTGCTACAAAATAGCAATAATCTTATCTTTCAGAAAAACTATTTCATTAATTTATTAAATTTTTAATTTTCTAAGGCAAGGACAAAAAATGCCCCATAAAATGCGCCTTAAGGTTTCTTCGTAATATTATTTGCATTATGTATTTTTTACAAAAATTTGGGACTGCTAACTTTTGTGTCAGAGTGTATGTACAAAGTGTCTTCCTTGTTTATCAAACATATGTAGCTTTATGTTCAGTCTTCGTCCTCAGGTACCTCGTTCAGATCAAAAGGATAATTTTTCTCACTTATCTGATTGCCAATAATTTCATCTGTCTCTTCTACCACATTTTTATTTTGCTCATCCACAGAATCTTTAACTTTATCTTTATTAGTACACTCTTCTATACCTTGATTGGAAATATCTTCTTCTTCAAACTGAAAGCTCTCTTTGTTAACAATAGGCATTTTACCTTTATTAACAGAATTATCAGTCACTTTATCAACAAAAGAGCATCCTTCATTATTTTCTGTCTGAACATTTAATTTCAAGCTTTCATTTTGGAGAATTTCTTTTTCATTTTTCTTTTTTAAATAGAGTTTCCGCCAATATTCTCGCCTTTTTTCCTTATTCTTTAGATAGTAATTTTTGTCATAATTTCGAATCTTTTCTCTATTATTCTGGTAGTAAATTTTCGATGTTTGAAGCTTTTTCTCTTTCTCCTTTTTATACATATTTCTATGATTTTCTAATAATTTCTCTTTATTCTTTTCATAATATCTCTTATTTCTTTCAGCCACTTTTGCTTTATCTTTTTGTCGGTAATCCCTCCTACAATTTGCTTTCGTCAACTTTTTTTCGTCTTCATTGTTTGCTTTTTTATCCTTTTTCGTAATTTTGGATTTAAGTTTTAAAGTTTCATTATATTTTTGAATTTGAGGATTGACCGATGATTCAGTCCCGTCATTTAATATTTCATTTTGATCACTTGAGGTTTCAATATCTCCAATCAACCCCTTTCCCTTTGTATTAGTTTTAACAGAAATTATTAAACTCCATAATATCGAATTCAATATTAAAAAGATTAAAAAGCTAAAAAGCTTCATTGCCAAATTATTTCTTTATAAAAATTTATTAAAAAATAATTTAATAAATTTAAAATTCAATTTATATAAGAGAGAATGTCTCGACAAAATATTTCAATATATATTTTGTAATAAAATATAAATGTTGAAATATAAATACGAGATTGCACTTTTACTTAAAAACAAATTGTGAATCTTTTTTTTTTGATAGTCAGGATAAGATATATTTTGAGCCATAAAAGTTCAATAAAGCTCTGCGAACTTTATTTAATAACAGACAAATACGAAATATAATAATTTCACAACAATTTATACAATTTTATGTTTTGGACAATTTATTGAAATAAAAGTACAAAGCTTTTTGAGAGTTTATATATATATGTATATTCTGATTCTTGAACCATGAAAGATGGACTTTGTTAAAGTTTTTTCTTCTCTTTAAGTATTCTTTACTTTAAATAATTTATTTATTTCTAAAATTTTTATATATCCTAATTTAACACCTCTAGGGATCATAATTTATATTTTTTATTTATTCCCTCCAAAATCAATTCCCCACTCATCATTTCATGACCACTTTGCTTTAGAGTAGGTCGAGGTCGAGGTTTTTTGAAAAAACCGAGACCGAGGATCACCGAGGCCGGAAAAGCCGAGATCGAGGTCGAGGGGCAAATTTTGGCCGAGGTCCGAGGTCGAGGTTCGAGGATAACCGAGGGTTTTAAAAATCTTTATAAAACTTCAAAATTTAAATAAATTTACCAAATTTTATCAATTTATGCGCCGCAGGCGAAAATTTTAAGCATTCTGGAAGGCCTAAATTGAAAAATTCAGGTGTTAGACCCAAAGTCAAAAATTTTTGAAGGTTCGATGGTCATGAAGCCAGAACTCTTCAATTTTCTGAGCCGCAGGCGAAAATTTTGTGAAATTCATGACCAAATTAAAATTTTTAATGTTTTTTCAAGTGTAAAATTTTGAAAAAAATAAAGTTACACATTTAAAATCAAAATCAAAGTTAAAAATTTATATTTTTGGAAGAAAAATGCCAAAAAATCTTATTTTCGAATCATGGATTCTAACCCAGTCCCTCAGAATATCAAGTTTGTACTTCTTCCTTTTGAAAATTTTGGAAGACCATTAACAATGTTCCTGCTTTTTTGCGCCGCAGGCGCAAACCAGATATAGTATTAAAAATTCCCGATTTTTCAAAAAAATTTACGGAATCGGGAACGGGAATTCATGAAATTTTATTTACGATTTCGGGAAATCGGGATCCCGACACAGAAAAACGTCGTGAGTTCCCGCTTTTCGGGAATCGGGACGGCTCGTTCCCTGATATATACCTAAAGCTGGAACGGAGCCGGCCGCATTTTTCTGGATTAACCTTCTTAATATGAGACAATTTCTTATTCCTGCGCCGAAGGCGAAAATTTTGGTAATTTACAAAGCCGATAAGCTTAAATTCTTCCTTTTCTAGCGCCGCAGGCAAAATTTTGAGAATTTTTTGAAGGAAAATCGGCCAAAATTCTTCTATTTCTGCTAAAAAAGACAATCTTAGGGGTGTATATTTAGCCTCGGTCCTCGGCGAGGTTTTGGGCGAGGACCGAGACCGAGGTTCCGAGGCCCGAGATCAGCAAAATCGAGGTCGAGGTTTGAAAATGGGCGAGGACCTCGGCCTCGGCCTCGGCGAGGCCTCGACCTCGACCTACTCTACTTTGCTTACAAAAAGCATAGGCCATTAAAATAGCCCAAAGGTCATTTCTTCGTTTCACACTTTCTGGCATTATTTAAAAGCGCTAAAAGGGAGGAAATGGAGAAGTGGATTTGTAGAAAATGTGAAAAAATGAAAAAATATTTTTTACCAACTTTAAAAAAATTTTTTAGAATTCTTTTTCAATATAATAAACCTCTAAATAATTTACATAATTGTTGTTTTTATTATATTATTTTGTAAAACTAGAGTAGGTCGAGGTCGAGGCCTCGCCGAGGCCGAGGCCGAGGTCCTCGCCCATTTTCAAACCTCGACCTCGATTTTGCTGATCTCGGGCCTCGGAACCTCGGTCTCGGTCCTCGCCCAAAACCTCGCCGAGGACCGAGGCTAAATATACACCCCTAAGATTGTCTTTTTTAGCAGAAATAGAAGAATTTTGGCCGATTTTCCTTCAAAAAATTCTCAAAATTTTGCCTGCGGCGCTAGAAAAGGAAGAATTTAAGCTTATCGGCTTTGTAAATTACCAAAATTTTCGCCTTCGGCGCAGGAATAAGAAATTGTCTCATATTAAGAAGGTTAATCCAGAAAAATGCGGCCGGCTCCGTTCCAGCTTTAGGTATATATCAGGGAACGAGCCGTCCCGATTCCCGAAAAGCGGGAACTCACGACGTTTTTCTGTGTCGGGATCCCGATTTCCCGAAATCGTAAATAAAATTTCATGAATTCCCGTTCCCGATTCCGTAAATTTTTTTGAAAAATCGGGAATTTTTAATACTATATCTGGTTTGCGCCTGCGGCGCAAAAAAGCAGGAACATTGTTAATGGTCTTCCAAAATTTTCAAAAGGAAGAAGTACAAACTTGATATTCTGAGGGACTGGGTTAGAATCCATGATTCGAAAATAAGATTTTTTGGCATTTTTCTTCCAAAAATATAAATTTTTAACTTTGATTTTGATTTTAAATGTGTAACTTTATTTTTTTCAAAATTTTACACTTGAAAAAACATTAAAAATTTTAATTTGGTCATGAATTTCACAAAATTTTCGCCTGCGGCTCAGAAAATTGAAGAGTTCTGGCTTCATGACCATCGAACCTTCAAAAATTTTTGACTTTGGGTCTAACACCTGAATTTTTCAATTTAGGCCTTCCAGAATGCTTAAAATTTTCGCCTGCGGCGCATAAATTGATAAAATTTGGTAAATTTATTTAAATTTTGAAGTTTTATAAAGATTTTTAAAACCCTCGGTTATCCTCGAACCTCGACCTCGGACCTCGGCCAAAATTTGCCCCTCGACCTCGATCTCGGCTTTTCCGGCCTCGGTGATCCTCGGTCTCGGTTTTTTCAAAAAACCTCGACCTCGACCTACTCTATGTAAAACTGTTGAGATATCTATTGTCTATGATTCGAAGAGAATAGAAAATCTTTCGAATTATCAAACTTCCTACTTTATCATTTGAAAGTGTGAGAGGTTTGGGAAGATAATTCTCATGTTAATTACATTTTTAACACAGCAGTCATTAATTTTTGAATTTTCAGAAAGCAGAAAAGCCAGAAATCCCCTACTTTTGGAAGAATTGAATAGATAAACCGACCCGAAAAATCGACGGTTCTTCGGTTCGGTTCATAATAGATATTAATTTTTTCATAATAGTCATTAATTTTTGAATTTTCAGGAGGCAGAAAAGCCAGAAGGCCTATCATTAATTATTATTTTTTAATTAAGTCCATCTTTCAGGGTTCGAAAATCAAGAATATGAATACACTTCTCTCTAAAAGCTATGCACTTTTCTTTCAATAAATTGTCCGAAACATGAAAATATATAAAATGTAGTGAAATTATTATTCCGTATATGTCTGTTATTAATTTAGTTCGCAGAGCTTTATTGAACTTTTATGGCTCGCTATATATCTTATCCTGACTATCAAAAAAAGATTCACAATTTGTTTTTAAGTAAAAGTGCAATCTCATATTTATATTTTATTTCAACATTTATATTTTATTACAAAATATAGTGAAATATTTTTTCGAGACGTTCTCGCTTATATAAATTGAATTTTAAATTTATTAAATTATTTTTTAATAAATTTTTTTTTATTAAATTATTAATAAATTATTTTTTAATAAATTTTTTTTTATTAAATTATTTTTTAATAAATTTTTAAAAAGAAATAATTTGCCAATGAAACCCTTTAGCTTTTTAATCTTTTTAATATTGAATTCGATATTATGGAGTTTAATTATTTCTGTTAAAACTAATACAAAGGGAAAGGGGTTGACTAAAGATGTTGAAAATGATTACACGTCAAGTGATCAAAATGAAATATTAAATGATGGGGCTGGATCATCGGTTAATCCTCAAATTCAAAAATATAATGAAACTTTAAAACCAAATTCCAAAATTACAAAATTGGATACAAAAGAAAATAATGAAGACGAAAAAAAGTTGACGAAAGCAAATTGTAGGAGGAATTACCGACAAAAAAATAAGGCAAAAGTGGCTGAAAGAAATAAGAGATATTATGAAAAGAATAAAGAAAAATTATTAGAAAATAATAGAAGTATGTATCAAAAGGAGAAAGAGAAAAAGCTTCAAACATCGAAAAATTACCGTCAAAATAACAAAGAAAAAGTTCAAAATTTTAAAAAGAATTACTATCAAAATAATAAAGTAAAAATTCTAAATTATGGCAAAAATTACTACCAAAATAATAAGGAAAAAAGGAAAGAATATTGGCGGAAACTCTATTTAAAAAAGAAAAATGAAAAAGAAATTCTCCAAAATGAAAGCTCGGAATTAAATGTTCAGACAGAAAATAATGAAGGATGTTCTTTTGTTGATAAAGTAACTGATGATTCTGTTAATAAAGGTAAAATGCCTATTGTTAACAAAGAGAGCTTTCAGTTTGAAGAAGAAAATATCTCCAATCAAGGTGGGGAAGAATGTACTAATAAAGATAAAGTTAAAGATTCTGTGGATGAGCAAAATAAAAATGTGGTAGAAGAGACAGATGAAATTATTGGCAATCAGATAAGTGAGAAAAATTATCCTTTTGATCTGAACGAGGTACCTGAGGACGAAGACTGAACATAAAGCTACATATGTTTGATAAACAAGGAAGACACTTTGTACATATTTAAATTTTTCAAGGAACAAATTTAAGAATCTTTATAAATCTTTTCCTTATAATTATAGTAACTGTCTTCACTTATCGTTCGATTCACTTCTGGGCCAAATTTATTATTAACAATTGCGTGCCCAAAAAACATTTGAATAATAATAAAAATAAATTCAGATATAAAACAAAGATTAAATTTTTGATGAGTAAATGTAAAAGAATAAAAAAATAAACAAAACTAAGCCGATTATTTGAATATAAAATAAAATTAATCTTTGGTTTATTTAAGAAAAAAATAATTAAATATTTTTGTTTTTTGTTTTGTCTCTCAAGAAACGAACACATAAATTAAATTTTTCTTTCATTTTTTTCTTAGTTCCGGAAATTTTTTTTAAATTAGCATATTCAAGGTGGCAGGAAATGGCTTATGCTTTTATTTTTGTTTGAAAAATTAGTTATTTCTAAATTTATTTTTATCACAGAACTTCTCCTAAAATAGTTCTCGGTCCCATAATATTTATTTATTTTCAAGAGAATTTTTAGAGAATACAGTATTCTGTTATGCGTCTCTCTTAAAATAAATCGCTTCGTGGTTCCTATTTTCGAGGCAATGTCTTGGACTAATTATTGTTTCAATCCTCACTGGAGGGATCGAGTAATTTGTATGTTAGATAGAATATTGTTTATAATATATTAAATTTGATCTTTCGACTTTACTTTTCATTTGTTTTCGCTTTCGCGTAATGCTTTTTTATTAAATTTTTCTATTTTAAATTATGATCAATTTAAAAAAATTTTGTGACTAACTAAAGGAAGGATGTATCTGATTATTTAATTATGTATCTGATTATTTAATTATATAAATAAGGAAATAAATGGAAAGAAAACAAGCATTCAATAAAGCAAAGTAATACCAAATGACTGATTCTCTCCAACAAAACTTTAAAAAAAATTATTTTTACATCTGTGCTTATATCAATTGGTCAACCTATATTTTTCTTTTTATTTTTACTAACTAGCTAAAAGGGAAAAGAAAAAAAGGGAAAAAGTAGTCCAGACAAACGATCATCACATTTATCTGATATAGCGGTGGCCAATTTCAAACCTTTTTACCAACCAACAAACATATTTTCTTCAATTGCTTCAACAACTTTTTGTTTTTAATGTACTAGCTAGCTAACTAAAATATTAAAAAAATATTTTTTTTAATTTAAGCTTAATTTTTTTAATGTTTTATGTAGATTAAATAGTCCCAAAGGGTTAGTTGAATTGATAATTTAAACAAAATCAGTTAGGGCTGATTAATCTGGCAGAATTTAAAACTTTTAAATGGAGGGGGGTTAAAAATCTTTAAGAGAAATAAAAAACAAAATTCCTTCTTGGTATATTAGGCTGTAGAAAATCTCTAGAAGGATGAGCAAAATGAAAAACCCCGGTGCCAAACCCCCACTCCTCTCGGTGCCCAAAAATTTTTCTTTCTTAACTTGCCCGTTTCTGTAAATTAATATCGTTTTTGATCATGGTATTAATTCATAAAATGATAAAAAATCAACTGATTTATTACTAGCCATTTTTGTTTTTAAAATATTTTTTAATTTGCCAAATCTGCTGTTTATAGTTTGTCCAAAACGTTTATTTTATTTATTCAAAACTTATATTTTGAATGAAAAAAATTCTTCATTTTTTTATTCCCCAAATTTTTGTTTAACCCAATACAAAACTCATCAATCAACCAAACATAAACATCGGCACTTTAAGTTATTCCAATTTCTTTATTTTCCTCATTTGAATTTTTAATGATTTCTTTTTATTTGAACATTTAATTATTACTCTTTAAAATGTTTTTTTTATTTAATTAATTTCAAAAATTATTTAATAATATTTTTATTATTATTGCTTTATTTGTCTCAACTATTGACCAACAATTTTTATATTTTCAGGTCTTCAAAAAGCCATATGCTCTTTACTTTTCCCTCATTTCCTTCCGCCTTTCCCTCATTTGCGGCTATTTTTCTTTTCTATATTTAATCGCCTCACCTATATTTTTCTCAGTTTAAGGGATCGCCTTGTGGCCGTTCCCAATTTTTCTTTTTTATATATCCTTTTACTTTAGGTGAATTATTTGATTGAATATTTTTCGATTATTTTTGTTTCTAATAATTTTTACCTTCTTGTAACATTAATTTTAAAAAATTGTAAAATCAAGTCTAAAAATCAAGATAATGTGTATGGGAAGAATTGCATTGTGGGTTTAATTTCTGGAGCAAAAAAACTAAATTTAAATATTGTAAATTTTGAAGACTTTTGAAAATTTTTTAACATAATCTACAAAATATTTAGAGACCATCTAATTATGAGCTTATCAGATCGAAGTCGATATCACTATTATTCTTAAATCTCTATGCCGATTTGTCTATCTCGATCACAAATCGGGATTCAATAAATCTTGGTACTCATTTTTGGTTGGGATTCCAACAGCAATTTTCCCTATTTATATTTTTTAATTATTTGACAGTTAAATTCAGGGAAGGTCAAAGTTATATCCTTCTTCTAATAATTCCAAAATCTATCGAGATTCAAATTTTTAAAATAATGTTTCCGACTGTACCCTAATTCTGAAAGCAAAAATATAATAAAATAGCCTTATTTCATTTATTTAATAAACTCTTATTTTCTCTTTCAAAAATCCCTTACAATTAATTCTTAAAATTATTTTTTTATTTATCCACTTTGCACCAAAAACTCAATATATAAAAAATATTTTTTTATAAATATATCGCTAATGTCCATCTCTTCTTACTAAACCAATTCTTTCCCTCAACTTGCTCATTCTCGCGCCTGTACAAATAAACATTCCCAAACAAAAAACTATGAATGTGAAGGCACTTTTGGGGCTAGGGAGGGGGGAGGGAGGGTAAAAATATTTGAAAAGAGTAAGGCCCTTTCATTTTTTTATTCTTAAAATATAAGGGTTATATTCTTGACTTTTATTATTTCCTTTCCCCCTCTTTAGTGTCAATGGCCACACGTGCAAACAAAACCTATTAAAAGAACGTTTAAAGTCGATTATAAATAAATAATTGCTAAAAGGCTTTATCTTTATTTGATCGAGACTTTTTTTTGTATCTTTTAGTCAAATGAATAGTTAATTGTTTGAAAATCGCGAGAGATTTTTGAGATATTGGTAAATTTTTTAGAGATTCGATTAGCAATATTTTTGTATGTTCGATGATCTGAAACGAACCTAGGATTTTGTGGTCCGGTTCTTCGGTTCGGTTCCGGATATCCGGAAAATTTTTTAAAGAAACGACATCCCTAATCACAGAAATGATATCCCTAATCACAGATATTAATCGAGAATTTTAGAGATTTCGAGTTTTAGTATCGAGTTTTTTACTATTTATACTAGAGCCCGGACGGAGGGCTCGGTCGATATTTTTCGATAAATATCGAAAAAAATATCGAAAAATATCGATAAAAAATCGTATCGGTCCGGGCTCTAATTTATACTATTAGAAAACGAAGGTAAGATTAGACTTTGGATATTAATTCAAATAATTTTTAAACACATTGTCGGTATTCACGTTATGAACGAGACAAGCTTAGCATGTACAATTTAGAAAATTTTCTACCCTTCTTTTAATTTCTATAAATCAACTTTAAGTGTAAAATCAACAAATCCCCATTCTACAATATCAACTTTTTAAGCTTTATCCCATTGTTTTGCGCATCTCCATTTAATTAAATAGGATTATTTGTTTGTTTTGTATTTTTAATATTTTTTTATTGTCTCATTCTATCCTTTCCCTCTTCCAAACATTTAAAAACATATTATTTTTCCTCGCACCTCCACAATAAAAGAATTGGCCATTTTTAGGGTCCCTTCCTTCCCTATATTTTTTCCTCATTTTCCCCTTTTCTTCCTTCCATTAGCGGCATCCCTCCAACTGAGTAGACAAACATTTAGGGGAAAAACAAAACAGAAAATCCTTTCGGGAGGACGGAAACGTTGTTAAGGGAGGGAGGGGAGAGGGGGGGAAGCAACAACAAAATAACCCCCCCCCTTCCCCCTTTTCTTATTTTTTGCTTTTCTTTGTTGCTTAACAAGTGTCAATTTCCATTTTTTCTAACAAAGTACAACGGTCATTGTTTGGTTATTTTTAAAAATATTTATTTACTTAAATGCTTTTGCTACAAAGTTTTAAATTTTTTAAATAAAAATGTTTTTAAAAATCTTTTTTTAAATTGAATGAAAATATTTTTTGGAAAAATGTCTTAACATTATTTTTTCACATTACCTTAGTTTGATTTTAGATTTTGTTTGTCAATTTTTGAATTTCAATAATTAAAAATAGTTTCAATAATTAACGCTCCTCCATTACAC
Source organism: Meloidogyne arenaria (assembly GCA_036172955.1). Lineage (NCBI taxonomy): Eukaryota > Metazoa > Nematoda > Chromadorea > Rhabditida > Meloidogynidae > Meloidogyne > Meloidogyne arenaria. The sequence continues at coordinate 7,360,956 of JARQAB010000004.1, forward strand.
GAAAGTTCCCTTTTATCCATAGATATATTTAACCTCTCTAGAAACTTATCTTTAATTTAATTTATTATTTTTTAACTACATAAATGTGATTAGAATTAATCTTCTCATTTATTTTGATTTATCTTAGTTTTATTTAAAAATTAAAAATTTCTCGTTGAAAATCTAAATAAAATTCTAAATTATTTTCCCAAAAGATTTTCAATTTTAATTTTTTTATTAAATTTTTCTTTATAAATTTTCCAATCTAAAAACCAATATAATTTTCCTAATTTCAATATATTTATTCATTTTTAACAAAAAATTAGAAAAATAAAATAATTAAAATTGATGAACTTAAATAATAATTGTTGACAGTTTTGCTAAAAATAATTTCTCATTTAATACTTAAATAATTATTTAATAATATTTTTAACTCTAATAATTTATAAAGCCAATTTTCCATTTTCATTTCTTCCTTTAAAAATAAAATTCAATTAGAGCGTTCTATCCGCTTTTCAATTTTTTCTTTTAAAAATTTTGCAAATTGCGCACTATTTTGAGGGCATCTTTAGAGAGAGAGAGAGAGGGAGAAGGAGAAGGAGGGAAGGAGGAGGGAAGGAGGAGGGGGAGGAATGACCAACCAATTTTATTTTTAGAAAAGGGAAGAAATTTTTGATTTTACTTTCATTCTCTCTTTTAATTTTACTTGAAATATCTGGAATTTATTTTTAATAAATTCCACTTGACACCAAAATTATAAACAAAATTTTTCTTCATCAAACAAGTAATTTAATAAAAAAATTTTAAAAAAAATCAAAAATTTTTTTAAAAATAAGAAAGGATAAGAAACAAAAATACAAACAGATATTTGGAGTTTTTATTAAATAAAACTCCAAATTTTGCATTTATTTGGTAATCCACGTGTGCCACTGCTAAATTAAAACTATAATATTAAAATTTAATTTAAGTCATAATTTGATTTTAATAACTTCAAAACTGGCACGAAATAAGCTCTTCAATAAAATTATTTATTGAAAATTTTTTTATTTATAGTCTGACGAGTATTTTTTTCTTACTATCCAGACGTTTTAAGTAAAAATAATTTGATATTTTTTAAATTAAGATTTATTATTTTTTAATTTCAAAATTTAATTTCTAATACTTTTCCATCTTCCTACTAATTACACTTATTTCCTTTCTTAAATCTTAATTATAAAATTTTCAATTTATTTCAATAACCAAGTATTAATTCTCCCCCTTCTCTACATATTAATTTATTTTATTTTTGTACAGTCATATGTTTGCTTTTCTAGATTTTAATCGTTTCTAAGCGCTAAACTTTTTATTTTTTAACAAAACTTTCCACGGCAATGTCACAGCTGTTGGAGAAAAGGACGAACACAGTTTGGCGGCAAAAAGCGGCAAAAGAATGGAAAAATTAGCAAAAAGGCGGGGGGAAATAAAAAGTTTATTTTTTTAGGAAAAGAAGGAATTAAATAAATAAATAAAAATTAAAAAATCAAACAGCAAATAATTTCTTTATTTAAATTGATCATTGAATTTATTTTTTGTAAATATAATTTGGATTAATTAATTAAAGATTATTTATCAGATTTTTGTAATATTTCAACCCTTTTTTCTTAAGAACCCCTCCCTCCCTCCCTTCCTCCCCTCCCTTCCTCCCTCGTATATAAAATGAAACCCCTCTCATTCATTCCGAATTTTCAAAAGAATATTTAACCAAAAATTTTTACAATCTATTTATCTGGATCTTCCAATTCATCCAAATCTTTAAATAAATCCAGAATTTAATTTACAATACTGATCAACACTTCAAATTTTTTATTATTCCCTGATCAACGGCCAAAGTTTAAAAATATTTTTCTAACTTTATTTATTTTTAGATAGTTATCAATTACCTACATATTTTCCACATAATTTTATTCACCCTTCTATCCAAACACATTTTATGTTTTTTTTATAAATCTTAAATAATTCTATTTTTTAATTTAAAATAATTTTTAGATTTTTAAAATTTCAGCAATGATCTACAATAATAATTACTTAAAAAATATTCCTAAATACTTTTCAACAATTTTCCGATTTTATTTAATTATTTATTTCGTCCTACATTCTGTTAAAGCCGAGCAGAGGATTGTTGAAGAACCTGAGGATACTGTAGCCAGAATTGGAGAAACTGTGTTACTTAAATGTAGAGTTCAAAATCAGGTTAGGAATATTTTAAATTTCTAATTATTTCATCGAGAATTAGTCTTTCATAAAATATTCCTTCCCGCCCCCAATTCTTATCACGTTGACTCTAATAATATAGAAAGTTTAATTGTGTAAAAATCTTTAACTCTTTATTTAAATATTTTTAAGAGCCCTAATTCTTTATCTAAAAATTTTGTTGTTAATGTACTGTAAACTCTAACAGAATGGAAGTGATTGAAATTATAAAAAAATAGATGACCGGACATTTAATTAGAGATCCTCTTATTCATTCAAATATTTTATTCATTTTTACTAGGTTAGCTAGTTAAACTTTTTTAGTTAAACTAAAACTGGGCTTGAAACGTTTAAATCGAAAAATCATTTAAACTGATTTCGATGTACTCTAAAATTTTGTAAATTTTAGCTATATTTTTCAGAATCTTTTTAGTTTTTTCATAAAAAATTAGTTACTATATACTTTTATTTTTTTCGGCGCATTAAAGTCAAAATTTTTTTGATTAATTAGTTTTTTTCTTTTATTTTTTGTTTTTCTAAAGCATTTATTTTTATTGAAAGGCACATAAATCATCTAAAATATAATCTCTATAAATTTGTGATGCCTTTTCTGTCAACGGCATTTTTTAGACAAAAAAACATTACATAATTACCGCAAAAATGTGCAAATTTTCTAATTCATCAAAATCAATCAAATAATATTTTGAACGGTTCTCTCCCTCATATGTCAAAATATATTAGAAAGAGATTGAATATTTGATTAGTAGTTTTGTTTGTGTTTCTGGCATGTACAGTATTTTATAAAAATTAATTTCTAAACAGAAATTAAAAAGAGATTCTAAATTAGAATGCTCCAACTTGCGAGTAAAGATGTCACGAGTTACCCGAAACACGGATTTTTTTGACACTGAACCCCGATCAAAGGAAGATTTTAAAAAGCTGACCCGAAACCCTTCCCGAACTATTTTCTCAAGAATGACATTTCTGGTATCGAGATTGGAAGATCTAAAGTGAAATAATTCTATCATGGTCAGTCATCACCTTCAGATGACTAGCCAAGAGTTTAGTGACTGGCCGAGATCATCTAAATAAATATAAGCTTATTCTAGCTCATTTGGGCTCTTAAAAGATCCTTTTTATCGAGTGTCTATATTCCTCCTCTCGATGAATTTAATAAATATAGAACTAAAAGTTATTTTAATTTAAAATTTAGAAAGGACATGTTTACTGGATGAAAGGAGAAGTAGGTCTAGGCCATAAACGTGATATGCCTTTTTTCGGTAATTTTTTTTGAAATTTTATTAAAAAATAAAAATTAATAGAGCGTATGTCTATGATTGGAAATATTGACGATGGGGAATATCACCTTCAGATAAAAAATGTGTCTCTTGCAGATGATGACAATTATAGAGTAAATTTTGAGATTTTATTTATAATTTCTAAACTGACAAATGAGAATTTATTAGGAAAAAGGTTTCTAATACGAGAATTTAGAGATTAATCTTGAGTTTACAAAAAAATTATTTTACCTAGCATAGATATCGAAAATCCTTGAAGAATCCTCATACTGAACTTTACTATTTTCTTCTTAAAACTCGAAAAAACTCGAATTATAATTTATCAAATTATTATTGGTTAAGAACTTCAAAAAATTTTTTAAAACAATTCCAGTGTCAACTTACTCCAACAGATGATGAACCAACTCCTAAACTTTCTAAAAGAGTTAAATTGACAATTATTGGTAATTATTAGATTTTAAAAAATGAAATAAATTTTCTCCCTCAGTCCAACCCAAAGACCCTATACTCGTTGGAGAATCCATTGAAGGAGGATTGACTTCATCAAGTAAAAATCAACAATTAATTGGACAATTTAATCAAATTGCCGCCACAGAAGGTCATTCACTCCAAGTTAGTTGTCAAAGTAGGGCTGGAAGGCCAGCAGCACAAATTAGTTGGGTTTTAGCTGAAGATTGGTTAGGAAAAAGAATTATTGCGCATATTATACCATCAAATAATGAAACAGAAACAACAACAGTTTTTAGATATCAAACAAATAGAGGTGAGAAAATATTTTCTGGAATTTTTGGAAACTTTTTTGAAGTACATACAAATTAATTAAATTAATAATTCTAAATTTCAATAAAATTTCGCAAATATGTATGTATTTCATCACAAGTTTTTGATTTTTCCTTAAACTCTTATGTTTTTTTTCAAAATTTTAATGTAATATGGGAACAGTACTAGTTAGAGTATTTGCTTTAGGAGCTAGCTTCGGCCAGAGTCGAAGTCAAGATTTAAAGAGGCCGAGCCTGACTTATAAAACTCTCAATACCCAGTGTTGGCTAGGAACTATAGCTGGGTTAGTTTCATTGTTTCCAGTTTTTTGCTTGCCCAAAAAATTCAAATAATAAACATGACCCTGATATTTACCAACATTTTGCAAAGAAGCTTTACCTTCACTGACCCCTTAATTTAAAAAATTTTTAAAATAATTTCCAGTGACTTTCCCCTCTGCTGGACATCCCTTACGTCATTCCCGTGGAAGACGTCTACTTGCTAACATTACAGAATTTAGAGACTTAGATGGAGACAGTCAACTTTACAGTGTTATAAGCAATTTGAAGTATTTTTAAATTAAATATTTAAATTAATTAAAAAATATTTTCTAAGTTATTCGCCTTCTCGGGATGATAATGGACATTTTTTGGTTTGTATGGCAACACATGAAGCTTATGGGAAAGAGGCAAAAACAGCCAGTATTTCCTTGGATGTATTTTATCCCCCCAAAGTAATTGTTGAAGTTGAACCGGAAGATAATGGAAAGGTCGGTTATTTAATTTCTGATTTTTTGTTACATAAAATCAGGACCAATTTATTATAATTTTTGACTACACATTCTATTACCCTTTAGAATAGTCTAAATTTCCTTTTAATTCCGGAGCTGGCAAAATTTTTCCATCTAAAGATATTTTTGGTTCCTATAGGAAATGTTTGTTCCTTGGATGATTAAAAATATTTTTCAAGTTTTTGCAGTCTGTTGTTTTTTTGTTCCTTGGATGATTATCTCAATTTCATCTCTCTCAATCTCAATTACCTATTAAATACAATCAAAACCTAAAATTATTGTGAATAATTTATTTTTTAGATCAGAGAGTCTGGCTCAATTCGTTTACTTTGCAGAAGCGATTCAAGGCCAAACGAAGATTTAAAGTATTCTTGGAATTGGGATGGAGAACCCAAAAGATTGGAAATATTGGCAAATCATGTTTGCTAAAAAATAAAAGAAAATTAAATTAAAAATAATATTTTTAGCGTATCTCAATTTCCTCTCTTCGATTTAACGATAATCTTAAAAAAGTTAATTGTACAGTAGAAAATTCTGTTGGATTTGGAAGTTCTGCTTTTGAATTGAATGTTCCCTGTATGTTAACTTATTTTTTTGATTCTTCATTAAATTTAAAGTTGGACCTCGTTTTATGTCTACAAATCAAACTAAAATAATTGATAGAGGTTCTGAAACAACTTTTCAATGCGAGGTAATTAACAGTCGAAACTTTTACTGATTTGCTTATCCTTTGTATATCACGTTTCCTCATATATCAGCTAGATTAAGTCCCGAGGTTGTATATTAGAGTTCGTTAGCACCACGAGCCTTCGGGGGCTGAGAAACACGACCCGGAGCGGGTCTGGTTTTTTGCCTAAAAATTCGTTTGGACTTCAAGGGATATTAGTGTTATTCTCTTGTAAATATTTTTAAAATTTTTATATGGCCAAAATTATAGTTGTATGTATATGTTTTCCTAGGTTCTCGGCAATCCAACGCCTATTATCCGTTGGTATCATGGACGTGAACAAGAGACACCAATACACGAAGGAGCAAAGTTTGTAAAATAAGAAACATTTTAATAATTAAAATTTCTTTCTTCAGTTTAACTATCAAAAATGCGCAGGATTGGGAGGAAGGAGAATATAGGGTAGTTTTTGGAGTATATAATCCAAATAAAATATAATTTTAAGTGTATTGCCGAGGTTGAAGGCTTTCCTTCAAAAACGTTGTATCATCAATTATATTTAAAAGGACCTCCAAAAGTTAGATTTATCGAGTATATACTTTCTGAAAATGAAAAGGATATTACTTTAATTTGCGAGGTAAACATTGGATTTTTCTTAAAAAGTCAATATGTGGAAAATTTAGAGTAAATTGTGGATTGTGGTATATCCCCTGTTTATGCCCCGTCATAGGGGGTATATAGCCCCCCCCCCCCGCTCTCTTCCTAGTTATCCTTGATTTTAATTTTAAATTCATTTAAAGAATCACTTAGTTTCTCAATTTTTTAAAGGAAATAAAACATCGAGAAATTTTTCTAGCTTCGTGTTTTTGTGCAACACGAAAATCATAGTGTACCCTGTCTTAAGTACAGATTATTCTTTTATTTATCTCTCAAATTCAAAATATTACCAAGTAATAAAAATAACAAATAAATCCATTTAGGTACAGTCAAGAGTATTGCCAGTTAATATCCAATGGTTCCATAATGGTCGAAGAATGGATGTTGCAGAGCGTATTAGAACGGGTGAAGGAGATGGAAATAACAACAAAAACAAAAATCGTTTCCAAGTTAACGATGATAAATTGGGCAAACATTTATTGTTATCGAAAATGACAATTTTTGATTTTGTCGAACAAGATTTGGGGTTGTGGAATTGTTCAGCACGTAATGATTATGGGGTTGTTTGGGAACAGAAAGATGTTAGATTACTTGGAATTTTTGATAAAATTGGTAGGTTTTGAAAATAAACTTTATGATGTCGCATAGAAAAACGCTTTTGGTAAAACTGCGGGAGTTTACATTTAAAAAACACGATAATTATTCTCATTATTTTTTGTTAATTTGGTGTTTTATACAAAAAATAATTTTTATTTATAAACTAAACAAAATGGAAAACGGTGTATCCCTGTTTTCTTATTGTTATTAATTAGGGTTGGGGTTTCGGGCTGCATTTTTATCGGGCCGATCGACCGGCTCTTTTTCAGGTCAAAATGTGATGCCCAACTCAAACTTTTCGGATGGACAGGCCTCCAAACCTTATTAGTAATATAAATTTGTACCATAAATTTATACTACAGATTTCTTCTTACTTCCGTTTTTCTGTCCTGCTTTTTAAAAATCTTCTTTCAAATTAATGCTAAATATCTCTCAGATTTATTAAGATCTCAGTTTAATTTTTTTAATTTAAAGAAATTCAATGGAAAGAAATGCCTTTTCAACTGCGCATAGTTTTCGGATCTGTAATTTTTTGTATTTTTGCTGTTTTATTTCTTCTTTTACTTGTTTGGCTTATTTGGAGAGGCTGTTGTTGTTGTGACAGACGAATCGGGCATTCAAAAATGTCGAATAATAGTAGCTATCCAAATGGAGGTTCTATTTCTGGTAGGAAATTGGAAAAATTTAAAATTTTTGGCAAATTTTTTTAGTTAAATGCGAGCCTGTTGATGGCATGACAGCAAGTGAAAGTTGCGGAACCCCTCCCTATCCCCTTCCTCAACAATATTTTTACAATAACGAAGCTGGCGGATTAACAGCAGAACAGTATCCCCCTCCAAATGGAAATATTCATTTTCCCCCAGAAATGTTAGATCAACAACAAATGTTAGTTGAATATGAACAACAACAACAAATTTATGGAAATGGGAATAATGGTTATTTTTGTGAAGATAATAATTCTACAATATTTGATCAACAACAAATAAATAATAATGGTAGAAGAAGTAGTGCTTCTACATTTAATAATAATAATATTGGTGGTGGTAGTGGTGTTTATTGCCCTTCTATGCAATGTTAGGGAAATTTTTAGTTTTTAAAAAGCCTCATTGCCTTGTCCTGAACCCAGAAGTTGGGGGTAGCTCCCCGCCCCCCGTACCCGACGATTTTTTAACAAAAAACCCGACCCGAATCCCGAAGGCTGTACCCCGGCAAACCCTCATCTCCTACGATTCCGACCCCGAAGGCACGTGGAGATACCCTAATTTAGAGAATTACTTGGTTTCTCAGTTTTTATATTTCTCAGTTTCCCAACGAGGAATTCTCCCATTTTTGGCATTTTTACAAAAAAATTATTTTTAGTAAGCTCTTTTGATTATCAACAACCGAATGGATTAATTCAAAATGGCGGTAATAATGGATATATTATTAATGGAAGTGGTCTACCTCGAATACAATTAAAATCTCCCCCTTCACAACAACAACCACAACATTATTCTTATTTTTCCTCTCCTTTAGAAACACTCAGAGAAGTTGGAAGTCCTCCAAAACATGAAGATGCTCCTTTAATTATTGGAATTGATTCTAATCAAAATTGTTTAGAGAGGTCTTTGTCTAGAAATTCTACCCATGTCTAGATTAATGACCTAACAAATGAACACCACATTAAAGTGCCCAAGTTTATCAGTATGATTGACATTCGATATAAGCGACAATTCCTAAAGAGTTCCCATAGCTTTTAATTGTTACCTTCGCTATTGGACACTAATCTAGACTATAATATATCACCAATATTTATTTAATATATTTACTATTCCCTCAATATATCCTCTCACTTGCGGGTTTCCAACCACTTCTCTATGGACTTATTTGATTCGTTTATTAATAATTTTTAATCAAATTATAAAATTATTCCTCTTTAATAGACCCGAGATGAAATCAATTTATTAAAAACCGAAAGGATTCTGGTATCTGGTTCTCATTGTTTTTTTGGGGTAGTCCAGTTTCTTAAAAATTATTCTTCAAAATCTCAATTACAGTCGGATTTCACTTGTTTTTAACCTCCCTTAAGTTTTTATCTGTTAATGAGTGTCACATTTGCACTAAAAATTTAGGATTTTCCAAATTCCTAAAACACAACTAACATTATATTATAATAAACGTCGGCCGAAAAGGACGCCAAAACGATTTTTACAATTTTACGATACCTATAAAAATTTTTCTGTTATAAGGGCATAATAGTGAGGACCGACTGTAAATTCTCAATTTATTTAGAAAAATGTTTACTAAATTTAAACTTTTTAAATAATTTTTTATTTCTATACATAATTCACTCCAATTTATTATGTAGAGTTTATATTTATAATTTTTCATTCAATTCCCTATAATTAATTTTTAATTAATAATTTTTCAAATATCTTTTGTTTATATTTTTATTAATTTTTTCTGTATTTTTTAAATTTTGTTAAATTATATACATATAATAAAATTTTACGAACTTTACGAAATATAATTAGAGAAAAAAGTTAGAGAAAACCATTATTAGGAGTATAAAATAATGGCGTTTTGAGGCGCCAAGCAATAACGCCAAAATCGGCCAAAAACAGCGACAAAACGTCATGGCGCCTGATTGTCTGGTGACCTTGATATGTACAGTAGCTGACTCTCGGACTTGACGCGGTTTTCCAGATATCAAGATTTATTTTCTAAATTGTGTATATTTCTTTAATTTTTTAATTATTTTTAAGTTTCACCAAACTGTATATCAGATTGGTGCGGATAGGCACAGCTTTTAACAACTTTAACCCAAACGGCCCTGTTTAGGCCCACAAATCTAATGAGTGAAACGAGACAATGATTTTTTAGTTTTTTTTGATAAATCTTATGTAATTATTAGATTATTAGGTAATGGTGCAGAATTGGGGAAATATTAAAAAAAAACACCTTAAAAACTATTAATTTTTTCTGGAAACAATTTTATATAGGTAATCGACCATGTTGATCACGAATCTGAGCTTAGAATTTGTTTATTTCGAACCCCGGACCCGAATTTGACTTTGGCGAATTCGGGTCCAACATTATTCTTATTTATAAAGGTATACTTTGTCGAATTCGGGTCCGAGGTTCGAAATAAACAAATTCTAAGCTCAGATTCGTGACCAGCATGGTCACGAACCCAATTGACCAGCATGGTCACGAACCCAATTGACCAGCATGGTCACGAACCCAATTCTGCACTATTACCGATTATTATTTATTATTTGACTTGTTGGTAAATGAAATTTTGTTCTCTGAAGAAAAAAAGTCGAGCCCAAAACTATAAAGGTCTAGAGTTAAGCCACGACTAGCTTTTAAAATGTTCTTTAGATTGTAGAAAGTAAGAAAAACAAAAAATCTACCAGACAAAATTTTTCTAGCCCAAAAATTTACGCTACTGAATCGTCCCCTTTTACCATATACTGAATCGGCCGATACTGAATCGTCCCCTACCCACAGAAAGACACGTTTGCTTACGAAAATTAGATTTTTTAAATTTTTCTTTACCTTCCTCTGTTCATTTCTCTCTTCATTTTTCTTTCTTTATTTTCATGTCTAAAATTTAGAGTCGACAATTATGAAATATCGAATTTTGCCTTAGTCTTTCCATTTTCGCTTTATTCAACCCTCTTAAAAAAGTTTTTTTATTTCTTATTTTTATTCGGAGTTAAATACACTCGTCGGTTCTGGTTCTGGATACCCGGAGATTTCCCAGGAACTGCCAACCTTAATAACCTTATTAAGGTTTTATAACCTTAAAGGAGTTTACCTATATTTTAAATATTTTATTTTATAGAATGCTTATATTTTTAACATTTGCATTCCTAAACATCGTTTACAACGTAACAACATTGTCGGTGTTTGTGAAGATTTCCTCGAGAGAAAATCTTTTCGAAACACTAAATTTGGTCGGAAAAAATACCCATAAATTCAACTTGAAATTGATTAGTGATAATTGGAAAGAGTTCAAAATAGGAGTAAAAGATAAATATGATACCTTTCATTTTGAAGAAAAGGAAGGAAATTATAGTAAACAGTAGTTAGTCCCCAGTCGGTGTCGCGGCTTGTAATCCCTTGTAAACATGTACCTTTACATCAGTGTCGCGGGGGTGGAGGGGTCCGACAAAACCAAAAGGAAGAGGGCAGGTCGGGAGTCGCGCGGCAAAAAATCAAAAGGCAGTGGGCATATCGGCACTGTCGCGGGTCAGACAAAGAGAGAGTATAGTGGGAAAACCAAAAGGGATGGACATGTTGGCACAGTCGCGGGGTCAGACAAAAGAAATAGTGTTAAGACCCAAAAGTAGTGGACATATCAGCAATGTTTTGTGGGATTAGTAAGAAAAAGGAAGTATGCTAATTTGTAAGTCATTGACGTTGCGGGTGGAAATTACACATGTAATCATGTCTGTTTCTGTGTTATTAAGCATGCAATCTTGTTGTATGTGGAAGTAAACCAAAAGGATGAGAAGTAATTTGGGAGGTGTATGAGTAATTTTTACTAATAATGTCAACAGGAGTTAAACCTTGTCAACATAATTACAATCATGTAATCTTGTTCCGATCAATCATGTCTGAGTATGATCATATCACCGAGGCTACTTGCTAAATACTCAGGGGTCTCTTCCTCTATTATCTGTTGATAGTTAATCAGCCAAGTTTGTTGTACAATAATATAGCTCGTCAATTTTCTTGTTAGTCAATTACATGTAATTTGTTTGGACAAATATTTAGTTTACAAATTTGAAATGTTGGCGCAGGTCCTTAATCCTTTGACTGCCGCCGCTCTCTTCTTTCCTTTTATTTTTTTTTCTTTATTTTACACCCGGTCGGTTTTCTCTTTTTTACGACCGCCGCCGCCTTTTTCTTTTCTTTTCTTCTTCTCTTTCTCAGCAGTCGAAGATTTTTTTTTGGCTTTGCCGACAAAAGAAAATTTAAATTTTTTCCCTCTTAATCTTTTCTTCTTTTTTATTATCGACAGTCGATACTTTCATATTTCCCGACTGATACTTTTTTCTCTTCTCTCTTTTCTTTTTGGCTCTCTGCCAATCGTTTAAATGTCAATAATTGAATAAAAAAGCAACGCTGAATTTGAATAAAATAAAAACGCTAGCTTATTGATTTTTATCGAAACGAAAGGGCGAGTATAAAAACGAGAAAAAATCCACTTTTTGCATCATTCGTCAAATTTTTTAAAAAATAAAAAACAATTTTATTTTTAAATTTATTTAAATAATTTTTAATAAATTAGTTAATTTAATTTTACAAAACTCCCTTAAATTTTCACTCTTTGTGAAACTTTTCCCTTAAAATTTTAATTAATTTTTTACTTTAAAAATTTTTTTTTTGCTCCTTAAATTTTGTTTTAAAATTTATTTTTTAATTTAATTTTAATTTAATTTAAAATATTTAATATTCCCTTATTAGTTTTTCTTTTAGGTTTTAATTAAAATTTTTAAACTTTAATATTTTTACTTCGTTAGCCAATTTCCTAAGTTTCCTTTCTTGAATCAATAATATATTGATTCTTAATCCTCAATTTCACATTAAAAATTTTTATTTTAAATTTTTTAAAACTTTTAATTTTTAGCTTTTACTTTTTATTTTCTTTCTGAATCAATATTCATATTGATTCTTACTTCCCATTTTTTCATAAGTTTCATAGACCTTTTTGTTTTAATTTTTAAACTTTTGCTTTATTTAATTATGGACTACATTCCACCAACAAAACGCGCAAGAGCGTTTTTCATCGACAACCTCCTCTCTCTTAATCAATCAGGAGGAGGAGCTGCTCCACAACAATATATTGAGGAGCTTGAAAATACAACAAAATTCATCAACAAATTCAAGATCACCAAAAACTACACCAAATTTTTAATCAGTAATATCCCGGCCGACCCTGAGGCCTTATTATCAGGGATATTCCAGCATTGCTTCAATGAGGCAACAAACAACGCCAAAAATAATGGGCTTGTTCCAGAGGAGCTGAGTTGCACTGTATCAAGTGAGTTACTAGATTCAGATATTTGGATCCCCCTCAGGCCCACCTCACAAAACACATTTAACACCCTGCTTAACCAATTTAATAAGGTTTCCCAGAGTAAAAAGCAAGCAGGAGTGACCCTTTGGGGAAAACCTTTTTCAGTAAATGTGATGGTTGTGGACAAGAAAAACTTGTCCAATGAAAACAACATTATTGGAGGAGCTCCACGCAGAATTGCTCCTGTCCATCATCAGATCAAGGAGAAGAACCTGATCAAAATAAACAACAAAAACGACGGATATTGCTTATTTTATTCTTTATTAGCAACACTTGTTCGACTAATTGGCAACATGTCCCGTTCCCAATTCTACAACTACATTCACGGGAGGTACGCGTCTAGACAACGCTTTGAGCATGAAACATTGGAACTTATGCAGCAAATTGGAACTCCTCTTGGCCGAGAGGAGTACAATGCTGAAGAATGGGTTCCTCCCGTGGTTGACTACTGGAATGAAATGTATTCAGGCCGGTTTTGTTTTAAAGTTTTTGTTTTTGATTGTCTGGGACATTATAAGCCTTGTTTTAAATATGGGCCCGAAAATTATAATTCACCTCTCCTCCTCTATTTTGATGGGTCACATTTTAACGGTGTAACGAGTACGGGAGGTCTTTTTGGTCAGCCATATTGTTTGGAGTGTGAGACAGTGTATGAACGCCCCAAAGCCATTCCGCAACATGTAGAGCGCGTTGTCTGAATTGCTCCCGTGTTGGTCCACTTTACCCTTGTCCCCCTAGGAATAACTTTTTGAAAAAATGTGATGGATGTTTGAAGAAATTTATCAATGAGGACTGCTTTAACCACCATCTTAATTCGAAATTTTGCCAACAGTCCAAGCGTTGTGAGAAGTGTGGAGTCATTTGGGATACGAAAGTCAACAGTAAGAACGGCAGGAATGGTCATGTATGTAATGAGAGGTATTGTTCTACATGTAATGCCTACCACGACCCAAAGCGTGGATGCTTCATCAAACCTTTGGAATCCAAAGTTCAAAAGCCTTACCGATTCGTGGCTTTTGATCTTGAAACCATGCAACATCTATCTTCTGGCAACAAAAGAAATCATCAGGCAAACTTTATAGCAGCAAGAGTAACCTGCCCGAAATGTATCGAAGAGGAGGAAGTGGAGTGTAAAGTTTGTGGAATCAACAGATTGGTCACTTTTTCTGAGCGCCCCTTTTCCAAAACGCGCGTGGATCTTCAGAAAGTTACCAAGGATCCTATCATCTCATTTGTAAAATGGATAATTGAGCTGACAAATGAGTATGACACCATCGCCTTTTCACATTTTGGAGGGAGATTTGATATGGTAATTGTGTTTAGAGAGCTGTTTCTTCTGGGTTTCACCCCTGAAATGCTGAAGAAGGGGAACAAAATGTATGAGATGAAGGTCAAAGTTGGAAAGAAAAGTATGTTGATCTTCAGGGACAGCTTTAATCTGATGCCAATGTCTTTGGCATCTCTTGTCCCCGCTTTTGCGCTTATGGTCGAGGATAAACCATTCTTTCCCCACCTCGCCAATCAACCTAAAAATTATGGAAAAGAAGTTTTTCCCATCCCTTCTGACTTCTTTGCAGATGGGATGATGCCTGAGAAGAGAAAAGAATTTGATAGATGGTATGAGGACCACAAACAGCAACCATTCTTCTTGGACGAGGAGTTGGCGTCTTATTGTACAAATGACGTGGAAATTCTTCTGGCCGCTCTTATTGCTTTCAGACGGGAATTTATGGATGTGACTAAAAGGGGTCCTTGTGAAAGAGCCGCGTCAAATAAGGCTCACAATGGTATCGATGTTCTGAGAGAGTCAATGACTATTGCGTCTGCGTGTATGAATCACTTTAGGACAAACCACTTGAAAGAAAACCACCTGGCTCTGGTTCCCGAGAAAGGGTACGACAATGTGGATAATCAGAGCCGACTCGCCCTCAAATTATGAAATGGTATGAGGAAGAACATGGGGTTAAAATTCAGACAGCTCATTCAGATGGAGGAGAGAAAAAAGTTGGGAACTACAAGTTGGATGGTTGGATTGAAGAAGAAAATTTAGGGATTGAGGTGAATGGTTGTGTATGGCATGGGTGTGAGAGATGTTATCCGGAAGAAAATTCAGTCCTCCCAAATGGTCTTACAGCAGGAAGCAAAGAGAGAAGGACGCAAGAAGGCTGGAGTTCATCAAAAATCAGGGAATAAATGTGCAAGTCTTTTGGGAGTGCGAGATTAGGACAATGTTGGACAAAGACCGTGAAATGAGAAGCAGCTTTAAAAAGTACTTGGACGATGGCCCAATTGATTTGCGAGCGTGCTTTTTTGGTGGACGGACTGGGCCTATTTCCCTCTTCTATTCCGCCAAAGAAGGAGAGAAAATTGCATACTACGACGTGACCTCCTGTACCCATTTATTAATGTTTCTACCAAGTATCCAGTGGGACACCCGAAAGTCCATATCCTCAATGAAAATGTTCACTGGAGTAGACCAGAGGATAACAATTTGACTTGGCAATATTGAAAGTTTTGTGATCCCACCAAGGAGTATTGATGTCCTGTACTCCCGATGAAAGTTGGAGAAGATGATGAGAGACTTCTTTTTCCACTATGCTCTCAGTGTGCAAGGGAAAATCCTGAAGGAGGAGTGAATGAGAACTACTCTGTCCACACACAGATCAGCACGTGGATGGGTTAGTACTTGTACTTCAATTGAACTGAATGCTGCACTTGAGGAAGGATATGTTGTGACAAAAGTTTTCAGGGTTTTGGAGTATGATAGTTCCGAGATCAATTGTTTGCCCCCTATATTAGTGAATTCATGGCGCAAAAAATCCTTCATCAGGGTTCGATAATTGTATGAGGGGTAATTTTGAAAAAGAGGAAGAGTTCATAAAGGAGTGTAAGGAAAAGTTTGGTATCAATATAGAGAGGAGTAAAATGGGACCTAACAAGGGGAAGCGTACCCAGGCAAAATTAATGTTAAACAATTTGTGGGGAAGATTTTCTTAAGGAATTTTGGGTTGTCTCAATGTGCAATCACCGACAACCCAGCAGAACTTCACAAATTTTACAACGACAAATCTATTGAAATCACTGGTCTGGATGAACTTACAGACGAAATATTGCTCATCACATACATCAAAAGAAGGATTGGATCGAGGAGCACAACTGCTCCACGTGGTCATCTCGTTGTGGACAACGTCGGCAGCACGAATTCATTTGCTTCGTGCCATGCAGAAAGTGGTCCGGACAAATGGTTGCAAACTACTCTACACGGACACCGACTCTTTGATTTTTGCTCATCCAATCAACAACTGTCCTCTGCCATTGGGACCTCATCTGGGTGAGCTGAATGATGAGTACCCATCGCACAACATTTTGGAATATTGCTGTGGTGGAGCTAAACAATACGGTCTCAAACTACAACGGAAGAATCAACAAATGTTGGCCATGAATATGTTCTGAAAGTGCGTGGAATGACGCTCAATTGGGACGTGCTCAACAACCAGGGACTACAATACAACACTTTCAGAGAACAGGTACTTTCTTATGCGAAAACTGGAGAAATGATCCTATTGATATAATTTATCCAAATTTTTTGCGACCATCGATTAAAGATGGTCGTGTCACTTCCCAGCCCCAACATAAATTGTATAAACCTGTTGTCAGTAAGGGAATTATTCGCCCTTCTGACTTTTCTGTACTCAAATTTTGGCTTGTTAATAATCGCCACCCTCGTATGTCACCCCCATATTTGTTCATTTATAATTTTTTGTCAATTTGTCCCAATTATTCTAGGAGCCGGAAAGTAGTCAGGGTTACTCATTATCTGCTCTATACCAACCATTGTTTCGATGAATATCAAGTGTGTCGTTCACATATTGTGAGGTCGTCCTCTCATTGTTTACGATGATTATCAACATGTGCCATTCACATGTTGTGAGGCATACCTCTCATTGATATACAGTGGTAGCGGACTGAGTAAACTATTACATCCCTGGTTGAGTCTGATAAAGGAGTCGAATGGCGAAGCCGGTCTCCTACCCATCCCTTCTATTTTCTTTTCTCAATTTTATTATTGGCAATTTTTATTGTTTTACATTTCACGTTTAATAACATTTTTTATGGAAAAAAACTGCAATTTTATTGTTATAAAAGTAGGTGAGTAGTGTTTAGGGGTAAAAGTGCACAATTAAGAAAACTAATGAGCAAAGTTTAGAGTTTGAAAAAAAAAGCTGATTTTAGGGAAGAAAAGTGCATAATTTAAAAGTGAAAACAAACAAAAGTTGCAAAAAAGCAAAGTTTGCAATTTTACAATAGATGATTTTAGGGGTGTAAAAGTGCAATATTTTGTAAAAATAAAATGCACTTTCGCTAATATTTATTAAAACTTATGAATTTTAGGTATGCGTGCGTGTTTTTGGCATGCGCGTGTATTTTTAAGCCCATGTGTTTTTGATACAAAATGTTTTAAAATGTTTTTTTAAAAATATTTATCCAAAAAAATATTGATACAATTAATTACTAATTACCAAAGTTCAAAATTAGACAATTTCTGAAGTAGGTATTTCTTGATCTGTTTTTCAAAATTAATTAACGGACTCTTCGGCTCTTACGAAATTGTTAGCTTGTTTGATAGCTCATTGGAAAGTTTATTCACCCCATTTGCTAGCAAGTCGATCCTCTTGTTCAGGAACACACTCGAGCAAATTCCAATGGGTTAATATCTGTCCTCTCTCCAAAGGAAAGCGCTCAACGACAACATTGCAAGTATGGATAGCGGGTAAACGAATCCTGTGTCGAGCATAATTATAGTGAGCAGCAACGCTCACGTTGTACGGACAAGTATCTCCCATAAGCAACGAAGAGAATTCCTCCATGGAGGGTAAGGCCCTTATACGAAAAGTTTTTTGACATCCCATTTGATACTCATAGGGTAGTTTGGAGACTTTTCGATCCGAGGATTTCTTAAGATAGCACGCGGTTATGCAGGAAATGGTTGAGGGGGTTCTCCTAAGGACTTTTAGAGCACACCAATTGCGGCATTCATCGTTACTTTATTTGAAGGGTCTGAGAATTCATTTTTAAAGAATGATTTTTTCCAAAAATTTCTCTCCTTAAATACTAACACTTTTAGATATTTTTGAAAGTTTACATTTTGATATTTAGGTCAATTTTGTGAAAAAAGTTGAATTTTTGATTTCCGCACATTTTCAAAACTCATTTTAAAAAATTTCAAAAATGAGCTCGTATACCGATAGCAGATTTTAGTAGTCTATGTCATGGGTCATGTGAGGCTGAGGGAATTTCAAAAAGGAAGTATATGGGGAACGCTTTAAGGCAGGCTATCAAAGATGTGCAATGGACTGGGAGCAAGACGAGTGTACGCATAAACCTACGTCAGAGGACGGTGGTGCATGGACGTCTAACGTTGTTTGAGTCGTTTTGCAGTGCGAAATTATAGTTCCAACATAGAACATAATTGTAAGTACGAATTTTATCATGCTGATGTTTTAAAATTACAAAAACGTTTCTCGAAATACAAATAATTAATTATTATATATTGTTAACAATTTTAGTTACAATAAATCTGTATTATTGATTGGGCTCTAATATGTTAAAATTTGGGGAAGGGCGTCGGCTTGGGATACAAAACATATATAGGAGCTACAGGGGGGCACCAGATTTTGATAGGGGTGATTGGTATGGAGTAAAGTACTTTTTACATTTTAAAACCTTTTTTAAAAAGATTTAACAATAATGACTGTATAGTAGTGCAAGGCCTATCGAAATAAAATATTGATCTTTTTCTAAAATAAAAGTGTAAATCCACTGAGACCCTCCATCTCATGAGAATCCAAATTAAACAATACAGAGTGTAGGTATTTCAAATTATTAGGGGAAGGGAGCAAGTCACAAGGGAAGCATCCCCCACTCGACGATTTGCTCGTCTTTTGATTTGGATCTCAAAAGTTGAATATCTGGTGCTGCGGACAGTGTTTTGCAAATGTTTAATTTTCACCCAAAGTATTGATCGAAGTTGATAACTGATTGGCTATAATGAGGAGAGCATACAACAAATCATCCCCCAGAAAAATTATGCCATAAATATATCCTGGTGTCTCCTTACATGAATGAATGGAGGGAGACAAACGGTGTGAGGAGAGACATAATAGAGTAGGGCAGACTTGACGTATTGTTCCCTCTTTGGGGGATATCCATTCTTTGAAATGCTATCTGTATTCGGAAGATTTTGAACGTCCACCGTCCCATCTGACTAAGGGGTATTCACCTAACTAAAGGAGTAAAACGCTAATAAAAATAAAAATGTTGGCACATCGTACTTTTTATTTTAAAATGAATAGAAAATGACAATTTTTAGGTTTATATCGTGGTGTCATAGTTATGATCGTTTTCCGGTCTAACATTATAAGGGAATCTGTCTCTCCATACTAGGGTAGAACTCCGCCTTTATTCTGGAACAGCTTGGTAATTTGAAGTACAGAACTGGGGACCCTTTTTATTAGATCAAATGTTCCACAATATCTTCTCCATATTTTGTAAGGGTTAAAGAAATTAAATGCAAGGGTTCTTCAAATTGTTGGTTGTTATTCCATTGTTCTATTGGTGTAACAGAAGCAACGCTATAGCCTCGTTCATGTCATTGCAAATGCTCTCGACTTATCGACTTGGAACATAGTCAAAATCTAAGGAGATTGGGGAAATGAGCGTCCATCGCTATAAATATAAATCTCTCGTACATAAAAGTTGAACATTGACAAGGGCTCGCTCTGTGTCCCCACATGTCGAGTTTGCATCCTAATCTAGAGTAAATCGCGGGGAATTTGATCCAGAACAAATTGGCCTGTGAATTCGTATATTCTTTGATGGATAAATAATGGTTTTCAATCATGTTTTTCTTAATGGCATATCGAGCTGGTTTGACGCAAGTTTTCTGGCGAGTATCTAAAGCCAAGACCATCCATCAAGTTTCAACTTTTTTCATATAATTACAAATGGACACCTCAAAAATCTAGAGGGTAGGTGAGCGCCAATAGGTATAGGAGAATAAGGGAGAAACGTTGTGTATTCGGTAAAATTTCGATATCAACTAGCCGTGTTTACTAAGTTTGAGCTGATGAAAAGTCAGCAATCAAGTTTGAAAGAAACTGTGCGTTCGTATGGTAAATAAATTTTTTCTTGAATTAAGCCGCTCCTGCCTCTTGTGTTACACCTGATCATAATAAATACCTGACGATTTAGGTGAGAACCTTTGCTCCAGAGCGTAGGAAAGTTCAGGGAAAAGTAGTCTATAGGCATAAAGGGAGTTTGAATGAATATTTCGCGCCATTTATACTATTCTCATATTATAATAAAGGGTTTCCAATCATTTGTATGGGAGCCATTTTCGTCACGAGTAATATACATGTTGTCC
>JARQAB010000004.1:7381924-7480465 GCA_036172955.1 Meloidogyne arenaria
TTTTTTATGATTTTATTTTAACCCTATGAATGTAAACTAACCGAATAAAATAAGACTTTAGTAGTATCTGGGTTTGGTCAGTTATTATGTCATTATTTTAATGATTTATTTTTAACCTATGAAGTAAACTAACCGAATAAAATAAGACCTTAGTGTATTTTGGTCAGTTATTATGTCATTATTTATGATCTATTTTAGAATCCTATGAATGTAATACTAACCGAATAAAATAAGACTTTAGTGTATTTGGATCAGTTATTATGTCATTATTTTATGATTTATTTTTAACCTATGAATGTAAACTAACCGAATAAAATAAGACTTAGTGTATTTTGGTCCGTTATTATGTTCATTATTTTATGATTTATTTTTAACCTATGATGTAAACTAACCGAATAAAATAAGACCTTAGTGTATTTGGTCAGTTATTATGTTCATTATTTTATGATTTATTTTTAACCTATGAATGTAAACTAACCCGAATAAAATAAGACCTTAGTGTATTTGGTCAGTTATTATGTTCATTATTTTATGATTATTTTTAACCTATGAATGTAAACTACCCGAATAAAATAAGACCTTAGGTGTATTTTGGTCAGTTATTATGTTCATTATTTATGATTTATTTTTAACCTATGAATGTAAACTAACCGCATAAAATAAGACCTTCGTGTATTTGGTCAGTTATTATGTTCATTATTTTATGATTTATTTTTAACCTATGAATGTAAACTAACCGAATAAAATAAGACCTTAGTGTATTTTGGTCAGTTATTATGTTCATTAATTTATGATTTATTTTTAACCTATGAATGTAAATCTAACCGAATAAATAAGACCTTAGTGTATTTTGGTCAGTTATTATGTTCATTATTTTATGATTTATTTTTAACCTATGAATGTAAACTAACCGAATAAAATAAGACCTTAGTGTATTTTGGTCAGTTATTATGTTCATTATTTTGATGATTTATTTTTAACCTATGAATGTAAACTAACCGAATAAAATAAGACTTTAGTGTATTTTGGTCAGTTATTATGTTCATTATTTATGATTTATTTTAACCTATGAATGTAATCTAACCGAATAAAATAAGACCTTAGTGTATTTTGGTCAGTTTTTATTTTAATTATTTTATTATTTTTTTTTTAACTATGAATGTTAAATTAACGAATAAAATAAGACATTAGTGTATTTTGGTCAGTATTATGTTCATTATTTTATGATTTATTTTTAACCTATGAATGTAAACTAACCGAATAAAATAAGACCTTAGTGTATTTTGTTCAGTTTTATGTTCATTATTTTAATGATTTATTTTTAACCTATGAATGTAAACTAACCGAATAAAAAAGACTTAGTGTATTTTGGTCAGTTATTATGTTCATTATTTATATGATTTATTTTTAACCTATGAATGTAACTAACCGAATAAAATAAGACTTAGTGTATTTTGGTCAGTTATTATGTTCATTATTTTATGATTTATTTTTAACCTATGAATGTAAACTAACCGAATAAAATAAGACCTTAGGTGTATTTGGTCAGTTATATGTTCATTATTTTATGATTTATTTTTAACCGATGAATGTAACTAACCGATAAAATAAAATAAGACCTTAGTGTATTTTGGTCAGTTATTATGTTCATTATTTTATGATTTATTTTTAACCTATGAATGTAAACTAACCGAATAAATAAGACCTTAGTGTATTTTGGTCAGTTATTATGTTCATTATTTTATGATTTATTTTTAACCTATGAATGTAAACTAACCGAATAAAATAAGACCTTAGTGTATTTTGGTCAGTTATTATGTTCATTATTTTATGATTTATTTTTAACCTATGAATGTAAACTAACCGAATAAAATAAGACCTTAGTGTATTTTGGTCAGTTATTATGGTCATTATTTTATGATTTATTTTAAACCTATGAATGTAAACTAACCGAATAAAATAAGACCTTAGTGTATTTTTGGTCAGTTATTATGTTCATTATTTTATGATTTATTTTTAACCTATGAATGTAAACTAACCGAATAAAATAAGACCTTAGTGTATTTTGGTCAGTTATTATGTTCATTATTTTATGATTTATTTTTAACCTATGAATGTAAACTAACCGAATAAAATAAGACCTTAGTGTATTTTGGTCAGTATTATGTTCATTATTTTATGATTTATTTTTAACCTCTGAATGTAAACTAACCGAATCAATAAGACCTTAGTGTATTTTGGTCAGTTATTATGTTCATTATTTTATGATTTATTTTAACCTATGAATGTAAACTACCGAATAAAATAAGACCTTAGTGTATTTTGGTCAGTTATTATGTTCATTATTTTATGATTATTTTTAACCTATGAATGTAAACTAACCGAATAAAATAAGACCTTAGTGTATTTTGGTCAGTATTATGTTCATTATTTATGATTTATTTTTAACCTATGAATGTAACTAACCGAATAAAATAAGACCTTAGTGTATTTTGGTCAGTTATTATGTTCATTATTTTATGATTATTTTTAACCTATGAATGTAAACTAACCGAATAAAATAAGACCTTAGTGTATTTTGGTCAGTTATTATGTCATTATTTTATGATTTATTTTTAACCTATGAATGTAAACTAACCGAATAAAATAAGACCTTAGTGTATTTTGGTCAGTTATTATGTCATTATTTTATGATTTATTTTTAACCTATGAATGTAAACTAACCGATAAAATAAGACCTTAGTGTATTTTGGTCAGTTTTATGTTCATTATTTTATGATTTATTTTTAACCTATGAATGTAAACTAACCGAATAAAATAAGACTTAGTGTATTTTGGTCATTATTATGTTCATTATTTTATGATTTATTTTTAACCTATGAATGTAAACTAACCGAATAAAATAAGACCTTAGTGTATTTTGGTCAGTTATTATGTTCATTTTTATGATTTATTTTTAACCTATGAATGTAAACTAACCGAATAAAATAAGACCTTAGTGTATTTTGGTCAGTTATATGTTCATTATTTTTATGATTTATTTTTAACCTATGAATGTAAACTAACCGAATAAAATACGACCTTAGTGTATTTTGGTCAGTTATTATGTTCATTATTTTATGATTTATTTTTAACCTATGAATTGTAAACTAACCGAATAAAATAAGACCTTAGTGTATTTGGTCAGTTATTATGTTCATTATTTTATGATTTATTTTTAACCTGATGAATGTAACACTAACCGAATAAATAAGACCTTAGTGTATTTGTGGTCAGTTATTATGTTCATTATTTTATGATTTATTTTAACCTATGAATGTAAACTAACCGAAAAATAAGACCTTAGGTATTTTGGTCAGTTGAGGTATGTTCATTATTTGTTATGATTATTTTAGACCTATGAATGTAAACTAACCGAATAAAATAAGACTTAGTGTATTTTGGTCAGTTATTATGTTCATTATTTTATGATTTATTTTTAACCTATGAATGTAAACTAACCGAATAAAATAAGGACCTTAGTGTATTTTGGGGTCAGAACAATTTATTATGTTCATTATTTATGATTTATTTTTAACCTATGAATGTTAAAACTAACGAATAACAAATACGGACCTTCATCTGTTAGTGTATTGTTAGTCTTAGTTCATTATGTTCATATATTTTACCTGATTTATTTTTAACCTTATGAAATTGTAAACTAACCGAATATCGAAACTAAGATCCTTAGTGTATTTTTAGTTCAAGTTATTATGGTCATTAATTTATGATTTATTCTTAACATATGAATAGTAAAAAAACGACACAGGATAATGTAACAGATAATGACCTCTAGTGGTATTTGGTTTCAGTGGTTATTATAGTATCATTATTTTATGATTTATTTTTAAACCTATGAATGTACAACATAACGCGACATAAATAATGAAGACAATTAGTGTCATTTGTGGCTCAGTTATTATGTTCCATTATTTATATGGATTTTGTTTTAACCTACAGACATTGGTTGTTAACAAGCATAACCGACATAAAATCTAGAACTTGAGTGTATTTGAAGTGCTACGTATTAGAGCTTATGTTCATTATTTTTATGATTTATTTAACCCTAATGAATGTAAACTAACGGACATAATAATAAGACTTTAGTGTTAAATTTTGGTCGCCGTTATTATGTTCAGTCTTTTATTGAATTCTATTGTGTTGTTTAAACCTAGCCTTGAACTTTGTAAACCTAATCCGAAATGCAAAATAATGTGTACTTAAGAGGGGGGCGGTGTATTTTGGTCAGGTGATTACATGCATCAACATTATTTGTATAAGGAGGTTTAATTTTTTAACCTCGAGTGAATGTAAGACCTAAGACGAATAAAATTAAGAGGCCTTAGTGTCATTTTTAATCGTTATTATGTTCATTATTTTGATGATTTATTTTTAAACCTCGATGAATGGTAAAAATAACCGAATAAAATAAGACCTTAGTTGGTATTTTGTGTCAGTTATTATGTTCATTATTTTATGATTTATTTTTAACCTTTATGATATGTAAGACACATAAAACCGAATAAACATAAGAACCGTGCGTGTAATTTTGGTCGCAGTTATTCTGTGTCATTATTTTATGATTTATTTTTAACCTATGAATGTAACAAAAAAACTAACCGGAATAAAAATTATAAGACTTATAGGTGTATGTTTGGTCAGTTATTAGCTGTTCATTATTTATGATTTTATTTAACCTCATGAATGTAAAACTAACCGGAATAATAATAAGACCTTTAGTGTATTTTGGGTCAGTTATTATGGTTCATTAGTTTTAGCGATTTTATGTTTAACCTATGAATGTATAAGCGTAACCGACAATAAAATCAGGAATAACTGATTAGTATTTGTATGTTTTGCGTCAGTTATTTATGTTCAGTTATTTTATGATTTATTTTTACCCTTATGAATGGAAATACCGAATTAAAATAAGACCTTAGTGTATTTGGTCAGTATATGTTCATAATTTTTATGATTTTATTTAACGTGAATGTAAACTTAACCGAAAACAAATAGACATTATGTGTATTTTGGTCAGTTAGTATTTCATATTTGACATGATTTAATTTTGTAACTATGAATGTAACTACTAACCGAATAAAATAAGAACCCTTAGTGTATTCTTGGGCAGTTATGATGCTTCATTATTCTATGAGTTTTTTTAAAAACTATGAACGTGTAAACTAACGAAATGGATAAAGAAGAACGTAGTGTATTTCACTTTACTTATGTCATATTTTATGACTGTTTTTAACCTCCATGAATGTCAAACTAACCGAATAACAGAAGACCTTCGTGATTTTGTTCAGTTATGATTGTCATATAGTTCTGATTATTTTTAATACCTAATGAATGGAAAACTAACCGAATAAATAAGACACTTAATACAACTAAGACCTTAGATGATTCGTGATTAGGGTCATATACAAATATACCCCATGTAGTTATTTATGTTATTCATCAAAACTAGGTTAATTATAATCCAAACTACAGTTATTATATAAACTACAGTTCTTATTTTCAGTATGGTCTTTTTAATGATTATCTTCTAACCTCATGAAGGTAAACTCAACACGATAGAAATACGACCTTAGTGTAGGTTCTAGTGCCCAGTATTATGTTCATTATTTACTGAATCGTATACTGGAACATGATGAATGGTAAACTAACCACACCCGAATAAAATAGACGACGTGATTTGGCTCAGTTTATTATGTTCATTATTGTGTTATGATTTATTGAACTCATGAATGTAAAACTAACCGAAGTTTAAACTACGACCTAGGTCTTTTGGTCGGTTAGGTTCAGATCTATGATGATTATTTTTAACCTTGAATGTAAACTAACCGAACATAAACTAAGACTTAGTGGATTTGCGTCAGTGATTATCGTCATCGTTTATGAGTTTATTTTAACCTATGATGTAAACTAACCGAAGTAAAATAAGGACCTTGGTTTTTGGTTCAGTGATTATGTTCCACTTTTTTGGATTATTGGTAACCTATGAATGTAAACTAACCGAAAAATAAGACCTAGTGTATTTGGTCAAGTTATATGTCATTATTTATGATTTATTTTAACTATGAAGGTAAACTAACGAAGAAATAAGACCTTAGTGTATTTGTCAGGATTATGTTCATTATATGTATGATTTAGTTTAAACCGATGAAGGTAACCCACTAAACGAAATAAAATAAGACCTTAATAAAAATAAGACCTTCCGTGTTATTTTATAGTTAATAATACGATACCAGTTTATTATGTTATGTCTAAAAAACAGTTATTATAAACATACCGTATTATAAGAATACGTTATTATTATCGTTATTATGTTTCATTATTTTATGAGATTCATTTGTACTAGGAAGTGAAACTAAAACCGAATAAAAGAAGACATTAGTGTAGGTTAGTCACGTTTTATGTTCATT
Organism: Meloidogyne arenaria; assembly: GCA_036172955.1. Lineage (NCBI taxonomy): Eukaryota > Metazoa > Nematoda > Chromadorea > Rhabditida > Meloidogynidae > Meloidogyne > Meloidogyne arenaria. The sequence continues at coordinate 7,388,392 of JARQAB010000004.1, forward strand.
ATTGATGATTTATGTTTAACCATATGAAGAGAAACTAACCGAATAAAATCAGACTTATGTGTATTTTGGTCATGTCTATATGTCATGATTTTATGATTATTTCGACCTATGACATGTAAATAACGCATAAAAAGGAACTTAGGTATTTTGGGTCAGTATGCATGTCTAGATTGTATGAATACTTTTTTTACACCTAATGACGTAAAACTAACCGAATAAAATAAGACTTGGTGATTTGTGGTCATTAGGTGATCATATTTTTGATTATTTTGTGAAACCTCATGAATGTAAACTACGAAAAAATAAGACCTTTTAGTGTATGTGGTCAGTTATTATGTTCAGATTTATGATTGATTTTAAAACTATGAAGTACTAACGAATATAAAATGAGACTGGCGTGATTTTGGTACAGTTATTAGTTCACTCCAGTCGCTTATGATTTACTGTTGTTTAAACCTATGAATTTGTAAAAAACCGATAAATAAAGACCTTAGTGGTATTTGGCAGTTATATGTCATGTTTGAGATTTATTTTTACCATGAATGTAAAATAATCCGAATAAAATAAGCCCTTAGGTCGTTTCGTCGTTAGTGTTCATATTTTGATGATTTATTTTTACACATGAATGTAAACACCGAATTAAAAAAGACCTTAGTGCATTTTGGTCAGTATTATGTCATTATTTTATGATATTTTTTAAAACTATGAATGTAAACTAACCGGAATAAAATAAGACCTTAGTGACTTGTGGGCAGTTATATGTTCAGTATTTTATGATTTATTTTTCAACCTTATGAATGTAGACCTAACCGAACTAAATAAGTAACTTAGTGTATTTTGGTCAGTATTAGTTCATTTTTTATGATTTATTTTTAACCTATGCAGAAACTAGACGATAAATAAAGACCTTCGTGTATTCGGTCCAGTTATTATGTTCATTATTTTTGTTGATTGATTTTTACACCTGTCAATGAATGTAAAAATAAACGAATAATAAAAATAAGACCTTAGTTTTGGTCAGTCTATTATGTCATTCATTTTAGGATTATTTTAACCTATGAATGTAAACTAACGAATAAAATACGACCTTAGTGTTTTTGGTCAGTTATTATGTCATTATTTTATTGATTATTTCAACCTCAGAATGACTAACCGACTAATAAAATAAGACCTAGTGTATTTTGGTCAGTTATTATGTTCATTATTTTATGATTTATTTTTAACCTATGAATGTAAACTAACCGAATAAAATAAGACTTTAGTGTATTTTGGTCAGTTATTATGTTCATTATTTTATGATTTATTTTTAACCTATGAATGTAAACTAACCGAATAAAATAAGACTTTAGTGTATTTTGGTCAGTTATTATGTTCATTATTTTATGATTTATTTTTAACCTATGAATGTAAACTAACCGAATAAAATAAGACATAGTGTATTTTGGTCAGTTATTATTTTCATTATTTTATGATTTATTTTTATCCTATGAATGTAAACTAACCGAATAAAATATGACTTAGTGTATTTTGGTCAGTTATTATGTTCATTATTTTATGATTTATTTTTAACCTATGAATGTAAACTAACCGAATAAAATAAGACTTTAGTGTATTTTGGTCAGTTATTATGTTCATTATTTTATGATTTATTTTTAACCTATGAATGTAAACTAACCGAATAAAATAAGACCTTAGTGTATTTTGGTCAGTTATTATGTTCATTATTTTATGATTTATTTTTAACCTATGAATGTAAACTAACCGAATATAATAAAACTATAGTGTATTTTGGTCAGTTATTATGTTCATTATTTTATGATTTATTTTTAACCTATGAATGTAAACTAACCGAATAAAATAAGACCTTAGTGTATTTTGGTCAGTTATTATGTTCATTATTTTATGATTTATTTTTAACCTATGAATGTAAACTAACCGAATAAAATAAGACCTTAGTGTATTTTGGTCAGTTATTATGTTCATTATTTTATGATTTATTTTTAACCTATGAATGTAAACTAACCGAATAAAATAAGACTTTAGTGTATTTTGGTCAGTTATTATGTTCATTATTTTATGATTTATTTTTAACCTATGAATGTAAACTAACCGAATAAAATAAGACCTTAGTGTATTTTGGTCAGTTATTATGTTCATTATTTTATGATTTATTTTTAACCTATGAATGTAAACTAACCGAATAAAATAAGACTTAGTGTATTTTGGTCAGTTATTATGTTCATTATTTTATGATTTATTTTTAACCTATGAATGTAAACTAACCGAATAAAATAAGACCTTAGTGTATTTTGGTCAGTTATTATGTTCATTATTTTATGATTTATTTTTAACCTATGAATGTAAACTAACCGAATAAAATAAGACTTAGTGTATTTTGGTCAGTTATTATGTTCATTATTTTATGATTTATTTTTAACCTATGAATGTAAACTAACCGAATAAAATAAGACTTTAGTGTATTTTGGTCAGTTATTATGTTCATTATTTTATGATTTATTTTTAACCTATGAATGTAAACTAACCGAATAAAATAAGACCTTAGTGTATTTTGGTCAGTTATTATGTTCATTATTTTATGATTTATTTTTAACCTATGAATGTAAACTAACCGAATAAAATAAGACCTTAGTGTATTTTGGTCAGTTATTATGTTCATTATTTTATGATTTATTTTTAACCTATGAATGTAAACTAACCGAATAAAATAAGACCTTAGTGTATTTTGGTCAGTTATTATGTTCATTATTTTATGATTTATTTTTAACCTATGAATGTAAACTAACCGAATAAAATAAGACTTTAGTGTATTTTGGTCAGTTATTATGTTCATTATTTTATGATTTATTTTTAACCTATGAATGTAAACTAACCGAATAAAATAAGACTTAGTGTATTTTGGTCAGTTATTATGTTCATTATTTTATGATTTATTTTTAACCTATGAATGTAAACTAACCGAATAAAATAAGACTTTAGTGTATTTTGGTCAGTTATTATGTTCATTATTTTATGATTTATTTTTAACCTATGAATGTAAACTAACCGAATAAAATAAGACTTTAGTGTATTTTGGTCAGTTATTATGTTCATTATTTTATGATTTATTTTTAACCTATGAATGTAAACTAACCGAATAAAATAAGACTTTAGTGTATTTTGGTCAGTTATTATGTTCATTATTTTATGATTTATTTTTAACCTATGAATGTAAACTAACCGAATAAAATAAGACTTTAGTGTATTTTGGTCAGTTATTATGTTCATTATTTTATGATTTATTTTTAACCTATGAATGTAAACTAACCGAATAAAATAAGACATAGTGTATTTTGGTCAGTTATTATGTTCATTATTTTATGATTTATTTTTAACCTATGAATGTAAACTAACCGAATAAAATAAGACTTTAGTGTATTTTGGTCAGTTATTATGTTCATTATTTTATGATTTATTTTTAACCTATGAATGTAAACTAACCGAATAAAATAAGACCTTAGTGTATTTTGGTCAGTTATTATGTTCATTATTTTATGATTTATTTTTAACCTATGAATGTAAACTAACCGAATAAAATAAGACATAGTGTATTTTGGTCAGTTATTATGTTCATTATTTTATGATTTATTTTTAACCTATGAATGTAAACTAACCGAATAAAATAAGACCTTAGTGTATTTTGGTCAGTTATTATGTTCATTATTTTATGATTTATTTTTAACCTATGAATGTAAACTAACCGAATAAAATAAGACTTTAGTGTATTTTGGTCAGTTATTATGTTCATTATTTTATGATTTATTTTTAACCTATGAATGTAAACTAACCGAATAAAATAAGACTTAGTGTATTTTGGTCAGTTATTATGTTCATTATTTTATGATTTATTTTTAACCTATGAATGTAAACTAACCGAATAAAATAAGACTTTAGTGTATTTTGGTCAGTTATTATGTTCATTATTTTATGATTTATTTTTAACCTATGAATGTAAACTAACCGAATAAAATAAGACCTTAGTGTATTTTGGTCAGTTATTATGTTCATTATTTTATGATTTATTTTTAACCTATGAATGTAAACTAACCGAATAAAATAAGACTTAGTGTATTTTGGTCAGTTATTATGTTCATTATTTTATGATTTATTTTTAACCTATGAATGTAAACTAACCGAATAAAATAAGACTTAGTGTATTTTGGTCAGTTATTATGTTCATTATTTTATGATTTATTTTTAACCTATGAATGTAAACTAACCGAATAAAATAAGACCTTTAGTGTATTTTGGTCAGTTATTATGTTCATTATTTTATGATTTATTTTTAACCTATGAATGTAAACTAACCGAATAAAATAAGACTTTAGTGTATTTTGGTCAGTTATTATGTTCATTATTTTATGATTTATTTTTAACCTATGAATGTAAACTAACCGAATAAAATAAGACTTAGTGTATTTTGGTCAGTTATTATGTTCATTATTTTATGATTTATTTTTAACCTATGAATGTAAACTAACCGAATAAAATAAGACCTTAGTGTATTTTGGTCAGTTATTATGTTCATTATTTTATGATTTATTTTTAACCTATGAATGTAAACTAACCGAATAAAATAAGACCTTAGTGTATTTTGGTCAGTTATTATGTTCATTATTTTATGATTTATTTTTAACCTATGAATGTAAACTAACCGAATAAAATAAGACTTTAGTGTATTTTGGTCAGTTATTATGTTCATTATTTTATGATTTATTTTTAACCTATGAATGTAAACTAACCGAATAAAATAAGACTTTAGTGTATTTTGGTCAGTTATTATGTTCATTATTTTATGATTTATTTTTAACCTATGAATGTAAACTAACCGAATAAAATAAGACTTTAGTGTATTTTGGTCAGTTATTATGTTCATTATTTTATGATTTATTTTTAACCTATGAATGTAAACTAACCGAATAAAATAAGACTTTAGTGTATTTTGGTCAGTTATTATGTTCATTATTTTATGATTTATTTTTAACCTATGAATGTAAACTAACCGAATAAAATAAGACTTTAGTGTATTTTGGTCAGTTATTATGTTCATTATTTTATGATTTATTTTTAACCTATGAATGTAAACTAACCGAATAAAATAAGACTTTAGTGTATTTTGGTCAGTTATTATGTTCATTATTTTATGATTTATTTTTAACCTATGAATGTAAACTAACCGAATAAAATAAGACTTAGTGTATTTTGGTCAGTTATTATGTTCATTATTTTATGATTTATTTTTAACCTATGAATGTAAACTAACCGAATAAAATAAGACTTAGTGTATTTTGGTCAGTTATTATGTTCATTATTTTATGATTTATTTTTAACCTATGAATGTAAACTAACCGAATAAAATAAGACTTTAGTGTATTTTGGTCAGTTATTATGTTCATTATTTTATGATTTATTTTTAACCTATGAATGTAAACTAACCGAATAAAATAAGACTTTAGTGTATTTTGGTCAGTTATTATGTTCATTATTTTATGATTTATTTTTAACCTATGAATGTAAACTAACCGAATAAAATAAGACTTTAGTGTATTTTGGTCAGTTATTATGTTCATTATTTTATGATTTATTTTTAACCTATGAATGTAAACTAACCGAATAAAATAAGACTAGTGTATTTTGGTCAGTTATTATGTTCATTATTTTATGATTTATTTTTAACCTATGAATGTAAACTAACCGAATAAAATAAGACTTTAGTGTATTTTGGTCAGTTATTATGTTCATTATTTTATGATTTATTTTTAACCTATGAATGTAAACTAACCGAATAAAATAAGACCTTAGTGTATTTTGGTCAGTTATTATGTTCATTATTTTATGATTTATTTTTAACCTATGAATGTAAACTAACCGAATAAAATAAGACTTTAGTGTATTTTGGTCAGTTATTATGTTCATTATTTTATATTTATTTTTAACCTATGAATGTAAACTAATCGAATAAAATAAGACTTAGTGTATTTTGGTCAGTTATTATGTTCATTATTTTATGATTTATTTTTAACCTATGAATGTAAACTAACCGAATAAAATAAGACTTTAGTGTATTTTGGTCAGTTATTATGTTCATTATTTTATGATTTATTTTTAACCTATGAATGTAAACTAACCGAATAAAATAAGACTTTAGTGTATTTTGGTCAGTTATTATGTTCATTATTTTATGATTTATTTTTAACCTATGAATGTAAACTAACCGAATAAAATAAGACTTTAGTGTATTTTGGTCAGTTATTATGTTCATTATTTTATGATTTATTTTTAACCTATGAATGTAAACTAACCGAATAAAATAAGACTTTAGTGTATTTTGGTCAGTTATTATGTTCATTATTTTATGATTTATTTTTAACCTATGAATGTAAACTAACCGAATAAAATAAGACTTTAGTGTATTTTGGTCAGTTATTATGTTCATTATTTTATGATTTATTTTTAACCTATGAATGTAAACTAACCGAATAAAATAAGACTTTAGTGTATTTTGGTCAGTTATTATGTTCATTATTTTATGATTTATTTTTAACCTATGAATGTAAACTAACCGAATAAAATAAGACTTTAGTGTATTTTGGTCAGTTATTATGTTCATTATTTTATGATTTATTTTTAACCTATGAATGTAAACTAACCGAATAAAATAAGACTTTAGTGTATTTTGGTCAGTTATTATGTTCATTATTTTATGATTTATTTTTAACCTATGAATGTAAACTAACCGAATAAAATAAGACTTTAGTGTATTTTGGTCAGTTATTATGTTCATTATTTTATGATTTATTTTTAACCTATGAATGTAAACTAACCGAATAAAATAAGACTTTAGTGTATTTTGGTCAGTTATTATGTTCATTATTTTATGATTTATTTTTAACCTATGAATGTAAACTAACCGAATAAAATAAGACTTTAGTGTATTTTGGTCAGTTATTATGTTCATTATTTTATGATTTATTTTTAACCTATGAATGTAAACTAACCGAATAAAATAAGACTTTAGTGTATTTTGGTCAGTTATTATGTTCATTATTTTATGATTTATTTTTAACCTATGAATGTAAACTAACCGAATAAAATAAGACTTAGTGTATTTTGGTCAGTTATTATGTTCATTATTTTATGATTTATTTTTAACCTATGAATGTAAACTAACCGAATAAAATAAGACTTTAGTGTATTTTGGTCAGTTATTATGTTCATTATTTTATGATTTATTTTTAACCTATGAATGTAAACTAACCGAATAAAATAAGACTTTAGTGTATTTTGGTCAGTTATTATGTTCATTATTTTATGATTTATTTTTAACCTATGAATGTAAACTAACCGAATAAAATAAGACTTTAGTGTATTTTGGTCAGTTATTATGTTCATTATTTTATGATTTATTTTTAACCTATGAATGTAAACTAACCGAATAAAATAAGACTAGTGTATTTTGGTCAGTTATTATGTTCATTATTTTATGATTTATTTTTAACCTATGAATGTAAACTAACCGAATAAAATAAGACTTTAGTGTATTTTGGTCAGTTATTATGTTCATTATTTTATGATTTATTTTTAACCTATGAATGTAAACTAACCGAATAAAATAAGACTTTAGTGTATTTTGGTCAGTTATTATGTTCATTATTTTATGATTTATTTTTAACCTATGAATGTAAACTAACCGAATAAAATAAGACTTTAGTGTATTTTGGTCAGTTATTATGTTCATTATTTTATGATTTATTTTTAACCTATGAATGTAAACTAACCGAATAAAATAAGACTTTAGTGTATTTTGGTCAGTTATTATGTTCATTATTTTATGATTTATTTTTAACCTATGAATGTAAACTAACCGAATAAAATAAGACTTTAGTGTATTTTGGTCAGTTATTATGTTCATTATTTTATGATTTATTTTTAACCTATGAATGTAAACTAACCGAATAAAATAAGACTTTAGTGTATTTTGGTCAGTTATTATGTTCATTATTTTATGATTTATTTTTAACCTATGAATGTAAACTAACCGAATAAAATAAGACTTTAGTGTATTTTGGTCAGTTATTATGTTCATTATTTTATGATTTATTTTTAACCTATGAATGTAAACTAACCGAATAAAATAAGACTTTAGTGTATTTTGGTCAGTTATTATGTTCATTATTTTATGATTTATTTTTAACCTATGAATGTAAACTAACCGAATAAAATAAGACTTTAGTGTATTTTGGTCAGTTATTATGATCATTATTTTATGATTTATTTTTAACCTATGAATGTAAACTAACCGAATAAAATAAGACTTTAGTGTATTTTGGTCAGTTATTATGTTCATTATTTTATGATTTATTTTTAACCTATGAATGTAAACTAACCGAATAAAATAAGACTTTAGTGTATTTTGGTCAGTTATTATGTTCATTATTTTATGATTTATTTTTAACCTATGAATGTAAACTAACCGAATAAAATAAGACTTTAGTGTATTTTGGTCAGTTATTATGTTCATTATTTTATGATTTATTTTTAACCTATGAATGTAAACTAACCGAATAAAATAAGACTTTAGTGTATTTTGGTCAGTTATTATGATCATTATTTTATGATTTATTTTTAACCTATGAATGTAAACTAACCGAATAAAATAAGACTTTAGTGTATTTTGGTCAGTTATTATGTTCATTATTTTATGATTTATTTTTAACCTATGAATGTAAACTAACCGAATAAAATAAGACTTTAGTGTATTTTGGTCAGTTATTATGTTCATTATTTTATGATTTATTTTTAACCTATGAATGTAAACTAACCGAATAAAATAAGACTTTAGTGTATTTTGGTCAGTTATTATGTTCATTATTTTATGATTTATTTTTAACCTATGAATGTAAACTAACCGAATAAAATAAGACTTTAGTGTATTTTGGTCAGTTATTATGTTCATTATTTTATGATTTATTTTTAACCTATGAATGTAAACTAACCGAATAAAATAAGACTTTAGTGTATTTTGGTCAGTTATTATGTTCATTATTTTATGATTTATTTTTAACCTATGAATGTAAACTAACCGAATAAAATAAGACTTTAGTGTATTTTGGTCAGTTATTATGTTCATTATTTTATGATTTATTTTTAACCTATGAATGTAAACTAACCGAATAAAATAAGACTTTAGTGTATTTTGGTCAGTTATTATGTTCATTATTTTATGATTTATTTTTAACCTATGAATGTAAACTAACCGAATAAAATAAGACATAGTGTATTTTGGTCAGTTATTATGTTCATTATTTTATGATTTATTTTTAACCTATGAATGTAAACTAACCGAATAAAATAAGACTTTAGTGTATTTTGGTCAGTTATTATGTTCATTATTTTATGATTTATTTTTAACCTATGAATGTAAACTAACCGAATAAAATAAGACTTTAGTGTATTTTGGTCAGTTATTATGTTCATTATTTTATGATTTATTTTTAACCTATGAATGTAAACTAACCGAATAAAATAAGACTTTAGTGTATTTTGGTCAGTTATTATGTTCATTATTTTATGATTTATTTTTAACCTATGAATGTAAACTAACCGAATAAAATAAGACTTTAGTGTATTTTGGTCAGTTATTATGTTCATTATTTTATGATTTATTTTTAACCTATGAATGTAAACTAACCGAATAAAATAAGACTTTAGTGTATTTTGGTCAGTTATTATGTTCATTATTTTATGATTTATTTTTAACCTATGAATGTAAACTAACCGAATAAAATAAGACATTTTGTTATTTTGGTCATTTATTATGTTCATTATTTTATGATTTATTTTTAACCTATGAATGTAAACTAACCGAATAAAATAAGACTTAGTGTATTTTGGTCAGTTATTATGTTCATTATTTTATGATTTATTTTTAACCTATGAATGTAAACTAACCGAATAAAATAAGACCTAGTGTATTTTGGTCAGTTATTATGATCATTATTTTATGATTTATTTTTAACCTATGAATGTAAACTAACCGAATAAAATAAGACTTTAGTGTATTTTGGTCAGTTATTATGTTCATTATTTTATGATTTATTTTTAACCTATGAATGTAAACTAACCGAATAAAATAAGACTTTAGTGTATTTTGGTCAGTTATTATGTTCATTATTTTATGATTTATTTTTAACCTATGAATGTAAACTAACCGAATAAAATAAGACTTTAGTGTATTTTGGTCAGTTATTATGTTCATTATTTTATGATTTATTTTTAACCTATGAATGTAAACTAACCGAATAAAATAAGACTTTAGTGTATTTTGGTCAGTTATTATGTTCATTATTTTATGATTTATTTTTAACCTATGAATGTAAACTAACCGAATAAAATAAGACTTTAGTGTATTTTGGTCAGTTATTATGTTCATTATTTTATGATTTATTTTTAACCTATGAATGTAAACTAACCGAATAAAATAAGACTTTAGTGTATTTTGGTCAGTTATTATGTTCATTATTTTATGATTTATTTTTAACCTATGAATGTAAACTAACCGAATAAAATAAGACTTTAGTGTATTTTGGTCAGTTATTATGTTCATTATTTTATGATTTATTTTTAACCTATGAATGTAAACTAACCGAATAAAATAAGACTTTAGTGTATTTTGGTCAGTTATTATGTTCATTATTTTATGATTTATTTTTAACCTATGAATGTAAACTAACCGAATAAAATAAGACTTTAGTGTATTTTGGTCAGTTATTATGTTCATTATTTTATGATTTATTTTTAACCTATGAATGTAAACTAACCGAATAAAATAAGACTTAGTGTATTTTGGTCAGTTATTATGTTCATTATTTTATGATTTATTTTTAACCTATGAATGTAAACTAACCGAATAAAATAAGACTTTAGTGTATTTTGGTCAGTTATTATGTTCATTATTTTATGATTTATTTTTAACCTATGAATGTAAACTAACCGAATAATTTGGTAAGTTATTATGGCATTATTTTTGATTTATTTTTAACTATGACTGGAAACTAACCGATACATAAGACTTTAGTGTTTTGGTCCTTATTTTGTGCAAGTATTTATTGATTATTTTTAACCTATGAAGTAAATAACCGAAATAAAATCCGACTTAGGGTCTTTTGGTCAGTTATTATGTTCATTTTTTTAGATTTTTTTATTTTTAACCTATGAATGTATAAAACCGAATAAAAATAAGACTTTAGTGATTTTGGTCCGTTATATGTTCATTATTTATGATTTATTTTTAACCATATGAATGTAAACTAAAACCGCCCACGAATAAATAAGACTTTAGATGTATTTTGGTCAGTTATTATGTTCATTATTTGATAGATTTATTTTTAACCTATGAATGCTAAAAACTAACGCAATAAATAAGACTTTAGGTATTTTGCCTTCAGTTATTATGGTTCATTATTTTATGATTTATTTTTACCTATGAATGTAAACTAACCGAAGTTAAAATCAGCTTTTCTTAGTGTATTTTGGTCAGTTATTATGTTCATTATTTTATGATTATTTTTTTAAACCTTATGAATGTCAACTAACCGAATAAAATCAAGGACTTTAGTGTATTTTGGTCAGTTATTATGTTCATTATTTTATGATTTATTTTTTTTAACCTATGAATGTAAACTAACCGAATAAATAAGACTTTAGTGTATTTGGTCAGTTATTATGTTCATTATTTTATGATTATTTTTAACCTATGAATGTAAACTAACCGAATAAAATCAGACTTTAGTGTATTTTGGTCAGTTATTATGTTCATTATTCATGATTTATTTGTAACCTATGAATGTAAACTAACCGAATAAATAAACTTTAGTGTATTTTGGTCAGTTATTATGTTCATTATTTTATGATTTATTTTTAACCTATGAATGTAAACTAACGAATAAAATAAGACTTTAGTGTATTTTGGTCAGTTATTATGTTCATTATTTTATGATTTATTTTTAACCTATGAATGTAAACTAACCGAATAAAATCAGACTTTAGTGTATTTGGTCGTTATTATGTTCATTATTTTCATGATTTATTTTTAACCTATGATGTAAACTAACCGAATAAAATAAGACATTAGTGTATTTTGTCAGTTATTATGTTCAGTTTTTTATTAATTATTGTTAACCTATTAATGTAAACTAACCGCAGAAATTCAGACTTTAGTGTATTTTGGTCAGTGATTATGTTCATTATTTTATGATTTATTTTTAACCTATGAATGAAACTAACCGAATAAAATAAGACTTTAGTGTATTTGGTCAGTTATTATGTTCATTATTTTATGATTTATTTTTAACCTATGAATGTAAACTAACCGAATAAATAAGACTTTAGTGTATTTTGGTCAGTTATTATGTTCATTATTTTATGATTTATTTTTAACCTATGAATGTAAACTAACCGAATAAAATCAGACTTTAGTGTATTTTGGTCAGTTATTATGTTCATTATTTTATGATTTATTTTTAACCTATGAATGTAAACTAACCGAATAAAATCAGACTTTAGTGTATTTTGGTCAGTTATTATGTTCATTATTTATGATTTATTTTTAACCTATGAATGTAAACTAACCGATAAATAAGACTTTAGTGTATTTTGGTCAGTTATTATGTTCATTATTTTATGATTTATTTTTAACCTATGAATGTAAACTAACCGAATAAAATAAGACTTTAGTGTATTTTGGTCAGTTATTATGTTCATTATTTTATGATTTATTTTTAACCTATGAAGTAAACTAACCGAATAAAATCAGACTTTAGTGTATTTTGGTCAGTTATTATGTTCATTATTTATGATTTATTTTTAACCTATGAATGTAAACTAACCGAATAAAATAAGACTTTAGTGTATTTTGGTCAGTTATTATGTTCATTATTTTATGATTTATTTTTAACCTATGAATGTAAACTAACCGAATAAAATAAGACTTTAGTGTATTTTGGTCAGTTATTATGTTCATTATTTATGATTTATTTTAACCTATGAATGTAAACTAACCGAATAAATAAGACTTTAGTGTATTTTGGTCAGTTATTATGTTCATTATTTTATGATTTATTTTTAACCTATGAATGTAAACTAACCGAATAAAATCAGACTTTAGTGTATTTTGGTCAGTTATTAATGTTCATTATTTTATGATTTATTTTTAACCTATGAATGTAAACTAACCGAATAAAATCAGACTTTAGTGTATTTTGGTCAGTTTATTATGTTCATTATTTTATGAATTTATTTTTAACCTATGAATGTAAACTAACCGAATAAATAAGACTTTAGTGTATTTTGTCAGTTATTATGTTCATTATTTTATGATTTATTTTTAACCTATGAATGTAAACTAACCGAATAAAATAAGACTTTAGTGTATTTTGGTCAGTTATTATGTTCATTATTTTATGATTTATTTTTAACCTATGAATGTAAACTAACCGAATAAAATAAGACTTTAGTGTATTTTGGTCAGTTATTATGTTCATTATTTTATGATTTATTTTTAACCTATGAATGTAAACTAACCGAATAAAATAAGACTTTAGTGTATTTTGGTCAGTTATTATGTTCATTATTTTATGATTTATTTTTAACCTATGAATGTAAACTAACCGAATAAAATAAGACTTTAGTGTATTTTGGTCAGTTATTATGTTCATTATTTTATGATTTATTTTTAACCTATGAATGTAAACTAACCGAATAAAATAAGACTTTAGTGTATTTTGGTCAGTTATTATGTTCATTATTTTATGATTTATTTTTAACCTATGAATGTAAACTAACCGAATAAAATAAGACTTTAGTGTATTTTGGTCAGTTATTATGTTCATTATTTTATGATTTATTTTTAACCTATGAATGTAAACTAACCGAATAAAATCAGACTTTAGTGTATTTTGGTCAGTTATTATGTTCATTATTTTATGATTTATTTTTAACCTATGAATGTAAACTAACCGAATAAAATAAGACTTTAGTGTATTTTGGTCAGTTATTATGTTCATTATTTTATGATTTATTTTTAACCTATGAATGTAAACTAACCGAATAAAATAAGACTTTAGTGTATTTTGGTCAGTTATTATGTTCATTATTTTATGATTTATTTTTAACCTATGAATGTAAACTAACCGAATAAAATAAGACTTTAGTGTATTTTGGTCAGTTATTATGTTCATTATTTTATGATTTATTTTTAACCTATGAATGTAAACTAACCGAATAAATAAGACTTTAGTGTATTTTGGTCAGTTATTATGTTCATTATTTTATGATTTATTTTTAACCTATGAATGTAAACTAACCGAATAAAATAAGACTTTAGTGTATTTTGGTCAGTTATTATGTTCATTATTTTATGATTTATTTTTAACCTATGAATGTAAACTAACCGAATAAAATAAGACTTTAGTGTATTTTGGTCAGTTATTATGTTCATTATTTTATGATTTATTTTTAACCTATGAATGTAAACTAACCGAATAAAATAAGACTTTAGTGTATTTTGGTCAGTTATTATGTTCATTATTTTATGATTTATTTTTAACCTATGAATGTAAACTAACCGAATAAAATAAGACTTTAGTGTATTTTGGTCAGTTATTATGTTCATTATTTTATGATTTATTTTTAACCTATGAATGTAAACTAACCGAATAAAATAAGACTTTAGTGTATTTTGGTCAGTTATTATGTTCATTATTTTATGATTTATTTTTAACCTATGAATGTAAACTAACCGAATAAAATCAGACTTTAGTGTATTTTGGTCAGTTATTATGTTCATTATTTTATGATTTATTTTTAACCTATGAATGTAAACTAACCGAATAAAATAAGACTTTAGTGTATTTTGGTCAGTTATTATGTTCATTATTTTATGATTTATTTTTAACCTATGAATGTAAACTAACCGAATAAAATCAGACTTTAGTGTATTTTGGTCAGTTATTATGTTCATTATTTCATGATTTATTTTTAACCTATGAATGTAAACTAACCGAATAAAATCAGAATAACTAACCGAATAAAATATTTTGGTCAGTTATTATGTTCATTATTTTATGATTTATTTTTAACCTATGAATGTAAACTAACCGAATAAAATCAGACTTTAGTGTATTTTGGTCAGTTATTATGTTCATTATTTTATGATTTATTTTTAACCTATGAATGTAAACTAACCGAATAAAATCAGACTTTAGTGTATTTTGGTCAGTTATTATGTTCATTATTTTATGATTTATTTTTAACCTATGAATGTAAACTAACCGAATAAAATAAGACTTTAGTGTATTTTGGTCAGTTATTATGTTCATTATTTTATGATTTATTTTTAACCTATGAATGTAAACTAACCGAATAAAATCAGACTTTAGTGTATTTTGGTCAGTTATTATGTTCATTATTTTATGATTTATTTTTAACCTATGAATGTAAACTAACCGAATAAAATCAGACTTTAGTGTATTTTGGTCAGTTATTATGTTCATTATTTTATGATTTATTTTTAACCTATGAATGTAAACTAACCGAATAAAATAAGACTTTAGTGTATTTTGGTCAGTTATTATGTTCATTATTTTATGATTTATTTTTAACCTATGAATGTAAACTAACCGAATAAAATCAGACTTTAGTGTATTTTGGTCAGTTATTATGTTCATTATTTTATGATTTATTTTTAACCTATGAATGTAAACTAACCGAATAAAATAAGACTTTAGTGTATTTTGGTCAGTTATTATGTTCATTATTTTATGATTTATTTTTAACCTATGAATGTAAACTAACCGAATAAAATCAGACTTTAGTGTATTTTGGTCAGTTATTATGTTCATTATTTTATGATTTATTTTTAACCTATGAATGTAAACTAACCGAATAAAATAAGACTTTAGTGTATTTTGGTCAGTTATATGTTCATTATTTTATGATTTATTTTTAACCTATGAATGTAAACTAACCGAATAATAAGACTTTAGTGTATTTTGGTCAGTTATTATGTTCATTATTTATGATTTATTTTTAACCTATGAATGTAAACTAACCGATATAAAAAAATCAGACTTTAGTGTATTTTGGTCAGTTATTATGTTCATTATTTTATGATTTATTTTTAACCTATGAATGTAAACTAACCGAATAAATAAGACTTTAGTGTATTTTGGTCAGTTATTATGTTCATTATTTTATGATTTATTTTTAACCTATGAATGTAAACTAACCGAATAAAATAAGACATTAGTGTATTTGGTCAGTTATTATGTTCATTATTTTATGATTTATTTTTAACCTATGAATGTAAACTAACCGAATAAAATCAGACTTTAGTGTATTTTGGTCAGTTATTATGTTCATTATTTCATGATTTATTTTTAACCCTATGAATGTAAACTAACCGAATAAAATAAGACATAAGTGTATTTTGGTCAGTTATTATGTTCATTATTTTATGATTTATTTTTAACCTATGAATGTAAACTAACCGAATAAAATAAGACATTAGTGTATTTTGGTCAGTTATTATGTTCATTATTTTATGATTTATTTTTAACCTATGAATGTAAACTAACCGAATAAATAAGACTTTAGTGTATTTTGGTCAGTTATTATGTTCATTATTTTATGATTTATTTTTAACCTATGAATGTAAACTAACCGAATAAAATAAGACTTTAGTGTATTTTGGTCAGTTATTATGTTCATTATTTCATGATTTATTTTTAACCTATGAATGTAAACTAACCGAATAAAATCAGACTTTAGTGTATTTTGGTCAGTTATTATGTTCATTATTTCATGATTTATTTTTAACCTATGAATGTAAACTAACCGAATAAAATAAGACTTTAGTGTATTTTGGTCAGTTATATGTTCATTATTTTATGATTTATTTTTAACCTATGAATGTAAACTAACCGAATAAAATAAGACTTTAGTGTATTTTGGTCAGTTATTATGTTCATTATTTTATGATTTATTTTTAACCTATGAATGTAAACTAACCGAATAAAATCAGACTTTAGTGTATTTTGGTCAGTTATTATGTTCATTATTTTATGATTTATTTTTAACCTATGAATGTAAACTAACCGAATAAAATAAGACTTTAGTGTATTTTGGTCAGTTATTATGTTCATTATTTTATGATTTATTTTTAACCTATGAATGTAAACTAACCGAATAAAATCAGACTTTAGTGTATTTTGGTCAGTTATTATGTTCATTATTTCATGATTTATTTTTAACCTATGAATGTAAACTAACCGAATAAAATAAGACTTTAGTGTATTTTGGTCAGTTATATGTTCATTATTTTATGATTTATTTTTAACCTATGAATGTAAACTAACCGAATAAATAAGACTTTAGTGTATTTTGGTCAGTTATTATGTTCATTATTTTATGATTTATTTTTAACCTATGAATGTAAACTAACCGAATAAAATAAGACTTTAGTGTATTTTGGTCAGTTATTATGTTCATTATTTTATGATTTATTTTTAACCTATGAATGTAAACTAACCGAATAAATAAGACTTTAGTGTATTTTGGTCAGTTATTATGTTCATTATTTTATGATTTATTTTTAACCTATGAATGTAAACTAACCGAATAAAATAAGACTTTAGTGTATTTTGGTCAGTTATTATGTTCATTATTTTATGATTTATTTTTAACCTATGAATGTAAACTAACCGAATAAAATCAGACTTTAGTGTATTTTGGTCAGTTATTATGTTCATTATTTCATGATTTATTTTTAACCTATGAATGTAAACTAACCGAATAAAATAAGACTTTAGTGTATTTTGGTCAGTTATTATGTTCATTATTTTATGATTTATTTTTAACCTATGAATGTAAACTAACCGAATAAAATAAGACTTTAGTGTATTTTGGTCAGTTATTATGTTCATTATTTTATGATTTATTTTTAACCTATGAATGTAAACTAACCGAATAAATAAGACTTTAGTGTATTTTGGTCAGTTATTATGTTCATTATTTTATGATTTATTTTTAACCTATGAATGTAAACTAACCGAATAAATAAGACTTTAGTGTATTTTGGTCAGTTATTATGTTCATTATTTTATGATTTATTTTTAACCTATGAATGTAAACTAACCGAATAAAATAAGACTTTAGTGTATTTTGGTCAGTTATTATGTTCATTATTTTATGATTTATTTTTAACCTATGAATGTAAACTAACCGAATAAAATAAGACTTTAGTGTATTTTGGTCAGTTATTATGTTCATTATTTTATGATTTATTTTTAACCTATGAATGTAAACTAACCGAATAAAATAAGACTTTAGTGTATTTTGGTCAGTTATTATGTTCATTATTTTATGATTTATTTTTAACCTATGAATGTAAACTAACCGAATAAAATCAGACTTTAGTGTATTTTGGTCAGTTATTATGTTCATTATTTTATGATTTATTTTTAACCTATGAATGTAAACTAACCGAATAAAATCAGACTTTAGTGTATTTTGGTCAGTTATTATGTTCATTATTTTATGATTTATTTTTAACCTATGAATGTAAACTAACCGAATAAAATAAGACTTTAGTGTATTTTGGTCAGTTATTATGTTCATTATTTTATGATTTATTTTTAACCTATGAATGTAAACTAACCGAATAAAATCAGACTTTAGTGTATTTTGGTCAGTTATTATGTTCATTATTTTATGATTTATTTTTAACCTATGAATGTAAACTAACCGAATAAATAAGACTTTAGTGTATTTTGGTCAGTTATTATGTTCATTATTTTATGATTTATTTTTAACCTATGAATGTAAACTAACCGAATAAAATAAGACTTTAGTGTATTTTGGTCAGTTATTATGTTCATTATTTTATGATTTATTTTTAACCTATGAATGTAAACTAACCGAATAAAATCAGACTTTAGTGTATTTTGGTCAGTTATTATGTTCATTATTTTATGATTTATTTTTAACCTATGAATGTAAACTAACCGAATAAAATCAGACTTTAGTGTATTTTGGTCAGTTATTATGTTCATTATTTTATGATTTATTTTTAACCTATGAATGTAAACTAACCGAATAAAATCAGACTTTAGTGTATTTTGGTCAGTTATTATGTTCATTATTTCATGATTTATTTTTAACCTATGAATGTAAACTAACCGAATAAAATCAGACTTTAGTGTATTTTGGTCAGTTATTATGTTCATTATTTTATGATTTATTTTTAACCTATGAATGTAAACTAACCGAATAAAATAAGACTTTAGTGTATTTTGGTCAGTTATTATGTTCATTATTTTATGATTTATTTTTAACCTATGAATGTAAACTAACCGAATAAAATCAGACTTTAGTGTATTTTGGTCAGTTATTATGTTCATTATTTCATGATTTATTTTTAACCTATGAATGTAAACTAACCGAATAAAATCAGACTTTAGTGTATTTTGGTCAGTTATTATGTTCATTATTTTATGATTTATTTTTAACCTATGAATGTAAACTAACCGAATAAAATCAGACTTTAGTGTATTTTGGTCAGTTATTATGTTCATTATTTTATGATTTATTTTTAACCTATGAATGTAAACTAACCGAATAAAATCAGACTTTAGTGTATTTTGGTCAGTTATTATGTTCATTATTTTATGATTTATTTTTAACCTATGAATGTAAACTAACCGAATAAAATCAGACTTTAGTGTATTTTGGTCAGTTATTATGTTCATTATTTCATGATTTATTTTTAACCTATGAATGTAAACTAACCGAATAAAATCAGACTTTAGTGTATTTTGGTCAGTTATTATGTTCATTATTTTATGATTTATTTTTAACCTATGAATGTAAACTAACCGAATAAAATAAGACTTTAGTGTATTTTGGTCAGTTATTATGTTCATTATTTTATGATTTATTTTTAACCTATGAATGTAAACTAACCGAATAAAATCAGACTTTAGTGTATTTTGGTCAGTTATTATGTTCATTATTTTATGATTTATTTTTAACCTATGAATGTAAACTAACCGAATAAAATCAGACTTTAGTGTATTTTGGTCAGTTATTATGTTCATTATTTTATGATTTATTTTTAACCTATGAATGTAAACTAACCGAATAAAATCAGACTTTAGTGTATTTTGGTCAGTTATTATGTTCATTATTTTATGATTTATTTTTAACCTATGAATGTAAACTAACCGAATAAAATAAGACTTTAGTGTATTTTGGTCAGTTATTATGTTCATTATTTTATGATTTATTTTTAACCTATGAATGTAAACTAACCGAATAAAATCAGACTTTAGTGTATTTTGGTCAGTTATTATGTTCATTATTTTATGATTTATTTTTAACCTATGAATGTAAACTAACCGAATAAAATCAGACTTTAGTGTATTTTGGTCAGTTATTATGTTCATTATTTTATGATTTATTTTTAACCTATGAATGTAAACTAACCGAATAAAATAAGACCTTAGTGTATTTTGGTCAGTTATTATGTTCATTATTTCATGATTTATTTTTAACCTATGAATGTAAACTAACCGAATAAAATCAGACTTTAGTGTATTTTGGTCAGTTATTATGTTCATTATTTCATGATTTATTTTTAACCTATGAATGTAAACTAACCGAATAAAATAAGACTTTAGTGTATTTTGGTCAGTTATTATGTTCATTATTTTATGATTTATTTTTAACCTATGAATGTAAACTAACCGAATAAAATCAGACTTTAGTGTATTTTGGTCAGTTATTATGTTCATTATTTCATGATTTATTTTTAACCTATGAATGTAAACTAACCGAATAAAATAAGACTTTAGTGTATTTTGGTCAGTTATTATGTTCATTATTTTATGATTTATTTTTAACCTATGAATGTAAACTAACCGAATAAATAAGACTTTAGTGTATTTTGGTCAGTTATTATGTTCATTATTTTATGATTTATTTTTAACCTATGAATGTAAACTAACCGAATAAAATAAGACTTTAGTGTATTTTGGTCAGTTATTATGTTCATTATTTTATGATTTATTTTTAACCTATGAATGTAAACTAACCGAATAAAATAAGACTTTAGTGTATTTTGGTCAGTTATTATGTTCATTATTTCATGATTTATTTTTAACCTATGAATGTAAACTAACCGAATAAAATCAGACTTTAGTGTATTTTGGTCAGTTATTATGTTCATTATTTTATGATTTATTTTTAACCTATGAATGTAAACTAACCGAATAAAATCAGACTTTAGTGTATTTTGGTCAGTTATTATGTTCATTATTTTATGATTTATTTTTAACCTATGAATGTAAACTAACCGAATAAAATAAGACTTTAGTGTATTTTGGTCAGTTATTATGTTCATTATTTTATGATTTATTTTTAACCTATGAATGTAAACTAACCGAATAAATAAGACTTTAGTGTATTTTGGTCAGTTATTATGTTCATTATTTTATGATTTATTTTTAACCTATGAATGTAAACTAACCGAATAAAATCAGACTTTAGTGTATTTTGGTCAGTTATTATGTTCATTATTTCATGATTTATTTTTAACCTATGAATGTAAACTAACCGAATAAAATAAGACTTTAGTGTATTTTGGTCAGTTATTATGTTCATTATTTTATGATTTATTTTTAACCTATGAATGTAAACTAACCGAATAAAATAAGACTTTAGTGTATTTTGGTCAGTTATTATGTTCATTATTTTATGATTTATTTTTAACCTATGAATGTAAACTAACCGAATAAAATAAGACTTTAGTGTATTTTGGTCAGTTATTATGTTCATTATTTCATGATTTATTTTTAACCTATGAATGTAAACTAACCGAATAAAATCAGACTTTAGTGTATTTTGGTCAGTTATTATGTTCATTATTTCATGATTTATTTTTAACCTATGAATGTAAACTAACCGAATAAAATCAGACTTTAGTGTATTTTGGTCAGTTATTATGTTCATTATTTTATGATTTATTTTTAACCTATGAATGTAAACTAACCGAATAAAATAAGACTTTAGTGTATTTTGGTCAGTTATTATGTTCATTATTTTATGATTTATTTTTAACCTATGAATGTAAACTAACCGAATAAATAAGACTTTAGTGTATTTTGGTCAGTTATTATGTTCATTATTTTATGATTTATTTTTAACCTATGAATGTAAACTAACCGAATAAAATAAGACTTTAGTGTATTTTGGTCAGTTATTATGTTCATTATTTTATGATTTATTTTTAACCTATGAATGTAAACTAACCGAATAAATAAGACTTTAGTGTATTTTGGTCAGTTATTATGTTCATTATTTTATGATTTATTTTTAACCTATGAATGTAAACTAACCGAATAAAATAAGACATTAGTGTATTTTGGTCAGTTATTATGTTCATTATTTTATGATTTATTTTTAACCTATGAATGTAAACTAACCGAATAAAATCAGACTTTAGTGTATTTTGGTCAGTTATTATGTTCATTATTTTATGATTTATTTTTAACCTATGAATGTAAACTAACCGAATAAAATAAGACTTTAGTGTATTTTGGTCAGTTATTATGTTCATTATTTTATGATTTATTTTTAACCTATGAATGTAAACTAACCGAATAAAATAAGACTTTAGTGTATTTTGGTCAGTTATTATGTTCATTATTTTATGATTTATTTTAACCTATGAATGTAAACTAACCCAA
Organism: Meloidogyne arenaria; assembly: GCA_036172955.1. Classification (NCBI taxonomy): domain Eukaryota; kingdom Metazoa; phylum Nematoda; class Chromadorea; order Rhabditida; family Meloidogynidae; genus Meloidogyne; species Meloidogyne arenaria. Next base: position 7,411,251 of record JARQAB010000004.1, read on the forward strand.
TAAATAAGACTTTAGTGTATTTTGGTCAGTTATTATGTTCATTATTTTATGATTTATTTTTAACCTATGAATGTAAACTAACCGAATAAAATAAGACCTTAGTGTATTTTGGTCAGTTATTATGTTCATTATTTCATGATTTATTTTTAACCTATGAATGTAAACTAACCGAATAAAATAAGACTTTAGTGTATTTTGGTCAGTTATTATGTTCATTATTTTATGATTTATTTTTAACCTATGAATGTAAACTAACCGAATAAAATCAGACTTTAGTGTATTTTGGTCAGTTATTATGTTCATTATTTTATGATTTATTTTTAACCTATGAATGTAAACTAACCGAATAAAATAAGACTTTAGTGTATTTTGGTCAGTTATTATGTTCATTATTTTATGATTTATTTTTAACCTATGAATGTAAACTAACCGAATAAAATCAGACTTTAGTGTATTTTGGTCAGTTATTATGTTCATTATTTCATGATTTATTTTTAACCTATGAATGTAAACTAACCGAATAAAATAAGACTTTAGTGTATTTTGGTCAGTTATTATGTTCATTATTTTATGATTTATTTTTAACCTATGAATGTAAACTAACCGAATAAAATCAGACTTTAGTGTATTTTGGTCAGTTATTATGTTCATTATTTCATGATTTATTTTTAACCTATGAATGTAAACTAACCGAATAAAATCAGACTTTAGTGTATTTTGGTCAGTTATTATGTTCATTATTTTATGATTTATTTTTAACCTATGAATGTAAACTAACCGAATAAATAAGACTTTAGTGTATTTTGGTCAGTTATTATGTTCATTATTTTATGATTTATTTTTAACCTATGAATGTAAACTAACCGAATAAAATCAGACTTTAGTGTATTTTGGTCAGTTATTATGTTCATTATTTTATGATTTATTTTTAACCTATGAATGTAAACTAACCGAATAAAATAAGACTTTAGTGTATTTTGGTCAGTTATTATGTTCATTATTTTATGATTTATTTTTAACCTATGAATGTAAACTAACCGAATAAAATCAGACTTTAGTGTATTTTGGTCAGTTATTATGTTCATTATTTCATGATTTATTTTTAACCTATGAATGTAAACTAACCGAATAAAATAAGACTTTAGTGTATTTTGGTCAGTTATTATGTTCATTATTTTATGATTTATTTTTAACCTATGAATGTAAACTAACCGAATAAATAAGACTTTAGTGTATTTTGGTCAGTTATTATGTTCATTATTTTATGATTTATTTTTAACCTATGAATGTAAACTAACCGAATAAAATAAGACTTTAGTGTATTTTGGTCAGTTATTATGTTCATTATTTTATGATTTATTTTTAACCTATGAATGTAAACTAACCGAATAAAATCAGACTTTAGTGTATTTTGGTCAGTTATTATGTTCATTATTTTATGATTTATTTTTAACCTATGAATGTAAACTAACCGAATAAAATAAGACTTTAGTGTATTTTGGTCAGTTATTATGATCATTATTTTATGATTTATTTTTAACCTATGAATGTAAACTAACCGAATAAATAAGACTTTAGTGTATTTTGGTCAGTTATTATGTTCATTATTTTATGATTTATTTTTAACCTATGAATGTAAACTAACCGAATAAAATAAGACTTTAGTGTATTTTGGTCATTATTATGTTCATTATTTTATGATTTATTTTTAACCTATGAATGTAAACTAACCGAATAAAATCAGACTTTAGTGTATTTTGGTCAGTTATTATGTTCATTATTTCATGATTTATTTTTAACCTATGAATGTAAACTAACCGAATAAAATCAGACTTTAGTGTATTTTGGTCAGTTATTATGTTCATTATTTTATGATTTATTTTTAACCTATGAATGTAAACTAACCGAATAAAATCAGACTTTAGTGTATTTTGGTCAGTTATTATGTTCATTATTTCATGATTTATTTTTAACCTATGAATGTAAACTAACCGAATAAAATAAGACTTTAGTGTATTTTGGTCAGTTATATGTTCATTATTTTATGATTTATTTTTAACCTATGAATGTAAACTAACCGAATAAATAAGACTTTAGTGTATTTTGGTCAGTTATTATGTTCATTATTTCATGATTTATTTTTAACCTATGAATGTAAACTAACCGAATAAAATCAGACTTTAGTGTATTTTGGTCAGTTATTATGTTCATTATTTCATGATTTATTTTTAACCTATGAATGTAAACTAACCGAATAAAATAAGACTTTAGTGTATTTTGGTCAGTTATTATGTTCATTATTTTATGATTTATTTTTAACCTATGAATGTAAACTAACCGAATAAAATCAGACTTTAGTGTATTTTGGTCAGTTATTATGTTCATTATTTCATGATTTATTTTTAACCTATGAATGTAAACTAACCGAATAAAATAAGACTTTAGTGTATTTTGGTCAGTTATATGTTCATTATTTTATGATTTATTTTTAACCTATGAATGTAAACTAACCGAATAAATAAGACTTTAGTGTATTTTGGTCAGTTATTATGTTCATTATTTTATGATTTATTTTTAACCTATGAATGTAAACTAACCGAATAAAATAAGACTTTAGTGTATTTTGGTCAGTTATTATGTTCATTATTTTATGATTTATTTTTAACCTATGAATGTAAACTAACCGAATAAATAAGACTTTAGTGTATTTTGGTCAGTTATTATGTTCATTATTTCATGATTTATTTTTAACCTATGAATGTAAACTAACCGAATAAAATAAGACATTAGTGTATTTTGGTCAGTTATTATGTTCATTATTTTATGATTTATTTTTAACCTATGAATGTAAACTAACCGAATAAAATCAGACTTTAGTGTATTTTGGTCAGTTATTATGTTCATTATTTCATGATTTATTTTTAACCTATGAATGTAAACTAACCGAATAAAATAAGACTTTAGTGTATTTTGGTCAGTTATTATGTTCATTATTTTATGATTTATTTTTAACCTATGAATGTAAACTAACCGAATAAAATAAGACATTAGTGTATTTTGGTCAGTTATTATGTTCATTATTTTATGATTTATTTTTAACCTATGAATGTAAACTAACCGAATAAATAAGACTTTAGTGTATTTTGGTCAGTTATATGTTCATTATTTTATGATTTATTTTTAACCTATGAATGTAAACTAACCGAATAAAATAAGACCTTAGTGTATTTTGGTCAGTTATTATGTTCATTAACCGAATAAAATCACTAACCGAATAAAATCAGACTTTAGTGTATTTTGGTCAGTTATTATGTTCATTATTTCATGATTTATTTTTAACCTATGAATGTAAACTAACCGAATAAAATAAGACTTTAGTGTATTTTGGTCAGTTATATGTTCATTATTTTATGATTTATTTTTAACCTATGAATGTAAACTAACCGAATAAAATCAGACTTTAGTGTATTTTGGTCAGTTATTATGTTCATTATTTCATGATTTATTTTTAACCTATGAATGTAAACTAACCGAATAAAATAAGACTTTAGTGTATTTTGGTCAGTTATTATGTTCATTATTTTATGATTTATTTTTAACCTATGAATGTAAACTAACCGAATAAAATCAGACTTTAGTGTATTTTGGTCAGTTATTATGTTCATTATTTCATGATTTATTTTTAACCTATGAATGTAAACTAACCGAATAAAATAAGACATTAGTGTATTTTGGTCAGTTATTATGTTCATTATTTTATGATTTATTTTTAACCTATGAATGTAAACTAACCGAATAAAATCAGACTTTAGTGTATTTTGGTCAGTTATTATGTTCATTATTTCATGATTTATTTTTAACCTATGAATGTAAACTAACCGAATAAAATCAGACTTTAGTGTATTTTGGTCAGTTATTATGTTCATTATTTCATGATTTATTTTTAACCTATGAATGTAAACTAACCGAATAAAATAAGACTTTAGTGTATTTTGGTCAGTTATTATGTTCATTATTTTATGATTTATTTTTAACCTATGAATGTAAACTAACCGAATAAAATCAGACTTTAGTGTATTTTGGTCAGTTATTATGTTCATTATTTCATGATTTATTTTTAACCTATGAATGTAAACTAACCGAATAAAATAAGACTTTAGTGTATTTTGGTCAGTTATTATGTTCATTATTTTATGATTTATTTTTAACCTATGAATGTAAACTAACCGAATAAACAAGACTTTAGTGTATTTTGGTCAGTTATTATGTTCATTATTTTATGATTTATTTTTAACCTATGAATGTAAACTAACCGAATAAAATAAGACTTTAGTGTATTTTGGTCATTATGTTCATTATTTCCTATCTTCCAGAATTATCGATTTAAAAAAAAGTTATTCCATGGTTAATAAAGAGATAGCCATTTTTTTCAAAAAATTTGCTGGTAGGCATATTTTATTTAATTTTTTCTTGAAAATTCCTACACGAATGTACACGAACTGGCTAGATCTAGTAGTGACTCGAGCTGCTGCATCCATATCAGGTGAGATCTTCCAGAATTATCGATTTTAAAAAAAGTTATTCCATGGTTAATAAAGAGATAGCCATTTTTTTCAAAAATTTGCTGGTCATATTTTATTTAATTTTTTCTTGAAAATTCCTATGAATTTACACGAACTGGCTAGATCTAGTAGTGACTCGAGCTGCTGCATCCATATCAGGTGAGATCTTCCAGAATTATCGATTTTAAAAAAAGTTATTCCATGGTTAATAAAGAGATAGCCATTTTTTTCAAAAAATTTGGTGGTAGGCATATTTTATTTAATTTTTAACCTTGAAAATTCGAGCTGCTGTGTGACTGTAGTTATTATGTTCATTATTTTATGATTTATTTTTAACCTATGAATGTAAACTAACCGAATAAAATCAGACTTTAGTGTATTTTGGTCAGTTATTATGTTCATTATTTCATGATTTATTTTTAACCTATGAATGTAAACTAACCGAATAAAATAAGACTTTAGTGTATTTTGGTCAGTTATTATGTTCATTATTTTATGATTTATTTTTAACCTATGAATGTAAACTAACCGAATAAAATCAGACTTTAGTGTATTTTGGTCAGTTATTATGTTCATTATTTCATGATTTATTTTTAACCTATGAATGTAAACTAACCGAATAAAATCAGACTTTAGTGTATTTTGGTCAGTTATTATGTTCATTATTTCATGATTTATTTTTAACCTATGAATGTAAACTAACCGAATAAAATAAGACTTTAGTGTATTTTGGTCAGTTATTATGTTCATTATTTTATGATTTATTTTTAACCTATGAATGTAAACTAACCGAATAAAATCAGACTTTAGTGTATTTTGGTCAGTTATTATGTTCATTATTTCATGATTTATTTTTAACCTATGAATGTAAACTAACCGAATAAAATAAGACTTTAGTGTATTTTGGTCAGTTATTATGTTCATTATTTTATGATTTATTTTTAACCTATGAATGTAAACTAACCGAATAAACAAGACTTTAGTGTATTTTGGTCAGTTATTATGTTCATTATTTTATGATTTATTTTTAACCTATGAATGTAAACTAACCGAATAAAATAAGACATTAGTGTATTTTGGTCAGTTATTATGTTCATTATTTTATGATTTATTTTTAACCTATGAATGTAAACTAACCGAATAAATAAGACTTTAGTGTATTTTGGTCAGTTATATGTTCATTATTTTATGATTTATTTTTAACCTATGAATGTAAACTAACCGAATAAAATAAGACCTTAGTGTATTTTGGTCAGTTATTATGTTCATTATTTCATGATTTATTTTTAACCTATGAATGTAAACTAACCGAATAAAATCAGACTTTAGTGTATTTTGGTCAGTTATTATGTTCATTATTTCATGATTTATTTTTAACCTATGAATGTAAACTAACCGAATAAAATAAGACTTTAGTGTATTTTGGTCAGTTATATGTTCATTATTTTATGATTTATTTTTAACCTATGAATGTAAACTAACCGAATAAAATCAGACTTTAGTGTATTTTGGTCAGTTATTATGTTCATTATTTCATGATTTATTTTTAACCTATGAATGTAAACTAACCGAATAAAATCAGACTTTAGTGTATTTTGGTCAGTTATTATGTTCATTATTTCATGATTTATTTTTAACCTATGAATGTAAACTAACCGAATAAAATAAGACATTAGTGTATTTTGGTCAGTTATTATGTTCATTATTTTATGATTTATTTTTAACCTATGAATGTAAACTAACCGAATAAAATCAGACTTTAGTGTATTTTGGTCAGTTATTATGTTCATTATTTCATGATTTATTTTTAACCTATGAATGTAAACTAACCGAATAAAATAAGACTTTAGTGTATTTTGGTCAGTTATTATGTTCATTATTTTATGATTTATTTTTAACCTATGAATGTAAACTAACCGAATAAAATCAGACTTTAGTGTATTTTGGTCAGTTATTATGTTCATTATTTCATGATTTATTTTTAACCTATGAATGTAAACTAACCGAATAAAATAAGACTTTAGTGTATTTTGGTCAGTTATTATGATCATTATTTTATGATTTATTTTTAACCTATGAATGTAAACTAACCGAATAAATAAGACTTTAGTGTATTTTGGTCAGTTATTATGTTCATTATTTTATGATTTATTTTTAACCTATGAATGTAAACTAACCGAATAAAATAAGACTTTAGTGTATTTTGGTCATTATTATGTTCATTATTTTATGATTTATTTTTAACCTATGAATGTAAACTAACCGAATAAAATCAGACTTTATTGTATTTTGTTCAGTTATTATGTTCATTATTTCATGATTTATTTTTAACCTATGAATGTAAACTAACCGAATAAAATAAGACTTTAGTGTATTTTGGTCAGTTATTATGATCATTATTTTATGATTTATTTTTAACCTATGAATGTAAACTAACCGAATAAATAAGACTTTAGTGTATTTTGGTCAGTTATTATGTTCATTATTTTATGATTTATTTTTAACCTATGAATGTAAACTAACCGAATAAAATAAGACTTTAGTGTATTTTGGTCATTATTATGTTCATTATTTTATGATTTATTTTTAACCTATGAATGTAAACTAACCGAATAAAATAAGACCTTAGTGTATTTTGGTCAGTTATTATGTTCATTATTTCATGATTTATTTTTAACCTATGAATGTAAACTAACCGAATAAAATCAGACTTTAGTGTATTTTGGTCAGTTATTATGTTCATTATTTTATGATTTATTTTTAACCTATGAATGTAAACTAACCGAATAAAATCAGACTTTAGTGTATTTTGGTCAGTTATTATGTTCATTATTTCATGATTTATTTTTAACCTATGAATGTAAACTAACCGAATAAAATAAGACTTTAGTGTATTTTGGTCAGTTATATGTTCATTATTTTATGATTTATTTTTAACCTATGAATGTAAACTAACCGAATAAATAAGACTTTAGTGTATTTTGGTCAGTTATTATGTTCATTATTTCATGATTTATTTTTAACCTATGAATGTAAACTAACCGAATAAAATCAGACTTTAGTGTATTTTGGTCAGTTATTATGTTCATTATTTCATGATTTATTTTTAACCTATGAATGTAAACTAACCGAATAAAATAAGACTTTAGTGTATTTTGGTCAGTTATTATGTTCATTATTTTATGATTTATTTTTAACCTATGAATGTAAACTAACCGAATAAAATCAGACTTTAGTGTATTTTGGTCAGTTATTATGTTCATTATTTCATGATTTATTTTTAACCTATGAATGTAAACTAACCGAATAAAATAAGACTTTAGTGTATTTTGGTCAGTTATATGTTCATTATTTTATGATTTATTTTTAACCTATGAATGTAAACTAACCGAATAAATAAGACTTTAGTGTATTTTGGTCAGTTATTATGTTCATTATTTTATGATTTATTTTTAACCTATGAATGTAAACTAACCGAATAAAATAAGACTTTAGTGTATTTTGGTCAGTTATTATGTTCATTATTTTATGATTTATTTTTAACCTATGAATGTATACTAACCGAATAAATAAGACTTTAGTGTATTTTGGTCAGTTATTATGTTCATTATTTCATGATTTATTTTTAACCTATGAATGTAAACTAACCGAATAAAATAAGACATTAGTGTATTTTGGTCAGTTATTATGTTCATTATTTTATGATTTATTTTTAACCTATGAATGTAAACTAACCGAATAAAATCAGACTTTAGTGTATTTTGGTCAGTTATTATGTTCATTATTTCATGATTTATTTTTAACCTATGAATGTAAACTAACCGAATAAAATAAGACATTAGTGTATTTTGGTCAGTTATTATGTTCATTATTTTATGATTTATTTTTAACCTATGAATGTAAACTAACCGAATAAAATAAGACATTAGTGTATTTTGGTCAGTTATTATGTTCATTATTTTATGATTTATTTTTAACCTATGAATGTAAACTAACCGAATAAATAAGACTTTAGTGTATTTTGGTCAGTTATATGTTCATTATTTTATGATTTATTTTTAACCTATGAATGTAAACTAACCGAATAAAATAAGACCTTAGTGTATTTTGGTCAGTTATTATGTTCATTATTTCATGATTTATTTTTAACCTATGAATGTAAACTAACCGAATAAAATCAGACTTTAGTGTATTTTGGTCAGTTATTATGTTCATTATTTCATGATTTATTTTTAACCTATGAATGTAAACTAACCGAATAAAATAAGACTTTAGTGTATTTTGGTCAGTTATATGTTCATTATTTTATGATTTATTTTTAACCTATGAATGTAAACTAACCGAATAAAATCAGACTTTAGTGTATTTTGGTCAGTTATTATGTTCATTATTTCATGATTTATTTTTAACCTATGAATGTAAACTAACCGAATAAAATAAGACTTTAGTGTATTTTGGTCAGTTATTATGTTCATTATTTTATGATTTATTTTTAACCTATGAATGTAAACTAACCGAATAAAATCAGACTTTAGTGTATTTTGGTCAGTTATTATGTTCATTATTTCATGATTTATTTTTAACCTATGAATGTAAACTAACCGAATAAAATAAGACATTAGTGTATTTTGGTCAGTTATTATGTTCATTATTTTATGATTTATTTTTAACCTATGAATGTAAACTAACCGAATAAAATCAGACTTTAGTGTATTTTGGTCAGTTATTATGTTCATTATTTCATGATTTATTTTTAACCTATGAATGTAAACTAACCGAATAAAATCAGACTTTAGTGTATTTTGGTCAGTTATTATGTTCATTATTTCATGATTTATTTTTAACCTATGAATGTAAACTAACCGAATAAAATAAGACTTTAGTGTATTTTGGTCAGTTATTATGTTCATTATTTTATGATTTATTTTTAACCTATGAATGTAAACTAACCGAATAAAATCAGACTTTAGTGTATTTTGGTCAGTTATTATGTTCATTATTTCATGATTTATTTTTAACCTATGAATGTAAACTAACCGAATAAAATAAGACTTTAGTGTATTTTGGTCAGTTATTATGATCATTATTTTATGATTTATTTTTAACCTATGAATGTAAACTAACCGAATAAACAAGACTTTAGTGTATTTTGGTCAGTTATTATGTTCATTATTTTATGATTTATTTTTAACCTATGAATGTAAACTAACCGAATAAAATAAGACTTTAGTGTATTTTGGTCATTATGTTCATTATTTCCTATCTTCCAGAATTATCGATTTAAAAAAAAGTTATTCCATGGTTAATAAAGAGATAGCCATTTTTTTCAAAAAATTTGCTGGTAGGCATATTTTATTTAATTTTTTCTTGAAAATTCCTACACGAATTTACACGAACTGGCTAGATCTAGTAGTGACTCGAGCTGCTGCATCCATATCAGGTGAGATCTTCCAGAATTATCGATTTTAAAAAAAGTTATTCCATGGTTAATAAAGAGATAGCCATTTTTTTCAAAAAATTTGCTGGTAGGCATATTTTATTTAATTTTTTCTTGAAAATTCCTACACGAATTTACACGAACTGGCTAGATCTAGTAGTGACTCGAGCTGCTGCATCCATATCAGGTGAGATCTTCCAGAATTATCGATTTTAAAAAAAGTTATTCCATGGTTAATAAAGAGATAGCCATTTTTTTCAAAAAATTTGCTGGTAGGCATATTTTATTTAATTTTTTCTTGAAAATTCGAGCTGCTGTGTGACTGTAGTTATTATGTTCATTATTTTATGATTTATTTTTAAGCTATGAATGTAAACTAACCGAATAAAATCAGACTTTAGTGTATTTTGGTCAGTTATTATGTTCATTATTTCATGATTTATTTTTAACCTATGAATGTAAACTAACCGAATAAAATAAGACATTAGTGTATTTTGGTCAGTTATTATGTTCATTATTTTATGATTTATTTTTAACCTATGAATGTAAACTAACCGAATAAAATCAGACTTTAGTGTATTTTGGTCAGTTATTATGTTCATTATTTCATGATTTATTTTTAACCTATGAATGTAAACTAACCGAATAAAATCAGACTTTAGTGTATTTTGGTCAGTTATTATGTTCATTATTTCATGATTTATTTTTAACCTATGAATGTAAACTAACCGAATAAAATAAGACTTTAGTGTATTTTGGTCAGTTATTATGTTCATTATTTTATGATTTATTTTTAACCTATGAATGTAAACTAACCGAATAAAATCAGACTTTAGTGTATTTTGGTCAGTTATTATGTTCATTATTTCATGATTTATTTTTAACCTATGAATGTAAACTAACCGAATAAAATAAGACTTTAGTGTATTTTGGTCAGTTATTATGATCATTATTTTATGATTTATTTTTAACCTATGAATGTAAACTAACCGAATAAACAAGACTTTAGTGTATTTTGGTCAGTTATTATGTTCATTATTTTATGATTTATTTTTAACCTATGAATGTAAACTAACCGAATAAAATAAGACTTTAGTGTATTTTGGTCATTATGTTCATTATTTCCTATCTTCCAGAATTATCGATTTAAAAAAAAGTTATTCCATGGTTAATAAAGAGATAGCCATTTTTTTCAAAAAATTTGCTGGTAGGCATATTTTATTTAATTTTTTCTTGAAAATTCCTACACGAATTTACACGAACTGGCTAGATCTAGTAGTGACTCGAGCTGCTGCATCCATATCAGGTGAGATCTTCCAGAATTATCGATTTTAAAAAAAGTTATTCCATGGTTAATAAAGAGATAGCCATTTTTTTCAAAAAATTTGCTGGTAGGCATATTTTATTTAATTTTTTCTTGAAAATTCCTACACGAATTTACACGAACTGGCTAGATCTAGTAGTGACTCGAGCTGCTGCATCCATATCAGGTGAGATCTTCCAGAATTATCGATTTTAAAAAAAGTTATTCCATGGTTAATAAAGAGATAGCCATTTTTTTCAAAAAATTTGCTGGTAGGCATATTTTATTTAATTTTTTCTTGAAAATTCCTACACGAATTTACACGAACTGGCTAGATCTAGTAGTGACTCGAGCTGCTGCATCCATATCAGGTGAGATCTTCCAGAATTATCGATTTTAAAAAAAGTTATTCCATGGTTAATAAAGAGATAGCCATTTTTTTCAAAAAATTTGCTGGTAGGCATATTTTATTTAATTTTTTCTTGAAAATTCCTACACGAATTTACACGAACTGGCTAGATCTAGTAGTGACTCGAGCTGCTGCATCCATATCAGGTGAGATCTTCCAGAATTATCGATTTTAAAAAAAGTTATTCCATGGTTAATAAAGAGATAGCCATTTTTTTCAAAAAATTTGCTGGTAGGCATATTTTATTTAATTTTTTCTTGAAAATTCGAGCTGCTGTGTGACTGTAGTGACTGTAGTGACTCGAGCTGCTGCATCCATATCAGGTGAGATCTTCCAGAATTATCGATTTAAAAAAAGTTATTCCATGGTTAATAAAGAGATAGCCATTTTTTTCAAAAAATTTGCTGGTAGGCATATTTTATTTAATTTTTTCTTGAAAATTCCTACACGAATTTACACGAACTGGCTAGATCTAGTAGTGACTCGAGCTGCTGCATCCATATCAGGTGAGATCTTCCAGAATTATCGATTTTAAAAAAAGTTATTCCATGGTTAATAAAGAGATAGCCATTTTTTTCAAAAAATTTGCTGGTAGGCATATTTTATTTAATTTTTTCTTGAAAATTCCTACACGAATTTACACGAACTGGCTAGATCTAGTAGTGACTCGAGCTGCTGCATCCATATCAGGTGAGATCTTCCAGAATTATCGATTTTAAAAAAAGTTATTCCATGGTTAATAAAGAGATAGCCATTTTTTTCAAAAAATTTGCTGGTAGGCATATTTTATTTAATTTTTTCTTGAAAATTCCTACACGAATTTACACGAACTGGCTAGATCTAGTAGTGACTCGAGCTGCTGCATCCATATCAGGTGAGATCTTCCAGAATTATCGATTTTAAAAAAAGTTATTCCATGGTTAATAAAGAGATAGCCATTTTTTTCAAAAAATTTGCTGGTAGGCATATTTTATTTAATTTTTTCTTGAAAATTCCTACACGAATTTACACGAACTGGCTAGATCTAGTAGTGACTCGAGCTGCTGCATCCATATCAGGTGAGATCTTCCAGAATTATCGATTTTAAAAAAAGTTATTCCATGGTTAATAAAGAGATAGCCATTTTTTTCAAAAAATTTGCTGGTAGGCATATTTTATTTAATTTTTTCTTGAAAATTCCTACACGAATTTACACGAACTGGCTAGATCTAGTAGTGACTCGAGCTGCTGCATCCATATCAGGTGAGATCTTCCAGAATTATCGATTTTAAAAAAAGTTATTCCATGGTTAATAAAGAGATAGCCATTTTTTTCAAAAAATTTGCTGGTAGGCATATTTTATTTAATTTTTTCTTGAAAATTCCTACACGAATTTACACGAACTGGCTAGATCTAGTAGTGACTCGAGCTGCTGCATCCATATCAGGTGAGATCTTCCAGAATTATCGATTTTAAAAAAAGTTATTCCATGGTTAATAAAGAGATAGCCATTTTTTTCAAAAAATTTGCTGGTAGGCATATTTTATTTAATTTTTTCTTGAAAATTCCTACACGAATTTACACGAACTGGCTAGATCTAGTAGTGACTCGAGCTGCTGCATCCATATCAGGTGAGATCTTCCAGAATTATCGATTTTAAAAAAAGTTATTCCATGGTTAATAAAGAGATAGCCATTTTTTTCAAAAAATTTGCTGGTAGGCATATTTTATTTAATTTTTTCTTGAAAATTCGAGCTGCTGTGTGACTGTAGTGACTGTAGTGACTCGAGCTGCTGCATCCATATCAGGTGAGATCTTCCAGAATTATCGATTTAAAAAAAAGTTATTCCATGGTTAATAAAGAGATAGCCATTTTTTTCAAAAAATTTGCTGGTAGGCATATTTTATTTAATTTTTTCTTGAAAATTCCTACACGAATTTACACGAACTGGCTAGATCTAGTAGTGACTCGAGCTGCTGCATCCATATCAGGTGAGATCTTCCAGAATTATCGATTTTAAAAAAAGTTATTCCATGGTTAATAAAGAGATAGCCATTTTTTTCAAAAAATTTGCTGGTAGGCATATTTTATTTAATTTTTTCTTGAAAATTCCTACACGAATTTACACGAACTGGCTAGATCTAGTAGTGACTCGAGCTGCTGCATCCATATCAGGTGAGATCTTCCAGAATTATCGATTTTAAAAAAAGTTATTCCATGGTTAATAAAGAGATAGCCATTTTTTTCAAAAAATTTGCTGGTAGGCATATTTTATTTAATTTTTTCTTGAAAATTCCTACACGAATTTACACGAACTGGCTAGATCTAGTAGTGACTCGAGCTGCTGCATCCATATCAGGTGAGATCTTCCAGAATTATCGATTTTAAAAAAAGTTATTCCATGGTTAATAAAGAGATAGCCATTTTTTTCAAAAAATTTGCTGGTAGGCATATTTTATTTAATTTTTTCTTGAAAATTCGAGCTGCTGTGTGACTGTAGTGACTGTAGTGACTCGAGCTGCTGCATCCATATCAGGTGAGATCTTCCAGAATTATCGATTTAAAAAAAAGTTATTCCATGGTTAATAAAGAGATAGCCATTTTTTTCAAAAAATTTGCTGGTAGGCATATTTTATTTAATTTTTTCTTGAAAATTCCTACACGAATTTACACGAACTGGCTAGATCTAGTAGTGACTCGAGCTGCTGCATCCATATCAGGTGAGATCTTCCAGAATTATCGATTTTAAAAAAAGTTATTCCATGGTTAATAAAGAGATAGCCATTTTTTTCAAAAAATTTGCTGGTAGGCATATTTTATTTAATTTTTTCTTAAAAATTCCTACACGAATTTACACGAACTGGCTAGATCTAGTAGTGACTCGAGCTGCTGCATCCATATCAGGTGAGATCTTCCAGAATTATCGATTTTAAAAAAAGTTATTCCATGGTTAATAAAGAGATAGCCATTTTTTTCAAAAAATTTGCTGGTAGGCATATTTTATTTAATTTTTTCTTAAAAATTCCTACACGAATTTACACGAACTGGCTAGATCTAGTAGTGACTCGAGCTGCTGCATCCATATCAGGTGAGATCTTCCAGAATTATCGATTTTAAAAAAAGTTATTCCATGGTTAATAAAGAGATAGCCATTTTTTTCAAAAAATTTGCTGGTAGGCATATTTTATTTAATTTTTTCTTAAAAATTCCTACACGAATTTACACGAACTGGCTAGATCTAGTAGTGACTCGAGCTGCTGCATCCATATCAGGTGAGATCTTCCAGAATTATCGATTTTAAAAAAAGTTATTCCATGGTTAATAAAGAGATAGCCATTTTTTTCAAAAAATTTGCTGGTAGGCATATTTTATTTAATTTTTTCTTAAAATTCCTACACGAATTTACACGAACTGGCTAGATCTAGTAGTGACTCGAGCTGCTGCATCCATATCAGGTGAGATCTTCCAGAATTATCGATTTTAAAAAAAGTTATTCCATGGTTAATAAAGAGATAGCCATTTTTTTCAAAAAATTTGCTGGTAGGCATATTTTATTTAATTTTTTCTTGAAAATTCCTACACGAATTTACACGAACTGGCTAGATCTAGTAGTGACTCGAGCTGCTGCATCCATATCAGGTGAGATCTTCCAGAATTATCGATTTTAAAAAAAGTTATTCCATGGTTAATAAAGAGATAGCCATTTTTTTCAAAAAATTTGCTGGTAGGCATATTTTATTTAATTTTTTCTTAAAAATTCCTACACGAATTTACACGAACTGGCTAGATCTAGTAGTGACTCGAGCTGCTGCATCCATATCAGGTGAGATCTTCCAGAATTATCGATTTTAAAAAAAGTTATTCCATGGTTAATAAAGAGATAGCCATTTTTTTCAAAAAATTTGCTGGTAGGCATATTTTATTTAATTTTTTCTTAAAAATTCCTACACGAATTTACACGAACTGGCTAGATCTAGTAGTGACTCGAGCTGCTGCATCCATATCAGGTGAGATCTTCCAGAATTATCGATTTTAAAAAAAGTTATTCCATGGTTAATAAAGAGATAGCCATTTTTTTCAAAAAATTTGCTGGTAGGCATATTTTATTTAATTTTTTCTTAAAAATTCCTACACGAATTTACACGAACTGGCTAGATCTAGTAGTGACTCGAGCTGCTGCATCCATATCAGGTGAGATCTTCCAGAATTATCGATTTTAAAAAAAGTTATTCCATGGTTAATAAAGAGATAGCCATTTTTTTCAAAAAATTTGCTGGTAGGCATATTTTATTTAATTTTTTCTTAAAAATTCCTACACGAATTTACACGAACTGGCTAGATCTAGTAGTGACTCGAGCTGCTGCATCCATATCAGGTGAGATCTTCCAGAATTATCGATTTTAAAAAAAGTTATTCCATGGTTAATAAAGAGATAGCCATTTTTTTCAAAAAATTTGCTGGTAGGCATATTTTATTTAATTTTTTCTTGAAAATTCCTACACGAATTTACACGAACTGGCTAGATCTAGTAGTGACTCGAGCTGCTGCATCCATATCAGGTGAGATCTTCCAGAATTATCGATTTTAAAAAAAGTTATTCCATGGTTAATAAAGAGATAGCCATTTTTTTCAAAAAATTTGCTGGTAGGCATATTTTATTTAATTTTTTCTTGAAAATTCCTACACGAATTTACACGAACTGGCTAGATCTAGTAGTGACTCGAGCTGCTGCATCCATATCAGGTGAGATCTTCCAGAATTATCGATTTTAAAAAAAGTTATTCCATGGTTAATAAAGAGATAGCCATTTTTTTCAAAAAATTTGCTGGTAGGCATATTTTATTTAATTTTTTCTTGAAAATTCCTACACGAATTTACACGAACTGGCTAGATCTAGTAGTGACTCGAGCTGCTGCATCCATATCAGGTGAGATCTTCCAGAATTATCGATTTTAAAAAAAGTTATTCCATGGTTAATAAAGAGATAGCCATTTTTTTCAAAAAATTTGCTGGTAGGCATATTTTATTTAATTTTTTCTTAAAAATTCCTACACGAATTTACACGAACTGGCTAGATCTAGTAGTGACTCGAGCTGCTG
This sequence comes from Meloidogyne arenaria, assembly GCA_036172955.1. NCBI lineage: Eukaryota > Metazoa > Nematoda > Chromadorea > Rhabditida > Meloidogynidae > Meloidogyne > Meloidogyne arenaria. The sequence goes on from JARQAB010000004.1 coordinate 7,428,041, forward strand.
CATCCATATCAGGTGAGATCTTCCAGAATTATCGATTTTAAAAAAAGTTATTCCATGGTTAATAAAGAGATAGCCATTTTTTTCAAAAAATTTGCTGGTAGGCATATTTTATTTAATTTTTTCTTAAAAATTCCTACACGAATTTACACGAACTGGCTAGATCTAGTAGTGACTCGAGCTGCTGCATCCATATCAGGTGAGATCTTCCAGAATTATCGATTTTAAAAAAAGTTATTCCATGGTTAATAAAGAGATAGCCATTTTTTTCAAAAAATTTGCTGGTAGGCATATTTTATTTAATTTTTTCTTAAAAATTCCTACACGAATTTACACGAACTGGCTAGATCTAGTAGTGACTCGAGCTGCTGCATCCATATCAGGTGAGATCTTCCAGAATTATCGATTTTAAAAAAAGTTATTCCATGGTTAATAAAGAGATAGCCATTTTTTTCAAAAAATTTGCTGGTAGGCATATTTTATTTAATTTTTTCTTAAAAATTCCTACACGAATTTACACGAACTGGCTAGATCTAGTAGTGACTCGAGCTGCTGCATCCATATCAGGTGAGATCTTCCAGAATTATCGATTTTAAAAAAAGTTATTCCATAGTTAATAAAGAGATAGCCATTTTTTTCAAAAAATTTGCTGGTAGGCATATTTTATTTAATTTTTTCTTGAAAATTCCTACACGAATTTACACGAACTGGCTAGATCTAGTAGTGACTCGAGCTGCTGCATCCATATCAGGTGAGATCTTCCAGAATTATCGATTTTAAAAAAAGTTATTCCATGGTTAATAAAGAGATAGCCATTTTTTTCAAAAAATTTGCTGGTAGGCATATTTTATTTAATTTTTTCTTAAAAATTCCTACACGAATTTACACGAACTGGCTAGATCTAGTAGTGACTCGAGCTGCTGCATCCATATCAGGTGAGATCTTCCAGAATTATCGATTTTAAAAAAAGTTATTCCATAGTTAATAAAGAGATAGCCATTTTTTTCAAAAAATTTGCTGGTAGGCATATTTTATTTAATTTTTTCTTAAAAATTCCTACACGAATTTACACGAACTGGCTAGATCTAGTAGTGACTCGAGCTGCTGCATCCATATCAGGTGAGATCTTCCAGAATTATCGATTTTAAAAAAAGTTATTCCATGGTTAATAAAGAGATAGCCATTTTTTTCAAAAAATTTGCTGGTAGGCATATTTTATTTAATTTTTTCTTGAAAATTCCTACAAGAATTTACACGAACTGGCTAGATCTAGTAGTGACTCGAGCTGCTGCATCCATATCAGGTGAGATCTTCCAGAATTATCGATTTTAAAAAAAGTTATTCCATAGTTAATAAAGAGATAGCCATTTTTTTCAAAAAATTTGCTGGTAGGCATATTTTATTTAATTTTTTCTTGAAAATTCCTACACGAATTTACACGAACTGTCTAGATCTAGTAGTGACTCGAGCTGCTGCATCCATATCAGGTGAGATCTTCCAGAATTATCGATTTTAAAAAAAGTTATTCCATGGTTAATAAAGAGATAGCCATTTTTTTCAAAAAATTTGCTGGTAGGCATATTTTATTTAATTTTTTCTTAAAAATTCCTACACGAATTTACACGAACTGGCTAGATCTAGTAGTGACTCGAGCTGCTGCATCCATATCAGGTGAGATCTTCCAGAATTATCGATTTTAAAAAAAGTTATTCCATGGTTAATAAAGAGATAGCCATTTTTTTCAAAAAATTTGCTGGTAGGCATATTTTATTTAATTTTTTCTTAAAAATTCCTACACGAATTTACACGAACTGGCTAGATCTAGTAGTGACTCGAGCTGCTGCATCCATATCAGGTGAGATCTTCCAGAATTATCGATTTTAAAAAAAGTTATTCCATGGTTAATAAAGAGATAGCCATTTTTTTCAAAAAATTTGCTGGTAGGCATATTTTATTTAATTTTTTCTTAAAAATTCCTACACGAATTTACACGAACTGGCTAGATCTAGTAGTGACTCGAGCTGCTGCATCCATATCAGGTGAGATCTTCCAGAATTATCGATTTTAAAAAAAGTTATTCCATAGTTAATAAAGAGATAGCCATTTTTTTCAAAAAATTTGCTGGTAGGCATATTTTATTTAATTTTTTCTTGAAAATTCCTACACGAATTTACACGAACTGGCTAGATCTAGTAGTGACTCGAGCTGCTGCATCCATATCAGGTGAGATCTTCCAGAATTATCGATTTTAAAAAAAGTTATTCCATGGTTAATAAAGAGATAGCCATTTTTTTCAAAAAATTTGCTGGTAGGCATATTTTATTTAATTTTTTCTTAAAAATTCCTACACGAATTTACACGAACTGGCTAGATCTAGTAGTGACTCGAGCTGCTGCATCCATATCAGGTGAGATCTTCCAGAATTATCGATTTTAAAAAAAGTTATTCCATAGTTAATAAAGAGATAGCCATTTTTTCAAAAAATTTGCTGGTAGGCATATTTTATTTAATTTTTTCTTAAAAATTCCTACACGAATTTACACGAACTGGCTAGATCTAGTAGTGACTCGAGCTGCTGCATCCATATCAGGTGAGATCTTCCAGAATTATCGATTTTAAAAAAAGTTATTCCATGGTTAATAAAGAGATAGCCATTTTTTTCAAAAAATTTGCTGGTAGGCATATTTTATTTAATTTTTTCTTAAAAATTCCTACACGAATTTACACGAACTGGCTAGATCTAGTAGTGACTCGAGCTGCTGCATCCATATCAGGTGAGATCTTCCAGAATTATCGATTTTAAAAAAAGTTATTCCATGGTTAATAAAGAGATAGCCATTTTTTTCAAAAAATTTGCTGGTAGGCATATTTTATTTAATTTTTTCTTGAAAATTCCTACAAGAATTTACACGAACTGGCTAGATCTAGTAGTGACTCGAGCTGCTGCATCCATATCAGGTGAGATCTTCCAGAATTATCGATTTTAAAAAAAGTTATTCCATAGTTAATAAAGAGATAGCCATTTTTTTCAAAAAATTTGCTGGTAGGCATATTTTATTTAATTTTTTCTTGAAAATTCCTACACGAATTTACACGAACTGTCTAGATCTAGTAGTGACTCGAGCTGCTGCATCCATATCAGGTGAGATCTTCCAGAATTATCGATTTTAAAAAAAGTTATTCCATGGTTAATAAAGAGATAGCCATTTTTTTCAAAAAATTTGCTGGTAGGCATATTTTATTTAATTTTTTCTTAAAAATTCCTACACGAATTTACACGAACTGGCTAGATCTAGTAGTGACTCGAGCTGCTGCATCCATATCAGGTGAGATCTTCCAGAATTATCGATTTTAAAAAAAGTTATTCCATGGTTAATAAAGAGATAGCCATTTTTTTCAAAAAATTTGCTGGTAGGCATATTTTATTTAATTTTTTCTTGAAAATTCCTACAAGAATTTACACGAACTGGCTAGATCTAGTAGTGACTCGAGCTGCTGCATCCATATCAGGTGAGATCTTCCAGAATTATCGATTTTAAAAAAAGTTATTCCATAGTTAATAAAGAGATAGCCATTTTTTTCAAAAAATTTGCTGGTAGGCATATTTTATTTAATTTTTTCTTGAAAATTCCTACACGAATTTACACGAACTGTCTAGATCTAGTAGTGACTCGAGCTGCTGCATCCATATCAGGTGAGATCTTCCAGAATTATCGATTTTAAAAAAAGTTATTCCATGGTTAATAAAGAGATAGCCATTTTTTTCAAAAAATTTGCTGGTAGGCATATTTTATTTAATTTTTTCTTAAAAATTCCTACACGAATTTACACGAACTGGCTAGATCTAGTAGTGACTCGAGCTGCTGCATCCATATCAGGTGAGATCTTCCAGAATTATCGATTTTAAAAAAAGTTATTCCATGGTTAATAAAGAGATAGCCATTTTTTTCAAAAAATTTGCTGGTAGGCATATTTTATTTAATTTTTTCTTGAAAATTCCTACAAGAATTTACACGAACTGGCTAGATCTAGTAGTGACTCGAGCTGCTGCATCCATATCAGGTGAGATCTTCCAGAATTATCGATTTTAAAAAAAGTTATTCCATAGTTAATAAAGAGATAGCCATTTTTTTCAAAAAATTTGCTGGTAGGCATATTTTATTTAATTTTTTCTTGAAAATTCCTACACGAATTTACACGAACTGGCTAGATCTAGTAGTGACTCGAGCTGCTGCATCCATATCAGGTGAGATCTTCCAGAATTATCGATTTTAAAAAAAGTTATTCCATGGTTAATAAAGAGATAGCCATTTTTTTCAAAAAATTTGCTGGTAGGCATATTTTATTTAATTTTTTCTTAAAAATTCCTACACGAATTTACACGAACTGGCTAGATCTAGTAGTGACTCGAGCTGCTGCATCCATATCAGGTGAGATCTTCCAGAATTATCGATTTTAAAAAAAGTTATTCCATGGTTAATAAAGAGATAGCCATTTTTTTCAAAAAATTTGCTGGTAGGCATATTTTATTTAATTTTTTCTTGAAAATTCCTACAAGAATTTACACGAACTGGCTAGATCTAGTAGTGACTCGAGCTGCTGCATCCATATCAGGTGAGATCTTCCAGAATTATCGATTTTAAAAAAAGTTATTCCATAGTTAATAAAGAGATAGCCATTTTTTTCAAAAAATTTGCTGGTAGGCATATTTTATTTAATTTTTTCTTGAAAATTCCTACACGAATTTACACGAACTGGCTAGATCTAGTAGTGACTCGAGCTGCTGCATCCATATCAGGTGAGATCTTCCAGAATTATCGATTTTAAAAAAAGTTATTCCATGGTTAATAAAGAGATAGCCATTTTTTTCAAAAAATTTGCTGGTAGGCATATTTTATTTAATTTTTTCTTAAAAATTCCTACACGAATTTACACGAACTGGCTAGATCTAGTAGTGACTCGAGCTGCTGCATCCATATCAGGTGAGATCTTCCAGAATTATCGATTTTAAAAAAAGTTATTCCATGGTTAATAAAGAGATAGCCATTTTTTTCAAAAAATTTGCTGGTAGGCATATTTTATTTAATTTTTTCTTGAAAATTCCTACAAGAATTTACACGAACTGGCTAGATCTAGTAGTGACTCGAGCTGCTGCATCCATATCAGGTGAGATCTTCCAGAATTATCGATTTTAAAAAAAGTTATTCCATAGTTAATAAAGAGATAGCCATTTTTTTCAAAAAATTTGCTGGTAGGCATATTTTATTTAATTTTTTCTTGAAAATTCCTACACGAATTTACACGAACTGTCTAGATCTAGTAGTGACTCGAGCTGCTGCATCCATATCAGGTGAGATCTTCCAGAATTATCGATTTTAAAAAAAGTTATTCCATGGTTAATAAAGAGATAGCCATTTTTTTCAAAAAATTTGCTGGTAGGCATATTTTATTTAATTTTTTCTTGAAAATTCCTACACGAATTTACACGAACTGGCTAGATCTAGTAGTGACTCGAGCTGCTGCATCCATATCAGGTGAGATCTTCCAGAATTATCGATTTTAAAAAAAGTTATTCCATGGTTAATAAAGAGATAGCCATTTTTTTCAAAAAATTTGCTGGTAGGCATATTTTATTTAATTTTTTCTTGAAAATTCCTACACGAATTTACACGAACTGGCTAGATCTAGTAGTGACTCGAGCTGCTGCATCCATATCAGGTGAGATCTTCCAGAATTATCGATTTTAAAAAAAGTTATTCCATGGTTAATAAAGAGATAGCCATTTTTTTCAAAAAATTTGCTGGTAGGCATATTTTATTTAATTTTTTCTTGAAAATTCCTACACGAATTTACACGAACTGGCTAGATCTAGTAGTGACTCGAGCTGCTGCATCCATATCAGGTGAGATCTTCCAGAATTATCGATTTTAAAAAAAGTTATTCCATGGTTAATAAAGAGATAGCCATTTTTTTCAAAAAATTTGCTGGTAGGCATATTTTATTTAATTTTTTCTTAAAAATTCCTACACGAATTTACACGAACTGGCTAGATCTAGTAGTGACTCGAGCTGCTGCATCCATATCAGGTGAGATCTTCCAGAATTATCGATTTTAAAAAAAGTTATTCCATGGTTAATAAAGAGATAGCCATTTTTTTCAAAAAATTTGCTGGTAGGCATATTTTATTTAATTTTTTCTTGAAAATTCCTACAAGAATTTACACGAACTGGCTAGATCTAGTAGTGACTCGAGCTGCTGCATCCATATCAGGTGAGATCTTCCAGAATTATCGATTTTAAAAAAAGTTATTCCATAGTTAATAAAGAGATAGCCATTTTTTTCAAAAAATTTGCTGGTAGGCATATTTTATTTAATTTTTTCTTGAAAATTCCTACACGAATTTACACGAACTGGCTAGATCTAGTAGTGACTCGAGCTGCTGCATCCATATCAGGTGAGATCTTCCAGAATTATCGATTTTAAAAAAAGTTATTCCATGGTTAATAAAGAGATAGCCATTTTTTTCAAAAAATTTGCTGGTAGGCATATTTTATTTAATTTTTTCTTAAAAATTCCTACACGAATTTACACGAACTGGCTAGATCTAGTAGTGACTCGAGCTGCTGCATCCATATCAGGTGAGATCTTCCAGAATTATCGATTTTAAAAAAAGTTATTCCATGGTTAATAAAGAGATAGCCATTTTTTTTCAAAAAATTTGCTGGTAGGCATATTTTATTTAATTTTTTCTTGAAAATTCCTACACGAATTTACACGAACTGGCTAGATCTAGTAGTGACTCGAGCTGCTGCATCCATATCAGGTGAGATCTTCCAGAATTATCGATTTTAAAAAAAGTTATTCCATGGTTAATAAAGAGATAGCCATTTTTTTCAAAAAATTTGCTGGTAGGCATATTTTATTTAATTTTTTCTTGAAAATTCCTACACGAATTTACACGAACTGGCTAGATCTAGTAGTGACTCGAGCTGCTGCATCCATATCAGGTGAGATCTTCCAGAATTATCGATTTTAAAAAAAGTTATTCCATGGTTAATAAAGAGATAGCCATTTTTTTTTCAAAAAATTTGCTGGTAGGCATATTTTATTTAATTTTTTCTTGAAAATTCCTACACGAATTTACACGAACTGGCTAGATCTAGTAGTGACTCGAGCTGCTGCATCCATATCAGGTGAGATCTTCCAGAATTATCGATTTTAAAAAAAGTTATTCCATGGTTAATAAAGAGATAGCCATTTTTTTCAAAAAATTTGCTGGTAGGCATATTTTATTTAATTTTTTCTTGAAAATTCCTACACGAATTTACACGAACTGGCTAGATCTAGTAGTGACTCGAGCTGCTGCATCCATATCAGGTGAGATCTTCCAGAATTATCGATTTTAAAAAAAGTTATTCCATGGTTAATAAAGAGATAGCCATTTTTTTCAAAAAATTTGCTGGTAGGCATATTTTATTTAATTTTTTCTTGAAAATTCCTACACGAATTTACACGAACTGGCTAGATCTAGTAGTGACTCGAGCTGCTGCATCCATATCAGGTGAGATCTTCCAGAATTATCGATTTTAAAAAAAGTTATTCCATGGTTAATAAAGAGATAGCCATTTTTTTCAAAAAATTTGCTGGTAGGCATATTTTATTTAATTTTTTCTTGAAAATTCCTACACGAATTTACACGAACTGGCTAGATCTAGTAGTGACTCGAGCTGCTGCATCCATATCAGGTGAGATCTTCCAGAATTATCGATTTTAAAAAAAGTTATTCCATGGTTAATAAAGAGATAGCCATTTTTTTCAAAAAATTTGCTGGTAGGCATATTTTATTTAATTTTTTCTTGAAAATTCCTACACGAATTTACACGAACTGGCTAGATCTAGTAGTGACTCGAGCTGCTGCATCCATATCAGGTGAGATCTTCCAGAATTATCGATTTTAAAAAAAGTTATTCCATGGTTAATAAAGAGATAGCCATTTTTTTCAAAAAATTTGCTGGTAGGCATATTTTATTTAATTTTTTCTTGAAAATTCCTACACGAATTTACACGAACTGGCTAGATCTAGTAGTGACTCGAGCTGCTGCATCCATATCAGGTGAGATCTTCCAGAATTATCGATTTTAAAAAAAGTTATTCCATGGTTAATAAAGAGATAGCCATTTTTTTCAAAAAATTTGCTGGTAGGCATATTTTATTTAATTTTTTCTTGAAAATTCCTACACGAATTTACACGAACTGGCTAGATCTAGTAGTGACTCGAGCTGCTGCATCCATATCAGGTGAGATCTTCCAGAATTATCGATTTTAAAAAAAGTTATTCCATGGTTAATAAAGAGATAGCCATTTTTTTCAAAAAATTTGCTGGTAGGCATATTTTATTTAATTTTTTCTTGAAAATTCCTACACGAATTTACACGAACTGGCTAGATCTAGTAGTGACTCGAGCTGCTGCATCCATATCAGGTGAGATCTTCCAGAATTATCGATTTTAAAAAAAGTTATTCCATGGTTAATAAAGAGATAGCCATTTTTTTTCAAAAAATTTGCTGGTAGGCATATTTTATTTAATTTTTTCTTGAAAATTCCTACACGAATTTACACGAACTGGCTAGATCTAGTAGTGACTCGAGCTGCTGCATCCATATCAGGTGAGATCTTCCAGAATTATCGATTTTAAAAAAAGTTATTCCATGGTTAATAAAGAGATAGCCATTTTTTTCAAAAAATTTGCTGGTAGGCATATTTTATTTAATTTTTTCTTGAAAATTCCTACACGAATTTACACGAACTGGCTAGATCTAGTAGTGACTCGAGCTGCTGCATCCATATCAGGTGAGATCTTCCAGAATTATCGATTTTAAAAAAAGTTATTCCATGGTTAATAAAGAGATAGCCATTTTTTTTTCAAAAAATTTGCTGGTAGGCATATTTTATTTAATTTTTTCTTGAAAATTCCTACACGAATTTACACGAACTGGCTAGATCTAGTAGTGACTCGAGCTGCTGCATCCATATCAGGTGAGATCTTCCAGAATTATCGATTTTAAAAAAAGTTATTCCATGGTTAATAAAGAGATAGCCATTTTTTTCAAAAAATTTGCTGGTAGGCATATTTTATTTAATTTTTTCTTGAAAATTCCTACACGAATTTACACGAACTGGCTAGATCTAGTAGTGACTCGAGCTGCTGCATCCATATCAGGTGAGATCTTCCAGAATTATCGATTTTAAAAAAAGTTATTCCATGGTTAATAAAGAGATAGCCATTTTTTTCAAAAAATTTGCTGGTAGGCATATTTTATTTAATTTTTTCTTGAAAATTCCTACACGAATTTACACGAACTGGCTAGATCTAGTAGTGACTCGAGCTGCTGCATCCATATCAGGTGAGATCTTCCAGAATTATCGATTTTAAAAAAAGTTATTCCATGGTTAATAAAGAGATAGCCATTTTTTTTCAAAAAATTTGCTGGTAGGCATATTTTATTTAATTTTTTCTTGAAAATTCCTACACGAATTTACACGAACTGGCTAGATCTAGTAGTGACTCGAGCTGCTGCATCCATATCAGGTGAGATCTTCCAGAATTATCGATTTTAAAAAAAGTTATTCCATGGTTAATAAAGAGATAGCCATTTTTTTCAAAAAATTTGCTGGTAGGCATATTTTATTTAATTTTTTCTTGAAAATTCCTACACGAATTTACACGAACTGGCTAGATCTAGTAGTGACTCGAGCTGCTGCATCCATATCAGGTGAGATCTTCCAGAATTATCGATTTTAAAAAAAGTTATTCCATGGTTAATAAAGAGATAGCCATTTTTTTCAAAAAATTTGCTGGTAGGCATATTTTATTTAATTTTTTCTTGAAAATTCCTACACGAATTTACACGAACTGGCTAGATCTAGTAGTGACTCGAGCTGCTGCATCCATATCAGGTGAGATCTTCCAGAATTATCGATTTTAAAAAAAGTTATTCCATGGTTAATAAAGAGATAGCCATTTTTTTCAAAAAATTTGCTGGTAGGCATATTTTATTTAATTTTTTCTTGAAAATTCCTACACGAATTTACACGAACTGGCTAGATCTAGTAGTGACTCGAGCTGCTGCATCCATATCAGGTGAGATCTTCCAGAATTATCGATTTTAAAAAAAGTTATTCCATGGTTAATAAAGAGATAGCCATTTTTTTCAAAAAATTTGCTGGTAGGCATATTTTATTTAATTTTTTCTTGAAAATTCCTACACGAATTTACACGAACTGGCTAGATCTAGTAGTGACTCGAGCTGCTGCATCCATATCAGGTGAGATCTTCCAGAATTATCGATTTTAAAAAAAGTTATTCCATGGTTAATAAAGAGATAGCCATTTTTTTCAAAAAATTTGCTGGTAGGCATATTTTATTTAATTTTTTCTTGAAAATTCCTACACGAATTTACACGAACTGGCTAGATCTAGTAGTGACTCGAGCTGCTGCATCCATATCAGGTGAGATCTTCCAGAATTATCGATTTTAAAAAAAGTTATTCCATGGTTAATAAAGAGATAGCCATTTTTTTCAAAAAATTTGCTGGTAGGCATATTTTATTTAATTTTTTCTTGAAAATTCCTACACGAATTTACACGAACTGGCTAGATCTAGTAGTGACTCGAGCTGCTGCATCCATATCAGGTGAGATCTTCCAGAATTATCGATTTTAAAAAAAGTTATTCCATGGTTAATAAAGAGATAGCCATTTTTTTTTCAAAAAATTTGCTGGTAGGCATATTTTATTTAATTTTTTCTTGAAAATTCCTACACGAATTTACACGAACTGGCTAGATCTAGTAGTGACTCGAGCTGCTGCATCCATATCAGGTGAGATCTTCCAGAATTATCGATTTTAAAAAAAGTTATTCCATGGTTAATAAAGAGATAGCCATTTTTTTCAAAAAATTTGCTGGTAGGCATATTTTATTTAATTTTTTCTTGAAAATTCCTACACGAATTTACACGAACTGGCTAGATCTAGTAGTGACTCGAGCTGCTGCATCCATATCAGGTGAGATCTTCCAGAATTATCGATTTTAAAAAAAGTTATTCCATGGTTAATAAAGAGATAGCCATTTTTTTCAAAAAATTTGCTGGTAGGCATATTTTATTTAATTTTTTCTTGAAAATTCCTACACGAATTTACACGAACTGGCTAGATCTAGTAGTGACTCGAGCTGCTGCATCCATATCAGGTGAGATCTTCCAGAATTATCGATTTTAAAAAAAGTTATTCCATGGTTAATAAAGAGATAGCCATTTTTTTCAAAAAATTTGCTGGTAGGCATATTTTATTTAATTTTTTCTTGAAAATTCCTACACGAATTTACACGAACTGGCTAGATCTAGTAGTGACTCGAGCTGCTGCATCCATATCAGGTGAGATCTTCCAGAATTATCGATTTTAAAAAAAGTTATTCCATGGTTAATAAAGAGATAGCCATTTTTTTCAAAAAATTTGCTGGTAGGCATATTTTATTTAATTTTTTCTTGAAAATTCCTACACGAATTTACACGAACTGGCTAGATCTAGTAGTGACTCGAGCTGCTGCATCCATATCAGGTGAGATCTTCCAGAATTATCGATTTTAAAAAAAGTTATTCCATGGTTAATAAAGAGATAGCCATTTTTTTCAAAAAATTTGCTGGTAGGCATATTTTATTTAATTTTTTCTTGAAAATTCCTACACGAATTTACACGAACTGGCTAGATCTAGTAGTGACTCGAGCTGCTGCATCCATATCAGGTGAGATCTTCCAGAATTATCGATTTTAAAAAAAGTTATTCCATGGTTAATAAAGAGATAGCCATTTTTTTCAAAAAATTTGCTGGTAGGCATATTTTATTTAATTTTTTCTTGAAAATTCCTACACGAATTTACACGAACTGGCTAGATCTAGTAGTGACTCGAGCTGCTGCATCCATATCAGGTGAGATCTTCCAGAATTATCGATTTTAAAAAAAGTTATTCCATGGTTAATAAAGAGATAGCCATTTTTTTCAAAAAATTTGCTGGTAGGCATATTTTATTTAATTTTTTCTTGAAAATTCCTACACGAATTTACACGAACTGGCTAGATCTAGTAGTGACTCGAGCTGCTGCATCCATATCAGGTGAGATCTTCCAGAATTATCGATTTTAAAAAAAGTTATTCCATGGTTAATAAAGAGATAGCCATTTTTTTTCAAAAAATTTGCTGGTAGGCATATTTTATTTAATTTTTTCTTGAAAATTCCTACACGAATTTACACGAACTGGCTAGATCTAGTAGTGACTCGAGCTGCTGCATCCATATCAGGTGAGATCTTCCAGAATTATCGATTTTAAAAAAAGTTATTCCATGGTTAATAAAGAGATAGCCATTTTTTTCAAAAAATTTGCTGGTAGGCATATTTTATTTAATTTTTTCTTGAAAATTCCTACACGAATTTACACGAACTGGCTAGATCTAGTAGTGACTCGAGCTGCTGCATCCATATCAGGTGAGATCTTCCAGAATTATCGATTTTAAAAAAAGTTATTCCATGGTTAATAAAGAGATAGCCATTTTTTTCAAAAAATTTGCTGGTAGGCATATTTTATTTAATTTTTTCTTGAAAATTCCTACACGAATTTACACGAACTGGCTAGATCTAGTAGTGACTCGAGCTGCTGCATCCATATCAGGTGAGATCTTCCAGAATTATCGATTTTAAAAAAAGTTATTCCATGGTTAATAAAGAGATAGCCATTTTTTTCAAAAAATTTGCTGGTAGGCATATTTTATTTAATTTTTTCTTGAAAATTCCTACACGAATTTACACGAACTGGCTAGATCTAGTAGTGACTCGAGCTGCTGCATCCATATCAGGTGAGATCTTCCAGAATTATCGATTTTAAAAAAAGTTATTCCATGGTTAATAAAGAGATAGCCATTTTTTTCAAAAAATTTGCTGGTAGGCATATTTTATTTAATTTTTTCTTGAAAATTCCTACACGAATTTACACGAACTGGCTAGATCTAGTAGTGACTCGAGCTGCTGCATCCATATCAGGTGAGATCTTCCAGAATTATCGATTTTAAAAAAAGTTATTCCATGGTTAATAAAGAGATAGCCATTTTTTTTCAAAAAATTTGCTGGTAGGCATATTTTATTTAATTTTTTCTTGAAAATTCCTACACGAATTTACACGAACTGGCTAGATCTAGTAGTGACTCGAGCTGCTGCATCCATATCAGGTGAGATCTTCCAGAATTATCGATTTTAAAAAAAGTTATTCCATGGTTAATAAAGAGATAGCCATTTTTTTCAAAAAATTTGCTGGTAGGCATATTTTATTTAATTTTTTCTTGAAAATTCCTACACGAATTTACACGAACTGGCTAGATCTAGTAGTGACTCGAGCTGCTGCATCCATATCAGGTGAGATCTTCCAGAATTATCGATTTTAAAAAAAGTTATTCCATGGTTAATAAAGAGATAGCCATTTTTTTCAAAAAATTTGCTGGTAGGCATATTTTATTTAATTTTTTCTTGAAAATTCCTACACGAATTTACACGAACTGGCTAGATCTAGTAGTGACTCGAGCTGCTGCATCCATATCAGGTGAGATCTTCCAGAATTATCGATTTTAAAAAAAGTTATTCCATGGTTAATAAAGAGATAGCCATTTTTTTCAAAAAATTTGCTGGTAGGCATATTTTATTTAATTTTTTCTTGAAAATTCCTACACGAATTTACACGAACTGGCTAGATCTAGTAGTGACTCGAGCTGCTGCATCCATATCAGGTGAGATCTTCCAGAATTATCGATTTTAAAAAAAGTTATTCCATGGTTAATAAAGAGATAGCCATTTTTTTCAAAAAATTTGCTGGTAGGCATATTTTATTTAATTTTTTCTTGAAAATTCCTACACGAATTTACACGAACTGGCTAGATCTAGTAGTGACTCGAGCTGCTGCATCCATATCAGGTGAGATCTTCCAGAATTATCGATTTTAAAAAAAGTTATTCCATGGTTAATAAAGAGATAGCCATTTTTTTCAAAAAATTTGCTGGTAGGCATATTTTATTTAATTTTTTCTTGAAAATTCCTACACGAATTTACACGAACTGGCTAGATCTAGTAGTGACTCGAGCTGCTGCATCCATATCAGGTGAGATCTTCCAGAATTATCGATTTTAAAAAAAGTTATTCCATGGTTAATAAAGAGATAGCCATTTTTTTTCAAAAAATTTGCTGGTAGGCATATTTTATTTAATTTTTTCTTGAAAATTCCTACACGAATTTACACGAACTGGCTAGATCTAGTAGTGACTCGAGCTGCTGCATCCATATCAGGTGAGATCTTCCAGAATTATCGATTTTAAAAAAAGTTATTCCATGGTTAATAAAGAGATAGCCATTTTTTTTCAAAAAATTTGCTGGTAGGCATATTTTATTTAATTTTTTCTTGAAAATTCCTACACGAATTTACACGAACTGGCTAGATCTAGTAGTGACTCGAGCTGCTGCATCCATATCAGGTGAGATCTTCCAGAATTATCGATTTTAAAAAAAGTTATTCCATGGTTAATAAAGAGATAGCCATTTTTTTCAAAAAATTTGCTGGTAGGCATATTTTATTTAATTTTTTCTTGAAAATTCCTACACGAATTTACACGAACTGGCTAGATCTAGTAGTGACTCGAGCTGCTGCATCCATATCAGGTGAGATCTTCCAGAATTATCGATTTTAAAAAAAGTTATTCCATGGTTAATAAAGAGATAGCCATTTTTTTCAAAAAATTTGCTGGTAGGCATATTTTATTTAATTTTTTCTTGAAAATTCCTACACGAATTTACACGAACTGGCTAGATCTAGTAGTGACTCGAGCTGCTGCATCCATATCAGGTGAGATCTTCCAGAATTATCGATTTTAAAAAAAGTTATTCCATGGTTAATAAAGAGATAGCCATTTTTTTTCAAAAAATTTGCTGGTAGGCATATTTTATTTAATTTTTTCTTGAAAATTCCTACACGAATTTACACGAACTGGCTAGATCTAGTAGTGACTCGAGCTGCTGCATCCATATCAGGTGAGATCTTCCAGAATTATCGATTTTAAAAAAAGTTATTCCATGGTTAATAAAGAGATAGCCATTTTTTTCAAAAAATTTGCTGGTAGGCATATTTTATTTAATTTTTTCTTGAAAATTCCTACACGAATTTACACGAACTGGCTAGATCTAGTAGTGACTCGAGCTGCTGCATCCATATCAGGTGAGATCTTCCAGAATTATCGATTTTAAAAAAAGTTATTCCATGGTTAATAAAGAGATAGCCATTTTTTTCAAAAAATTTGCTGGTAGGCATATTTTATTTAATTTTTTCTTGAAAATTCCTACACGAATTTACACGAACTGGCTAGATCTAGTAGTGACTCGAGCTGCTGCATCCATATCAGGTGAGATCTTCCAGAATTATCGATTTTAAAAAAAGTTATTCCATGGTTAATAAAGAGATAGCCATTTTTTTCAAAAAATTTGCTGGTAGGCATATTTTATTTAATTTTTTCTTGAAAATTCCTACACGAATTTACACGAACTGGCTAGATCTAGTAGTGACTCGAGCTGCTGCATCCATATCAGGTGAGATCTTCCAGAATTATCGATTTTAAAAAAAGTTATTCCATGGTTAATAAAGAGATAGCCATTTTTTTCAAAAAATTTGCTGGTAGGCATATTTTATTTAATTTTTTCTTGAAAATTCCTACACGAATTTACACGAACTGGCTAGATCTAGTAGTGACTCGAGCTGCTGCATCCATATCAGGTGAGATCTTCCAGAATTATCGATTTTAAAAAAAGTTATTCCATGGTTAATAAAGAGATAGCCATTTTTTTCAAAAAATTTGCTGGTAGGCATATTTTATTTAATTTTTTCTTGAAAATTCCTACACGAATTTACACGAACTGGCTAGATCTAGTAGTGACTCGAGCTGCTGCATCCATATCAGGTGAGATCTTCCAGAATTATCGATTTTAAAAAAAGTTATTCCATGGTTAATAAAGAGATAGCCATTTTTTTCAAAAAATTTGCTGGTAGGCATATTTTATTTAATTTTTTCTTGAAAATTCCTACACGAATTTACACGAACTGGCTAGATCTAGTAGTGACTCGAGCTGCTGCATCCATATCAGGTGAGATCTTCCAGAATTATCGATTTTAAAAAAAGTTATTCCATGGTTAATAAAGAGATAGCCATTTTTTTCAAAAAATTTGCTGGTAGGCATATTTTATTTAATTTTTTCTTGAAAATTCCTACACGAATTTACACGAACTGGCTAGATCTAGTAGTGACTCGAGCTGCTGCATCCATATCAGGTGAGATCTTCCAGAATTATCGATTTTAAAAAAAGTTATTCCATGGTTAATAAAGAGATAGCCATTTTTTTCAAAAAATTTGCTGGTAGGCATATTTTATTTAATTTTTTCTTGAAAATTCCTACACGAATTTACACGAACTGGCTAGATCTAGTAGTGACTCGAGCTGCTGCATCCATATCAGGTGAGATCTTCCAGAATTATCGATTTTAAAAAAAGTTATTCCATGGTTAATAAAGAGATAGCCATTTTTTTTTCAAAAAATTTGCTGGTAGGCATATTTTATTTAATTTTTTCTTGAAAATTCCTACACGAATTTACACGAACTGGCTAGATCTAGTAGTGACTCGAGCTGCTGCATCCATATCAGGTGAGATCTTCCAGAATTATCGATTTTAAAAAAAGTTATTCCATGGTTAATAAAGAGATAGCCATTTTTTTCAAAAAATTTGCTGGTAGGCATATTTTATTTAATTTTTTCTTGAAAATTCCTACACGAATTTACACGAACTGGCTAGATCTAGTAGTGACTCGAGCTGCTGCATCCATATCAGGTGAGATCTTCCAGAATTATCGATTTTAAAAAAAGTTATTCCATGGTTAATAAAGAGATAGCCATTTTTTTCAAAAAATTTGCTGGTAGGCATATTTTATTTAATTTTTTCTTGAAAATTCCTACACGAATTTACACGAACTGGCTAGATCTAGTAGTGACTCGAGCTGCTGCATCCATATCAGGTGAGATCTTCCAGAATTATCGATTTTAAAAAAAGTTATTCCATGGTTAATAAAGAGATAGCCATTTTTTTCAAAAAATTTGCTGGTAGGCATATTTTATTTAATTTTTTCTTGAAAATTCCTACACGAATTTACACGAACTGGCTAGATCTAGTAGTGACTCGAGCTGCTGCATCCATATCAGGTGAGATCTTCCAGAATTATCGATTTTAAAAAAAGTTATTCCATGGTTAATAAAGAGATAGCCATTTTTTTCAAAAAATTTGCTGGTAGGCATATTTTATTTAATTTTTTCTTGAAAATTCCTACACGAATTTACACGAACTGGCTAGATCTAGTAGTGACTCGAGCTGCTGCATCCATATCAGGTGAGATCTTCCAGAATTATCGATTTTAAAAAAAGTTATTCCATGGTTAATAAAGAGATAGCCATTTTTTTCAAAAAATTTGCTGGTAGGCATATTTTATTTAATTTTTTCTTGAAAATTCCTACACGAATTTACACGAACTGGCTAGATCTAGTAGTGACTCGAGCTGCTGCATCCATATCAGGTGAGATCTTCCAGAATTATCGATTTTAAAAAAAGTTATTCCATGGTTAATAAAGAGATAGCCATTTTTTTCAAAAAATTTGCTGGTAGGCATATTTTATTTAATTTTTTCTTGAAAATTCCTACACGAATTTACACGAACTGGCTAGATCTAGTAGTGACTCGAGCTGCTGCATCCATATCAGGTGAGATCTTCCAGAATTATCGATTTTAAAAAAAGTTATTCCATGGTTAATAAAGAGATAGCCATTTTTTTCAAAAAATTTGCTGGTAGGCATATTTTATTTAATTTTTTCTTGAAAATTCCTACACGAATTTACACGAACTGGCTAGATCTAGTAGTGACTCGAGCTGCTGCATCCATATCAGGTGAGATCTTCCAGAATTATCGATTTTAAAAAAAGTTATTCCATGGTTAATAAAGAGATAGCCATTTTTTTCAAAAAATTTGCTGGTAGGCATATTTTATTTAATTTTTTCTTGAAAATTCCTACACGAATTTACACGAACTGGCTAGATCTAGTAGTGACTCGAGCTGCTGCATCCATATCAGGTGAGATCTTCCAGAATTATCGATTTTAAAAAAAGTTATTCCATGGTTAATAAAGAGATAGCCATTTTTTTCAAAAAATTTGCTGGTAGGCATATTTTATTTAATTTTTTCTTGAAAATTCCTACACGAATTTACACGAACTGGCTAGATCTAGTAGTGACTCGAGCTGCTGCATCCATATCAGGTGAGATCTTCCAGAATTATCGATTTTAAAAAAAGTTATTCCATGGTTAATAAAGAGATAGCCATTTTTTTCAAAAAATTTGCTGGTAGGCATATTTTATTTAATTTTTTCTTGAAAATTCCTACACGAATTTACACGAACTGGCTAGATCTAGTAGTGACTCGAGCTGCTGCATCCATATCAGGTGAGATCTTCCAGAATTATCGATTTTAAAAAAAGTTATTCCATGGTTAATAAAGAGATAGCCATTTTTTCAAAAAATTTGCTGGTAGGCATATTTTATTTAATTTTTTCTTGAAAATTCCTACACGAATTTACACGAACTGGCTAGATCTAGTAGTGACTCGAGCTGCTGCATCCATATCAGGTGAGATCTTCCAGAATTATCGATTTTAAAAAAAGTTATTCCATGGTTAATAAAGAGATAGCCATTTTTTTCAAAAAATTTGCTGGTAGGCATATTTTATTTAATTTTTTCTTGAAAATTCCTACACGAATTTACACGAACTGGCTAGATCTAGTAGTGACTCGAGCTGCTGCATCCATATCAGGTGAGATCTTCCAGAATTATCGATTTTAAAAAAAGTTATTCCATGGTTAATAAAGAGATAGCCATTTTTTTCAAAAAATTTGCTGGTAGGCATATTTTATTTAATTTTTTCTTGAAAATTCCTACACGAATTTACACGAACTGGCTAGATCTAGTAGTGACTCGAGCTGCTGCATCCATATCAGGTGAGATCTTCCAGAATTATCGATTTTAAAAAAAGTTATTCCATGGTTAATAAAGAGATAGCCATTTTTTTCAAAAAATTTGCTGGTAGGCATATTTTATTTAATTTTTTCTTGAAAATTCCTACACGAATTTACACGAACTGGCTAGATCTAGTAGTGACTCGAGCTGCTGCATCCATATCAGGTGAGATCTTCCAGAATTATCGATTTTAAAAAAAGTTATTCCATGGTTAATAAAGAGATAGCCATTTTTTTCAAAAAATTTGCTGGTAGGCATATTTTATTTAATTTTTTCTTGAAAATTCCTACACGAATTTACACGAACTGGCTAGATCTAGTAGTGACTCGAGCTGCTGCATCCATATCAGGTGAGATCTTCCAGAATTATCGATTTTAAAAAAAGTTATTCCATGGTTAATAAAGAGATAGCCATTTTTTTCAAAAAATTTGCTGGTAGGCATATTTTATTTAATTTTTTCTTGAAAATTCCTACACGAATTTACACGAACTGGCTAGATCTAGTAGTGACTCGAGCTGCTGCATCCATATCAGGTGAGATCTTCCAGAATTATCGATTTTAAAAAAAGTTATTCCATGGTTAATAAAGAGATAGCCATTTTTTTCAAAAAATTTGCTGGTAGGCATATTTTATTTAATTTTTTCTTGAAAATTCCTACACGAATTTACACGAACTGGCTAGATCTAGTAGTGACTCGAGCTGCTGCATCCATATCAGGTGAGATCTTCCAGAATTATCGATTTTAAAAAAAGTTATTCCATGGTTAATAAAGAGATAGCCATTTTTTTCAAAAAATTTGCTGGTAGGCATATTTTATTTAATTTTTTCTTGAAAATTCCTACACGAATTTACACGAACTGGCTAGATCTAGTAGTGACTCGAGCTGCTGCATCCATATCAGGTGAGATCTTCCAGAATTATCGATTTTAAAAAAAGTTATTCCATGGTTAATAAAGAGATAGCCATTTTTTTTTCAAAAAATTTGCTGGTAGGCATATTTTATTTAATTTTTTCTTGAAAATTCCTACACGAATTTACACGAACTGGCTAGATCTAGTAGTGACTCGAGCTGCTGCATCCATATCAGGTGAGATCTTCCAGAATTATCGATTTTAAAAAAAGTTATTCCATGGTTAATAAAGAGATAGCCATTTTTTTCAAAAAATTTGCTGGTAGGCATATTTTATTTAATTTTTTCTTGAAAATTCCTACACGAATTTACACGAACTGGCTAGATCTAGTAGTGACTCGAGCTGCTGCATCCATATCAGGTGAGATCTTCCAGAATTATCGATTTTAAAAAAAGTTATTCCATGGTTAATAAAGAGATAGCCATTTTTTTCAAAAAATTTGCTGGTAGGCATATTTTATTTAATTTTTTCTTGAAAATTCCTACACGAATTTACACGAACTGGCTAGATCTAGTAGTGACTCGAGCTGCTGCATCCATATCAGGTGAGATCTTCCAGAATTATCGATTTTAAAAAAAGTTATTCCATGGTTAATAAAGAGATAGCCATTTTTTTCAAAAAATTTGCTGGTAGGCATATTTTATTTAATTTTTTCTTGAAAATTCCTACACGAATTTACACGAACTGGCTAGATCTAGTAGTGACTCGAGCTGCTGCATCCATATCAGGTGAGATCTTCCAGAATTATCGATTTTAAAAAAAGTTATTCCATGGTTAATAAAGAGATAGCCATTTTTTTCAAAAAATTTGCTGGTAGGCATATTTTATTTAATTTTTTCTTGAAAATTCCTACACGAATTTACACGAACTGGCTAGATCTAGTAGTGACTCGAGCTGCTGCATCCATATCAGGTGAGATCTTCCAGAATTATCGATTTTAAAAAAAGTTATTCCATGGTTAATAAAGAGATAGCCATTTTTTTCAAAAAATTTGCTGGTAGGCATATTTTATTTAATTTTTTCTTGAAAATTCCTACACGAATTTACACGAACTGGCTAGATCTAGTAGTGACTCGAGCTGCTGCATCCATATCAGGTGAGATCTTCCAGAATTATCGATTTTAAAAAAAGTTATTCCATGGTTAATAAAGAGATAGCCATTTTTTTCAAAAAATTTGCTGGTAGGCATATTTTATTTAATTTTTTCTTGAAAATTCCTACACGAATTTACACGAACTGGCTAGATCTAGTAGTGACTCGAGCTGCTGCATCCATATCAGGTGAGATCTTCCAGAATTATCGATTTTAAAAAAAGTTATTCCATGGTTAATAAAGAGATAGCCATTTTTTTCAAAAAATTTGCTGGTAGGCATATTTTATTTAATTTTTTCTTGAAAATTCCTACACGAATTTACACGAACTGGCTAGATCTAGTAGTGACTCGAGCTGCTGCATCCATATCAGGTGAGATCTTCCAGAATTATCGATTTTAAAAAAAGTTATTCCATGGTTAATAAAGAGATAGCCATTTTTTTCAAAAAATTTGCTGGTAGGCATATTTTATTTAATTTTTTCTTGAAAATTCCTACACGAATTTACACGAACTGGCTAGATCTAGTAGTGACTCGAGCTGCTGCATCCATATCAGGTGAGATCTTCCAGAATTATCGATTTTAAAAAAAGTTATTCCATGGTTAATAAAGAGATAGCCATTTTTTTCAAAAAATTTGCTGGTAGGCATATTTTATTTAATTTTTTCTTGAAAATTCCTACACGAATTTACACGAACTGGCTAGATCTAGTAGTGACTCGAGCTGCTGCATCCATATCAGGTGAGATCTTCCAGAATTATCGATTTTAAAAAAAGTTATTCCATGGTTAATAAAGAGATAGCCATTTTTTTCAAAAAATTTGCTGGTAGGCATATTTTATTTAATTTTTTCTTGAAAATTCCTACACGAATTTACACGAACTGGCTAGATCTAGTAGTGACTCGAGCTGCTGCATCCATATCAGGTGAGATCTTCCAGAATTATCGATTTTAAAAAAAGTTATTCCATGGTTAATAAAGAGATAGCCATTTTTTTCAAAAAATTTGCTGGTAGGCATATTTTATTTAATTTTTTCTTGAAAATTCCTACACGAATTTACACGAACTGGCTAGATCTAGTAGTGACTCGAGCTGCTGCATCCATATCAGGTGAGATCTTCCAGAATTATCGATTTTAAAAAAAGTTATTCCATGGTTAATAAAGAGATAGCCATTTTTTTCAAAAAATTTGCTGGTAGGCATATTTTATTTAATTTTTTCTTGAAAATTCCTACACGAATTTACACGAACTGGCTAGATCTAGTAGTGACTCGAGCTGCTGCATCCATATCAGGTGAGATCTTCCAGAATTATCGATTTTAAAAAAAGTTATTCCATGGTTAATAAAGAGATAGCCATTTTTTTCAAAAAATTTGCTGGTAGGCATATTTTATTTAATTTTTTCTTGAAAATTCCTACACGAATTTACACGAACTGGCTAGATCTAGTAGTGACTCGAGCTGCTGCATCCATATCAGGTGAGATCTTCCAGAATTATCGATTTTAAAAAAAGTTATTCCATGGTTAATAAAGAGATAGCCATTTTTTTCAAAAAATTTGCTGGTAGGCATATTTTATTTAATTTTTTCTTGAAAATTCCTACACGAATTTACACGAACTGGCTAGATCTAGTAGTGACTCGAGCTGCTGCATCCATATCAGGTGAGATCTTCCAGAATTATCGATTTTAAAAAAAGTTATTCCATGGTTAATAAAGAGATAGCCATTTTTTTCAAAAAATTTGCTGGTAGGCATATTTTATTTAATTTTTTCTTGAAAATTCCTACACGAATTTACACGAACTGGCTAGATCTAGTAGTGACTCGAGCTGCTGCATCCATATCAGGTGAGATCTTCCAGAATTATCGATTTTAAAAAAAGTTATTCCATGGTTAATAAAGAGATAGCCATTTTTTTCAAAAAATTTGCTGGTAGGCATATTTTATTTAATTTTTTCTTGAAAATTCCTACACGAATTTACACGAACTGGCTAGATCTAGTAGTGACTCGAGCTGCTGCATCCATATCAGGTGAGATCTTCCAGAATTATCGATTTTAAAAAAAGTTATTCCATGGTTAATAAAGAGATAGCCATTTTTTTCAAAAAATTTGCTGGTAGGCATATTTTATTTAATTTTTTCTTGAAAATTCCTACACGAATTTACACGAACTGGCTAGATCTAGTAGTGACTCGAGCTGCTGCATCCATATCAGGTGAGATCTTCCAGAATTATCGATTTTAAAAAAAGTTATTCCATGGTTAATAAAGAGATAGCCATTTTTTTCAAAAAATTTGCTGGTAGGCATATTTTATTTAATTTTTTCTTGAAAATTCCTACACGAATTTACACGAACTGGCTAGATCTAGTAGTGACTCGAGCTGCTGCATCCATATCAGGTGAGATCTTCCAGAATTATCGATTTTAAAAAAAGTTATTCCATGGTTAATAAAGAGATAGCCATTTTTTTCAAAAAATTTGCTGGTAGGCATATTTTATTTAATTTTTTCTTGAAAATTCCTACACGAATTTACACGAACTGGCTAGATCTAGTAGTGACTCGAGCTGCTGCATCCATATCAGGTGAGATCTTCCAGAATTATCGATTTTAAAAAAAGTTATTCCATGGTTAATAAAGAGATAGCCATTTTTTTCAAAAAATTTGCTGGTAGGCATATTTTATTTAATTTTTTCTTGAAAATTCCTACACGAATTTACACGAACTGGCTAGATCTAGTAGTGACTCGAGCTGCTGCATCCATATCAGGTGAGATCTTCCAGAATTATCGATTTTAAAAAAAGTTATTCCATGGTTAATAAAGAGATAGCCATTTTTTTCAAAAAATTTGCTGGTAGGCATATTTTATTTAATTTTTTCTTGAAAATTCCTACACGAATTTACACGAACTGGCTAGATCTAGTAGTGACTCGAGCTGCTGCATCCATATCAGGTGAGATCTTCCAGAATTATCGATTTTAAAAAAAGTTATTCCATGGTTAATAAAGAGATAGCCATTTTTTTCAAAAAATTTGCTGGTAGGCATATTTTATTTAATTTTTTCTTGAAAATTCCTACACGAATTTACACGAACTGGCTAGATCTAGTAGTGACTCGAGCTGCTGCATCCATATCAGGTGAGATCTTCCAGAATTATCGATTTTAAAAAAAGTTATTCCATGGTTAATAAAGAGATAGCCATTTTTTTCAAAAAATTTGCTGGTAGGCATATTTTATTTAATTTTTTCTTGAAAATTCCTACACGAATTTACACGAACTGGCTAGATCTAGTAGTGACTCGAGCTGCTGCATCCATATCAGGTGAGATCTTCCAGAATTATCGATTTTAAAAAAAGTTATTCCATGGTTAATAAAGAGATAGCCATTTTTTTCAAAAAATTTGCTGGTAGGCATATTTTATTTAATTTTTTCTTGAAAATTCCTACACGAATTTACACGAACTGGCTAGATCTAGTAGTGACTCGAGCTGCTGCATCCATATCAGGTGAGATCTTCCAGAATTATCGATTTTAAAAAAAGTTATTCCATGGTTAATAAAGAGATAGCCATTTTTTTCAAAAAATTTGCTGGTAGGCATATTTTATTTAATTTTTTCTTGAAAATTCCTACACGAATTTACACGAACTGGCTAGATCTAGTAGTGACTCGAGCTGCTGCATCCATATCAGGTGAGATCTTCCAGAATTATCGATTTTAAAAAAAGTTATTCCATGGTTAATAAAGAGATAGCCATTTTTTTCAAAAAATTTGCTGGTAGGCATATTTTATTTAATTTTTTCTTGAAAATTCCTACACGAATTTACACGAACTGGCTAGATCTAGTAGTGACTCGAGCTGCTGCATCCATATCAGGTGAGATCTTCCAGAATTATCGATTTTAAAAAAAGTTATTCCATGGTTAATAAAGAGATAGCCATTTTTTTCAAAAAATTTGCTGGTAGGCATATTTTATTTAATTTTTTCTTGAAAATTCCTACACGAATTTACACGAACTGGCTAGATCTAGTAGTGACTCGAGCTGCTGCATCCATATCAGGTGAGATCTTCCAGAATTATCGATTTTAAAAAAAGTTATTCCATGGTTAATAAAGAGATAGCCATTTTTTTCAAAAAATTTGCTGGTAGGCATATTTTATTTAATTTTTTCTTGAAAATTCCTACACGAATTTACACGAACTGGCTAGATCTAGTAGTGACTCGAGCTGCTGCATCCATATCAGGTGAGATCTTCCAGAATTATCGATTTTAAAAAAAGTTATTCCATGGTTAATAAAGAGATAGCCATTTTTTTCAAAAAATTTGCTGGTAGGCATATTTTATTTAATTTTTTCTTGAAAATTCCTACACGAATTTACACGAACTGGCTAGATCTAGTAGTGACTCGAGCTGCTGCATCCATATCAGGTGAGATCTTCCAGAATTATCGATTTTAAAAAAAGTTATTCCATGGTTAATAAAGAGATAGCCATTTTTTTCAAAAAATTTGCTGGTAGGCATATTTTATTTAATTTTTTCTTGAAAATTCCTACACGAATTTACACGAACTGGCTAGATCTAGTAGTGACTCGAGCTGCTGCATCCATATCAGGTGAGATCTTCCAGAATTATCGATTTTAAAAAAAGTTATTCCATGGTTAATAAAGAGATAGCCATTTTTTTCAAAAAATTTGCTGGTAGGCATATTTTATTTAATTTTTTCTTGAAAATTCCTACACGAATTTACACGAACTGGCTAGATCTAGTAGTGACTCGAGCTGCTGCATCCATATCAGGTGAGATCTTCCAGAATTATCGATTTTAAAAAAAGTTATTCCATGGTTAATAAAGAGATAGCCATTTTTTCAAAAAATTTGCTGGTAGGCATATTTTATTTAATTTTTTCTTGAAAATTCCTACACGAATTTACACGAACTGGCTAGATCTAGTAGTGACTCGAGCTGCTGCATACATATCAGGTGAGATCTTCCAGAATTATCGATTTTAAAAAAAGTTATTCCATGGTTAATAAAGAGATAGCCATTTTTTTCAAAAAATTTGCTGGTAGGCATATTTTATTTAATTTTTTCTTGAAAATTCCTACACGAATTTACACGAACTGGCTAGATCTAGTAGTGACTCGAGCTGCTGCATCCATATCAGGTGAGATCTTCCAGAATTATCGATTTTAAAAAAAGTTATTCCATGGTTAATAAAGAGATAGCCATTTTTTTCAAAAAATTTGCTGGTAGGCATATTTTATTTAATTTTTTCTTGAAAATTCCTACACGAATTTACACGAACTGGCTAGATCTAGTAGTGACTCGAGCTGCTGCATCCATATCAGGTGAGATCTTCCAGAATTATCGATTTTAAAAAAAGTTATTCCATGGTTAATAAAGAGATAGCCATTTTTTTCAAAAAATTTGCTGGTAGGCATATTTTATTTAATTTTTTCTTGAAAATTCCTACACGAATTTACACGAACTGGCTAGATCTAGTAGTGACTCGAGCTGCTGCATCCATATCAGGTGAGATCTTCCAGAATTATCGATTTTAAAAAAAGTTATTCCATGGTTAATAAAGAGATAGCCATTTTTTCAAAAAATTTGCTGGTAGGCATATTTTATTTAATTTTTTCTTGAAAATTCCTACACGAATTTACACGAACTGGCTAGATCTAGTAGTGACTCGAGCTGCTGCATCCATATCAGGTGAGATCTTCCAGAATTATCGATTTTAAAAAAAGTTATTCCATGGTTAATAAAGAGATAGCCATTTTTTTCAAAAAATTTGCTGGTAGGCATATTTTATTTAATTTTTTCTTGAAAATTCCTACACGAATTTACACGAACTGGCTAGATCTAGTAGTGACTCGAGCTGCTGCATCCATATCAGGTGAGATCTTCCAGAATTATCGATTTTAAAAAAAGTTATTCCATGGTTAATAAAGAGATAGCCATTTTTTTCAAAAAATTTGCTGGTAGGCATATTTTATTTAATTTTTTCTTGAAAATTCCTACACGAATTTACACGAACTGGCTAGATCTAGTAGTGACTCGAGCTGCTGCATCCATATCAGGTGAGATCTTCCAGAATTATCGATTTTAAAAAAAGTTATTCCATGGTTAATAAAGAGATAGCCATTTTTTTCAAAAAATTTGCTGGTAGGCATATTTTATTTAATTTTTTCTTGAAAATTCCTACACGAATTTACACGAACTGGCTAGATCTAGTAGTGACTTGAGCTGCTGCATCCATATCAGGTGAGATCTTCCAGAATTATCGATTTTAAAAAAAGTTATTCCATGGTTAATAAAGAGATAGCCATTTTTTTCAAAAAATTTGCTGGTAGGCATATTTTATTTAATTTTTTCTTGAAAATTCCTACACGAATTTACACGAACTGGCTAGATCTAGTAGTGACTCGAGCTGCTGCATCCATATCAGGTGAGATCTTCCAGAATTATCGATTTTAAAAAAAGTTATTCCATGGTTAATAAAGAGATAGCCATTTTTTTCAAAAAATTTGCTGGTAGGCATATTTTATTTAATTTTTTCTTGAAAATTCCTACACGAATTTACACGAACTGGCTAGATCTAGTAGTGACTCGAGCTGCTGCATCCATATCAGGTGAGATCTTCCAGAATTATCGATTTTAAAAAAAGTTATTCCATGGTTAATAAAGAGATAGCCATTTTTTTTCAAAAAATTTGCTGGTAGGCATATTTTATTTAATTTTTTCTTAAAAATTCCTACACGAATTTACACGAACTGGCTAGATCTAGTAGTGACTCGAGCTGCTGCATCCATATCAGGTGAGATCTTCCAGAATTATCGATTTTAAAAAAAGTTATTCCATGGTTAATAAAGAGATAGCCATTTTTTTCAAAAAATTTGCTGGTAGGCATATTTTATTTAATTTTTTCTTGAAAATTCCTACAAGAATTTACACGAACTGGCTAGATCTAGTAGTGACTCGAGCTGCTGCATCCATATCAGGTGAGATCTTCCAGAATTATCGATTTTAAAAAAAGTTATTCCATGGTTAATAAAGAGATAGCCATTTTTTTCAAAAAATTTGCTGGTAGGCATATTTTATTTAATTTTTTCTTGAAAATTCCTACACGAATTTACACGAACTGGCTAGATCTAGTAGTGACTCGAGCTGCTGCATACATATCAGGTGAGATCTTCCAGAATTATCGATTTTAAAAAAAGTTATTCCATGGTTAATAAAGAGATAGAATTTTTTTTCTAAAATTTTGCTGGTAGGCATATTTTATTTAATTTTTTCTTGAAAATTCCTACAAGAATTTACACGAACTGGCTAGATCTAGTAGTGACTCGAGCTGCTGCATCCATATCAGGTGAGATCTTCCAGAATTATCGATTTTAAAAAAAGTTATTCCATGGTTAATAAAGAGATAGCCATTTTTTTTTTATTATTTGCTGGTAGGCATATTTTATTTAATTTTTTCTTGAAAATTCCTACACGAATTTACACGAACTGGCTAGATCTAGTAGTGACTCGAGCTGCTGCATCCATATCAGGTGAGATCTTCCAGAATTATCGATTTTAAAAAAAGTTATTCCATGGTTAATAAAGAGATAGCCATTTTTTTCAAAAAATTTGCTGGTAGGCATATTTTATTTAATTTTTTCTTAAAATTCCTACACGAATTTACACGAACTGGCTAGATCTAGTAGTGACTCGAGCTGCTGCATCCATATCAGGTGAGATCTTCCAGAATTATCGATTTTAAAAAAAGTTATTCCATGGTTAATAAAGAGATAGCCATTTTTTTTTCAAAAAATTTGCTGGTAGGCATATTTTATTTAATTTTTTCTTGAAAATTCCTACACGAATTTACACGAACTGGCTAGATCTAGTAGTGACTCGAGCTGCTGCATCCATATCAGGTGAGATCTTCCAGAATTATCGATTTTAAAAAAAGTTATTCCATGGTTAATAAAGAGATAGCCATTTTTTCAAAAAATTTGCTGGTAGGCATATTTTATTTAATTTTTTCTTAAAAATTCCTACACGAATTTACACGAACTGGCTAGATCTAGTAGTGACTCGAGCTGCTGCATCCATATCAGGTGAGATCTTCCAGAATTATCGATTTTAAAAAAAGTTATTCCATGGTTAATAAAGAGATAGCCATTTTTTTCAAAAAATTTGCTGGTAGGCATATTTTATTTAATTTTTTCTTGAAAATTCCTACAAGAATTTACACGAACTGGCTAGATCTAGTAGTGACTCGAGCTGCTGCATCCATATCAGGTGAGATCTTCCAGAATTATCGATTTTAAAAAAAGTTATTCCATGGTTAATAAAGAGATAGCCATTTTTTTCAAAAAATTTGCTGGTAGGCATATTTTATTTAATTTTTTCTTGAAAATTCCTACACGAATTTACACGAACTGGCTAGATCTAGTAGTGACTCGAGCTGCTGCATACATATCAGGTGAGATCTTCCAGAATTATCGATTTTAAAAAAAGTTATTCCATGGTTAATAAAGAGATAGCCATTTTTTTCAAAAAATTTGCTGGTAGGCATATTTTATTTAATTTTTTCTTGAAAATTCCTACACGAATTTACACGAACTGGCTAGATCTAGTAGTGACTCGAGCTGCTGCATCCATATCAGGTGAGATCTTCCAGAATTATCGATTTTAAAAAAAGTTATTCCATGGTTAATAAAGAGATAGCCATTTTTTTCAAAAAATTTGCTGGTAGGCATATTTTATTTAATTTTTTCTTGAAAATTCCTACACGAATTTACACGAACTGGCTAGATCTAGTAGTGACTCGAGCTGCTGCATCCATATCAGGTGAGATCTTCCAGAATTATCGATTTTAAAAAAAGTTATTCCATGGTTAATAAAGAGAGCCATTTTTTCAAAAAATTTGCTGGTAGGCATATTTTATTTAATTTTTTCTTAAAAATTCCTACACGAATTTACACGAACTGGCTAGATCTAGTAGTGACTCGAGCTGCTGCATCCATATCAGGTGAGATCTTCCAGAATTATCGATTTTAAAAAAAGTTATTCCATGGTTAATAAAGAGATAGCCATTTTTTTCAAAAAATTTGCTGGTAGGCATATTTTATAAAAATTTTTCTATAAAATTCCTACACGAATTTACACGAACTGGCTAGATCTAGTAGTGACTCGAGCTGCTGCATCCATATCAGGTGAGATCTTCCAGAATTATCGATTTTAAAAAAAGTTATTCCATGGTTAATAAAGAGATAGCCATTTTTTTCAAAAAATTTGCTGGTAGGCATATTTTATTTAATTTTTTCTTGAAAATTCCTACACGAATTTACACGAACTGGCTAGATCTAGTAGTGACTCGAGCTGCTGCATCCATATCAGGTGAGATCTTCCAGAATTATCGATTTTAAAAAAAGTTATTCCATGGTTAATAAAGAGATAGCCATTTTTTTCAAAAAATTTGCTGGTAGGCATATTTTATTTAATTTTTTCTTAAAAATTCCTACACGAATTTACACGAACTGGCTAGATCTAGTAGTGACTCGAGCTGCTGCATCCATATCAGGTGAGATCTTCCAGAATTATCGATTTTAAAAAAAGTTATTCCATGGTTAATAAAGAGATAGCCATTTTTTTCAAAAAATTTGCTGGTAGGCATATTTTATTTAATTTTTTCTTGAAAATTCCTACACGAATTTACACGAACTGGCTAGATCTAGTAGTGACTCGAGCTGCTGCATCCATATCAGGTGAGATCTTCCAGAATTATCGATTTTAAAAAAAGTTATTCCATGGTTAATAAAGAGATAGCCATTTTTTTTCAAAAAATTTGCTGGTAGGCATATTTTATTTAATTTTTTCTTAAAAATTCCTACACGAATTTACACGAACTGGCTAGATCTAGTAGTGACTCGAGCTGCTGCATCCATATTGTCGCCGAAGCGACGTCTGATTAATTTATTTAAATATTTTTGATTAAAATTTTGGTGATCTGTTGTCCCTTATGCTTAAATGTTTTTTCTAATTTAACCACACCCTTTTTTAAGCATTCTTTTCACTAAAGTGGTTCGCCCTTAATCATTGTATTTATTTTTTAAGCTTCTCCGATAAGCTCATTTTTACTATTTTTTGCACCTGCCATTTAATTTATTGAAATAGTTTTTTGCCTGTCATTTAATTGAATTTTTTTAATTTACCAATCTAATTATTTAGAGTTAAGAATTTCGACCTTTTTATTTATTCACACTAAAATTTTAACTCTTTAGGCCTCTCATTATTTAATTCTAAACTTATCTAAAACTGAGGCCTAAAGACCCCTTTTTCACTATTTTAAGTCCATTTTTTAATTAATCACTTTTTAATCATTTTTGTGGCCTATAATTAATTTATGCTATTTTTTACACATTTCATTGCCAGGTTTTAATTACCCAAGTTGAGTTTAAGTTCGAGGTTAATTACCCAAGAAAAAGGTTCTCGTAAATAAATATTTTTAATTTGATTGTTCTTTTCTTTATTGTTTGGTATTCCTTTGCCGCCCTAAGGCAACTTCTCTAGCCCGTCAATAAGGAGCTCTTGGTTCTATCCGCTCGCCCTCGAGAGTGGATCACATTTTTTTGAAGGATAGAGAGGACTTCCCGGGATAATTCATTCAATTCCCGACAGTGCGGTTTCATACCTGTCGCGCCGCACAACGTTTTATCTTCTTCAGCGACATACTTTTTGGTGCCACGACCCGGGACCCTCCTCTTCTCTTCATTCAATTTCAATTAAATTAAGTTTAAATATTTTTCTTCTGTTTAAACTCCCTACAGGCATATTCCAGCCAACTCAACTCTTCAACTTCTCTTCCATCACAATCATCACTTCAGTCGACTCTTCGAACTCTTCAACTTCCCAACTCTTCAAACTCTTCAGCCATCTCATCACTTCCATCACAATTCTGTATTCGACACTACTCTTCTAACCAATCGACACTCCATTCCAACAAATCAACTTTATTTCTACCAAAATGTCATCAGGACCAATTCGACAAATGATCGGCCCTACAATCAAATTCATCAAGAATACCATCAATGAGTCACACAATATCATCACCGCCCAGCAAGACATTTTAGAAGAGCAACAGATAAACCGCCTGCGCACTCTTCGAAAGCAGCTCAGCAGTAGTATCGTAAGACTAGACAATTTAAATCGGGAATGGCTGGGATTCATGCGCCAAATCGACCCGGAGAATCTGGTAGCGGAGGAGAGAATTTACGACCATTTCCAACGCCCAGGAGAAAATGACCCACAAGTAGGAGCCTACAAACATTTCACCGAGTGGGTTATAGAGGCACAGGCCATGGTAGACACAATCGACGATATTGTCGAACGGGATACCAACTCTAGTAACCATCAGTCGAGGGCTAGATCCCGCAGCGTATCACTCCATTCCGATCGGTCACAGAATTCACAGGGACTCCACACACAGGAATTACCTCGAAATCCAGCCTACGACTCCTTTAAAATAGCCCCAATGGAAATCCCAAAGTTTTTCGGCGAGCAAGAGAAATGGACTAGTTTCTGGCAATGTTTTGAGTTGGCCATCCACAATAACCCGAATATTCCGGACGCACTAAAGATCCATCACTTGTGTAATTCGCTCAAGGGATCAGCCGAGGCAACCGTCCAAGGATTCCCGAGAATAGCAGAGAATTATCCTATTATAGTGGAATGCTTGAAAGGGAGATACGGTAGCACCCGCAACCTAAGGGAAACCCTCCAATCAGAGCTCCTTCAACTGCCAGCTACAAAAGACACCGCTGACTCACTTCGCGCCTTTTGTGACAATATAGAAAGAATTTGCAGGCAATTGGAATCCAATTTTAGAACAAAGGAGGACGCGTCCCTTTTAGTCACAACTATTAAGGCTAAACTTCCATCCACCCTTATCGAAAAAATCATAGAAAGGGAGCGAAGTACAGCCGCAGGCGAATGGACACATAAAGAACTTAGAAATTTTCTCCTCGAACAAGTGGCCATAAAAGAAGAGGTGGAAAGGAGCACAAAAAGGCTAAAAGGGCAGTCTATTAGAATGGATGAGCGCCAGCCTACTCCCCAACAAAAGAGTCACCGGCCGACCCATTCCAAACCAGCTAACCTTACCCGCGCTTTCGCAGCTATTGAAAGGAATTCTGGCCAATGTTCACTTTGCAATGGCGGTCACCTTCCTTCTGTTTGTCGCAAATTCCAAACACCCGATAGCCGCAAAAATCGCTTACTAGCCCAACGCAGGTGTTTGAATTGTTTACGCGAGGGACACCAAATAAGCCAGTGCGAGTCACCCAAAAGATGTAGAAATTGTGGCGGCAAGCACCACTTTATCATTTGCACCCGCCAAAAGGGGAGAGAAAATAATGGAATGACTGTTCAGTCTACCAGCCAGCAGCCGTATTCTTTTCAGAGCAACTCAAACTTTTCTCCTGCTAATTACTCTGCTCACCGGCCAGCACAAATTTATTGCAATTCGCGAATAAATTCTGAAAATCTACCCGGAACAAACCCGAATGTTCCCGCAAACCCGGAAATGGCTATGACTGCTACCGAGTCGAAACCGCATATTTTTTTGATGACTTGCGAATTAGCGATAAGTTCAGGAAATAACCGTCCAATTTATACTACTGTTGGCCTCTGGGACACCGGTTCTCAGACTTCCTACATTTCTCAATCTCTGGTCGACCGTTTAAGACCACCCAAGGTTTCTACCTCCAACCACTCCGTCCGCGTTTTTGGCGCCGAGACAGTCAAATTCCGCTCTACAGGATATAAGATTAGGCTCCATAAGCCCAACGGGAGATGGGATGAAGCTGTATTCTGCTCAATTCCGCAAATCGTCCCAGCATTTCCATGTATTCAATGGGATGGAACTCGGATCCCGACTAACCGCCGAGACTTGCAAAACATACCTGTAAATAATAGGGAACCAGAAATTCTACTCGGAGTTCGAGAATTCTGGAGATTCTTCCTAGGCTCAAGGAAAATAGGCAAAAATCTACATATTATAAGAACACACTTTGGTTCAATGCTTTGCGGTGAATTACCCCACTATATTTCACCTACCTCTTTAACCTGCATTTCTCTTGCTGCCGTGCATAGCTCACCGGAAGAAATGCCCGCGGGCAATGAAATAGAACAATTTTGGAACCTCGAGTCTATGGGTATCACTGACAACCCAGAAAATAAGGACGACGAAATCGCCACTAGATTAGTCGAACAGTCCATAGTTCAGGATTCAGACGGGAGATACACGGTCGGACTTCCCTGGAAATCGCCAGAAGGAACTTCGGGACCCCCTTTGGAATTACCCTCCAATTTTGATATGGCTTACAAACGTCTATCATCCGTACTTAAGCGAATAGAAGGGGCGCCCAACATAGCCCAGGAATACCAGAAAGCAATAGAGGATCAACTAAAACGAGGGGTAATTGAAACTACGCAATGCAACCCAGACATGCAGGAACACTTCCTCCCGCATCATGCAGTATTTAACAAAGGGAAAATCCGCTTAGTCTATGATGCAAGCGCTCATCCGAAAGGACTCCCCTCACTCAACCAATCACTTTTTCGAGGACCAGTCCTACTTCCAAATTTAATTAATTTGCTTCTACGTTTCCGGGCAACTAAAATCCCCGTCCTGGCCGACATCGAAAAGGCCTTTCATCAAATTTCCTTGATCGAATCGGATAGGGAATTCTGTAAATTCTTATGGTTAAAAAACATGGACCAACCTCTTTCGCCGTCCAATTTAGCTGTTTATCGATTCAAAAGGATTGCATTTGGGATTATTAGCTCACCGTACATCTTAGCGGCCGTCATTAGGCATCACCTTTCAAAGGAGCGAACCGACCTTGCTAACGAAATAAAAGAAAACATTTATGTCGATAATGTTCTCTTAGAATGCGACACTAGAGAGGAAGCGCTTGAGAAATGCAAAGCGGCTAAACAAATGTTCGCCACGGCTAGAATGAACCTGCGGGAATTCTGTACCCACGAAAGGGCTGTTTTGGACCAAATATCACTTGAGGACCGACTAGAACAGGACATCCCACGCGTCCTCGGAATTAATTGGAACCTACAGCGAGACACGCTTCAGATTAAATTCCCGCCACTCTCAAAACCAATTACTCGCCGCACCGTACTCGGCACAATTTCTTCTTGTTTCGACCCAATGGGACTAGTCGGCCCTTGCCTTCTCCCTGCAAGGCATTCTTCCAACATTTATGGACATTAGAAAATTTTGAGTGGGATACGGTTTTACCCTCAGACGAATCTAGGACTTGGGAGAAAATAACTTCGGATTGGAGTACCGAAATTTCAATCCCACGTCTTGTCCTTCACGGGAACTCACCAATCATCCAAATCCATACATTTACCGACGCCTCTGATGGTGCGTTCGGTACTGCCGTTTATTTACGAAGCGAAAATAAGGAAGATGGGAGAATTACCTCTTCACTGATTTTCTCTAAAAATCGGTTGCGCCCATTGAAAGCAAACTCGAAACTCACCATACCCCGATTGGAACTATTAGGAATTTTATCGGGAGTTAGAGCAGCTAAATTCATCCAGAATGAGTTACACCGTGAAATAGAAAAAATATTCATTTGGAGTGACTCAACCATTGCCCTTAGCTGGCTTAAGGAAACTGACCACCAACCGGTCTTTATAGCAAACCGCACCAAGGAAATCAGGACCTTAACCAACTGCGAGTTCCGCTATGTTAATACGACTGAAAACCCTGCAGACCTAGTTACAAGGGGAAAAGCTCCCTCAGAACTGCAATCAAACCATCTCTGGTGGCACGGCCCCACCTGGCTCTCAAAACCCGAAATTGAGTGGCCCACTGGACTAAGTCTTGAATTCAATACAACCGACTCTACCGATGAGTTTGCTATTACCAACACCCTAGTCAATACCGAGGGAAAGACAGAAACAACCAAAGCGGATGACTTGATCGACTTTAAGCGATTTAATTCATGGGATAAAATTAGACGAACTACCATTTGGGTTCTTCGGTTTTTACAATCCACATTCAGTAAAAACGGCCGCGAACCTTCTTTGCTTATAAAGGATCGCCGTCCAGAGCTTCTCTCTATTTCCCAAGCAACTAGTCGAGAAAATACTGCATTCTCCGCAAATGATTATCTAACCGCAGGCTCTCTCCTCATAAAGATTGCGCAACAGCAAAATGTAATCGAGATTGAACACTACCCAATAGAAACCGACCAAAGTGGTTTACTTCTTCTCAAGACACGAATTGCGCAACAAATCGAGCGCCCAACATTAGCTCGCCCTATTATTTTACCTCGCTCATCTCACATAAGATTTCTCATCATTTTTGACATTCACCAAGAATTAACTCATGGAGGGATAGATATTACTTTAACCGAATTTCTTGTTAAATATTGGACGCCAAACGCCGGAAAACAGTCAAAACCGTAATCCGCAAATGTTTGAAATGCGAGAGAATGCGCGCTTATAAATACTCATTACCTCAATTTCCACCGTACCCTAAAGATCGTATTTTCAGAAAAATGATTTTGAGTCCGTAGGACTTGACTATGCCGGACCATCGTCTGTCCGAATAAATGGAATTATTACTAAATTTTACTTATTATTTTGTTGCTT
This sequence comes from Meloidogyne arenaria, assembly GCA_036172955.1. Taxonomy (NCBI): domain Eukaryota; kingdom Metazoa; phylum Nematoda; class Chromadorea; order Rhabditida; family Meloidogynidae; genus Meloidogyne; species Meloidogyne arenaria. The sequence goes on from JARQAB010000004.1 coordinate 7,464,891, forward strand.
AACAACACGTGCCATTCACTTGGAAATTACTTTAAGCCAATCTGCGGAGGCTTTTATGAATGCTCTCCAACGGTTTATTTCTCGGCGTGGCAAACCCAAACGTGTCATCAGTGACAATGCTCCTTCCTTTATTTTAGCCGACAAAACAATCGACTTTCTCATCAATGAGCCGTCCAATGAGCTAGCGAAGAAAGGCATCGATTGGACCTTCATTCCTGCTTATAGTCCCTGGGCTGGAGGAATGTATGAGCGCCTCATCGGGATTACAAAACAGCTCTTCCAACGACACTCGGCAAGGAAATACTCCATTATGACGACCTCATCACCTTCACTGCTAAGGTTGAGGCAACGCTTAATCTTCGTCCCATCTCGACTGTTTCGGACGAGGAGGATGGATTTCTGCCCTTACGACCTGCCGATCTTCTCATTCCAAAGATCGAGCTAAACCTACCTACTGACCGACTTTTAGAAGACATACCTTTCCGTCCCGACTCACATGAAAAATTAGCCGAAATTTACTTAGCCACCGATAGGGCTCATGAATTCTTTTGGGAAAGATGGAGTAAAGAGTACCTTCTTATACTACGGTCCAGGACTCAAACCGCCCACAAAGGAAAGAGACTGGAAAACCATTCCGCCCCTAGGATTGGAGAAATCGTGATAGTTGAAGAAAAATATACTCCGAGAAATCTATGGCCCATGGGACGTATCGTAAAATTAGGAGGGAAACCTGGAGCAACCAGGAGTGTGGAAATCCAAATGCAAAGTGGCAACACTGTCACGCGTCCAGTCAATAGCGTGTGCCCTCTAGAAATCACTCAAACCGAACAGGACGCCATGGTTACTCCAGCTCAAGTCGGCCCAGTTACTGAGGCAACCCAGGAAACTTCCTCGCGAGTTTCAGCGACTAAAAACGGACACCGGATGATAACGCGAAGCAAATCGAGAAACCTCGTCTCTACCCTACTAAACCTGGCATTATTTATTTCTGTTTTGCATCCATCCAGGGATTGCTATAAATAATACATGTCCAAAATGTCAAATTTCCTGCACTAGAACCGGCGTTACAGTAATTAGCCCCAGCGAATTCGCCAATTTAGAATTGTGCTGCGCCGGCAACTGTTTAATCAAGCCGCATGCTCCTAAAATCAACTATGAGCTGCCGCACGAGCTTCTAGTCGTAGATTACCACTGCCAAATTACTTTAGCGGACAACCAAAATAGGATTTACCAAAAGGAGAACATGTCCCGCCCACGATGAATGTAGTCTAATTGATTGTACTATTTGCTGGACCGTATTACCAACCCGACTTGCGCTCCCGTCAATTCCGGAATTTTAATAGGATCGGGACTGCTACTCATTCTACTCTTTCTTTCTTGGATTATCACACACGTTAAAATGTGTTCGCTGCGTTTCAATTCATTTTTGCAATTTTCGCAGCCTTATTCCAAACTCCAATCCGCGCATTGCGAGCATATGAATTCTTCCCGCAACCAAAATGAGGGGAAGAATATCTGATGTCTGAGTACAATTCAAGGAGAATTAACAGAGAAAGAAATAGGCGTTGGAGAATCAATAGGCTTTACCGCAACGGCCTGCTAGCCATTTTAGCGTTTATTCTCCTACCCGAGTCTATGGGAGCAACGAAATAATCGCTGTCACCGCTAAAAAACTCAGATTGCCGCCGTACCCTCAACGGGACCAATGCAATGTACAATAAAATCTTCAGTTAGCCTCACCATCTTACCGGCCAATCAAAAAACAAGTATATTAGTGAGAAATGAGCGAGGATAGCTCTCGAACGTTCTCTATCGTGCTAAAGCCTCAGTGCTTGCCAAAATCAGTTGCATGGCTCGCTCCTACCGAGTTTTAACAGCTCTGCAAAAAGATGCGCTCGTGCCGGCCTTTGCGAAGGAACTTTTTCCCGGAAATCCGTTCGTCCTACTACCAACATACAAGAATTAGGCGAAGAAAACTTTTTCCGGGAAATACTTTCTGTATGACTCTCCGGATTTTTTTTTGGGGGATTGGCTGCGGCCTTCAGCTGACGGATGTCTCTACTATAGATTTTATGCGAAACTACGTCCGATGCCGCTTACGAGCTGATAGACTGCCCTACTGGCAATTCAAAATAAAAGTCCATTTGGAACTTCAAACTGGGACCAATGTAGAGTCAGCGGACTTAACTCTCCACCCCGGTCAAACAAAGAAATGGGGGACACAAATAGGCGCAATAGCCCTCTCAACCAACCCGACGGCTCTCCCACCTTTGCCTATCCTCTCAAAAAGATTTATTCTCTCCAGCTATTTGTCGGCCGCCATAAGCGAATCTATTCCTTTGGATCTTTTTTGCACCGACGAGGACGCAGCGCGAAGCTTTAAACTGCTCGCTCTATCGAGAGACTTGCCATGACTGTTACCCGGACCATGAAACGGGAACCGTGGAAGTTTCTGCAGGGACTTAGACATGGAATCCATCCTTTCCGACTCTTCTAACCGGCTCCCACTGTCTCTGCCTAATTTGCAAATTATGAACTTTCAAAACGAGATTTTCGCGGGAAACAGAATACACTCCAATACATACATTAGTTCAATTTGAAAATGTTGAACTAGCATTGGAAACATATTTTATTTAATTTTTTCTTGAACCGGTCCTAAGCTAAATTTACACGAACTGGCTAGCTCAGTAGTGACTCGAGCTGGGCATCCATATCAGGTGAGCTCTTCAGAATTACGCTTTCAAAAAAGTTATTCCATGGTTAATAAAGGGATAGCCATTTTTTTGGAAAAATTTGCTGGTAGTCATATTTTATTTAATTTTTTCTTGAAAATTCCTACACGAATTTACACGAACTGATTAGATCTAGTAGGACTCGAGCTGCTGAATCCATATCATTTGTGGAGATCTTCCGGAATTATCGATTTTAAAAAAATTATTCCATGGTTAATAAAGAGATTAGCCATTTTTTTCAAAAATTTGCTGGTGTTTATACTTTTATTAGTTTTTTCACCAAAATTCCTACATAATTTACAAAAATAATCTAGTAGTGACTCGAGCTGCTGCATCCATATCAGGTGAGATCTTCCAGAATTATCGATTTTAAAAAAAGTTATTCCATGGTTAATAAAGAGATAGCCATTTTTTTCAAAAAATTTGCTGGTAGGCATATTTTATTTAATTTTTTCTTAAAATTCCTACACGAATTTACACGAACTGGCTAGATCTAGTAGTGACTCGAGCTGCTGCATCCATATCAGGTGAGCTCTCCAGAATGCTTTCTCAACAAAAGTATTCATAGTTACTCAAAGCGTCGCATTTTTAAAACATTTGCTGGTAGGCATTTTTATTTTACCCCACATATGTTGGTCTTGACAATTCTACACGAATTACACGCCCTGGCTTCGATAGTCTTGCTCTAGTGCGGCATCCTATCAGCGAGCTCTCAGGGAATTACCCGATTGTTCACCAAACGTATTCAGTGGGCATAAAGAGGATCGTTTTTCCAAACCATTGTCGGGAGGCATATTCTTACTTTTTTTAAACACTTCTACACGCATTTCCACGCCTTGGCTAGATTAGTAGTGCTCGAGCGCTGCTTATCATCAGGTTGAGATCTCAGATTATCGATTTTTTCCCACCAGTTATTCCTGGTTAAGAAAAGAGCCTAGCATTGTTTACAAACCTTGGGTAGGATATTTTCTTTAACTTTTGTCTTCACATTCCGCGACTTTCCACGATGGCTAGATTCGTAGTGACCTCGAACTGTGATCCATGCTGCAGTTGCTGAGTTCCAGAATTCGCCGCATTTGTAACAAAAGGTATGCCCTGGGTCCTAAAGGAGCCTTTTTTCAAAATTTGCGCGTAGGCATGGTTATTTAATTTTTTTTACAACTTCCTACCGCATTTCCCCCCGCCCTGGCTAGATCTAGTCAGTGCCTCGGAGCTGCCTGGCCTCCCCAAGGTGCGCTCTTCCCCGCTTCTCGCTTTTACCAAAGATAGTCCCTGGTACTAAAGAGTAGCCATTTTTTCAAAAAATTTGGCTGGTAGGCATATTTTATTTATTTTTTTCTTGAAAATTCCTACACGAATTGACACGAACTAACTGGCTAGATCAGTAGTGAACCGAGCTGCTGCATCCATTATGCAGGTTAGATCTTCCAGAATTACGATTTTAACCACAAAGTTATTCCTGGGTTATCAAAGAGATATCCATTTTTTCAAACCCAACATTTGCTGGTAGCGCATATTTTTATTTAATTTTCTTTTTTCTTGAAAATTCCTCCAACGAATTACACACGAACTGGCTAATCCGTACGTGCACTCGAGCTGCTCTGCATCATATCAGTGTGATCTCTCCAGAATATCGATTTTACCAAAAGTTATTCCCTGGGTTTATAAAGATAGCCATTTTTTTCAACAAATTGTTGCCTGGTAGGCATATTTTATTTAATTTGTTCTTGAAAATTCCTACAACGCATTTACAACGACTGGCTAGATCTAGTAGTGGACTCGAGCTGCTGCATCCATAGCAGGTGAATTCTTCCAGAATTATCGATTTTCCCCCCGTCTCTTCCATGGTTACTAAAGAGATCGCCATGTTTTTTTTTGTGCCCCCCCCAAAATTTGCTGGTAGGCATATTTTTATTTATTTTTTACTTAACAAAAATTCCAACGAATTACCACGAACTGTTCGCTAGATCTAGTAGTGACCTCGAGCTGCTGCATCCATATCAGGTGAGCTCTTCCAGAATTATCGATTTTTAAAAAAGTGCTTCCTGGTTAATAAACGATAGCCATTTTTTTTCAAAACACTTGCTTGGTTCGGCATATTTTAATTTTACTTTTTTCTTGAACATCCTACAACAAGTTACCACGACTGGCTAGCATCTAGTAGTTACTCGAGCTGCTGCATCCATAGCGATCAGGTGAGATCTTCCAGCCTTATCCCGATTTTAAAAAAAAGTTATTCCATGGTTCCTACAGAGATCAGCCATTTTTTTCAAGAAAAACTTTGCTGGTAGGCGATTTAGTTGCATTTTTATTTTCTTGAAAATTCCTACACCGAATTTACCGCACTGGCTAGATCTAGTAGTGACTTCGACGCGCTGCATCCATATCAGGTAGCTTTCTTTCCAGAATTATCGATTTTATAAAAGTTATTCCATGGTAATAAAGAGATAAGCCATTTTTCACCCAATTTGCTGGTAGGCTATTTGATTTAAATTTTTTCTTGAAAATTCCTACCAGAATTTACACGAAATGGCCTAGATCTAGTGTGTTGCTCGCTGCTGCTGCATCCATATTCAGGTGAGATCTTGCCAGCATTATCGATTTTAAAAAAAGGGTATTCCATGGTTTACTAAAGAGATAGCCCTTTTTTTTCAAAAAACCTTTGCTGGTAGGCATATTTTATTTAATGTTTTTCTTGAAAATTCTAACACGAATTTTACACGAACTGGCTTAGATCTAGTATGGACTCGAGCTGCTGCATCCTATATCAGGTTGAGAGGACTCTTCCAGATCTTATTCGATTTTAAAAAAAGTTAGTCGCATGTTAATAACGAGATAGCCATTTTATTTCAAAAATTTTTGGCTGGTCGGCATATTTTTTTTTAATTTTTTCCTGTAAAATTCCTACACGAAGTTTACACGAAACTGGCTAGATCTAGTAGTGACTTCGACGCTGCTGATCCTCCATAATCAGTGAGATCTTCCAGAATTATCCGGATTTTAAAAAAAGTTAATTCCTGTGTTAATCGAAGAGTATGCCCATTTTTTTTCAAAAAATTTGCTGGTAGGCATATTTTATTTAATTTTTTCTTGAAATTCCTACACGAATTTACACGAACTGGCTAGATCTAGTAGTGACTCGAGCTGCTGCATCCATATCAGGTGAGATCTTCCAGAATTATGATTTTCAAAAAAGTTATTCCATGGTTAATAAGAGATAGCCATTTTTTTTCAAAAAATTTGCTGGTAGGCATATTTTATTTAATTTTTTCTTGAAAATTCCTACACGAATTTACACGAACTGGCTAGATCTAGTAGTGACTCCCCCGCCTGCTGCATCCATATCAGGTGAGATCTTCCAGAATTATCGATTTTAAAAAAAGTTATTCCATGGTTAATAAAGGATAGCCATTTTTTTCAAAAATTTGCTGGTAGGCATATTTTATTTAATTTTTTCTTGAAAATTCCTACACGAATTTACCGAACTGGCTAGATCTTATGACTCGAGCTGAGTCGCCTGCATCCATATCAGGTGAGATCTTCCAGAATTATCGATTTTAAAAAAAGTTATTCCATGGTTAATAAAGAGATAGCCATTTTTTTCAAAAAATTTGCTGGTAGGCATATTTTATTTAATTTTTTTTCCTTGAAAATTCCCTACACGAATTTACACGAACTGGCTAGATCTAGTAGTGACTCGAGCTGCTGCCTCCATATCAGGTGAGATCTTCCAGAATTATCGATTTTAAAAAAAGTTTATCCATGGTTAATAAAGAGATAGCATTTTTTTTTTTCAAAAAATTTGCTGGTAGGCATATTTTATTTAATTTTTTCTTGAAAATTCCTACACGAATTTACACGAACTGGCTAGATCTAGTAGTGACTCGAGCTGCTGCATCCATATCAGGTGAGATCTTCCAGAATTATCGATTTTAAAAAAAAGTTATTCCATGGTTAATAAAGAGATAGCCATTTTTTTCAAAAAATTTGCTGGTAGGCATATTTTATTTAATTTTTCTTGAAAATTCCTACACGAATTTACACGAACTGGCTAGATCTAGTATGACTCGAGCTGCTGCATCCTATCAGGTGAGAGCTTCCAGAATTATCGATTTTAAAAAAGTTATTCCATGGTTAATAAAGAGATAGCCATTTTTTTTCAAAAAATTGCTGGTAGGCATATTTTATTTAATTTTTCTTGAAAATTCCTACACGAATTTACACGAACTGGCTAGATCTAGTAGTGACTCGAGCTGCTGCATCCATATCAGTGAGATCTTCCAGAATTATCGATTTTAAAAAAAGTTATTCCCATGGTTAATAAAGAGATAGCCATTTTTTTCAAAACATTGCTGGTAGGCATATTTTATTTAATTTTTTTCTTGAAAATTCCTACCCGAGTTTACACGAACTGGCTAGATCTAGTAGTGACTCGAGCTGCTGCCATCCATATCATGAGATCTTCCAGAATTATCGATTTTAAAAAAAGTTATTCCATGGTTAATAAAGAGATAGCCATTTTTTCAAAAAATTTGCTGGTAGGCATATTTTATTTAATTTTTTCCTTGAAAATTCCTACACGAATTTACACGAACTGGCTAGATCTAGTAGTGACTCGAGCTGCTGCATCCATATCAGGTAGATCTCCAGAATTATCGATTTTAAAAAAAGTTATTCCATGGTTAATAAAGAGATAGCCATTTTTTTCAAAAAATTTGCTGGTAGGCATATTTTATTTAATTTTTTCTTGAAAATTCCTACACGAATTTACACGAACTGGCTAGATCTAGTAGTGATCGAGCTGCTGCATCCATATCGGTGAGATCTTCCAGAATTATCGTTATTTTAAAAAAAGTTCTTCCATATCCCCACCCCTGCCGGTTACACCCATAAAGGTAAAAAAGATGAATCTATAAGTCCATTTTTTTCAAAAATTTGCTGGTAGGCATATTTTATTTAATTTTTTCTTGAAATTCCTACACGAATTTACACGAACTGGCTAGATCTATAGTGACTCGAGCTGCTGCATCCATATCAGGTGAGATCTTCCAGAATTATCGATTTTAAACCCACACCCCCCACATCCCACACCACCCCAACACACACCAAAAGTTATTCCATGGTTCTAAAGAGATAGCCATTTTTTTTCAAAAATTTGCTGGTAGGCATATTTTATTTAATTTTTTCTTGAAAATTCCTACACGAATTTACACGAACTGGCTAGATCTAGTAGTGCTCGAGCTGCTGCATCCATATCAGGTGCGATCTTCCAGAATTTATCGATTTTAAAAAAAGTTATTCCATGGTTAATAAAGAGATAGCCATTTTTTTCAAAAAATTTTGCTGGTAGGCATATTTTATTTAATTTTTTTTTTTTTTCTTGAAAATTCCTACACGAATTTACACGAACTGGCTAGATCTAGTAGTGACTCGAGCTGCTGCATCCATATCAGTGAGATCTTCCAGAATTATCGATTTTAAAAAAGTTTTTCCATGGTTAATAAAGAATAGCCATTTTTTCAAAAATTTGCTGGTAGGCTATTTTATTTAATTTTTTCTTGAAAATTCCTACCGAATTTACACGAACTGGCTAGATCTAGTAGTGATCGAGCTGCTGCTCCATATCAGGTGAGATCTACTTTTCCAGAATTATCGATTTTAAAAAAAGTTATTCCATGGTTAATAAAGAGCTAGCCATTTTTCAAAAACTTGCTGGTAGGCATATTTTATTTATTTTTAATTTTTTCTTTAAAATTCCACACGAATTTACACGACTGGCTAGATCGAGTAGTGACTCGAGCTGCTGCATACATATCGGTGAGATCTTCCAGAATTATCGATTTTAAAAAAGTTATTCCATGGTTAATAAAGAGATAGCCATTTTTTTTTTCCCCAAAAATTTGCTGGTACATATTTTATTAATTTTTTCTTGAAAATTCCTACACAAACGAACTTTTTTTTACACGAACTGGCTAGATCTAGTAGTGACTCGAGCTGCTGCATCCATATCAGGTGAGAAAAAAAGTCTTCCAGAATTATCGATTTTAAAAAAAGTATCCATGGTTAATAAAGAGATAGCCATTTTTTTCAAAATTTGCTGGTAGCATATTTTATTTAATTTTTTCTAAAAATTCCTACACGAATTTACACGAACTGGCTAGATCTAGTAGTTGACTCGAGCTGCTGCATCCATATCAGGTGAGATCTTCCAGAATTATCTATTTTAAAAAAAGTTATTCCATGGTTAATAAAGAGATAGCCATTTTTTTCAAAAAATTTGCTGGTAGGCATATTTTATTTAATTTTTTCTTGAAAATTCCTACAAGAATTTACACGAACTGGCTAGATCTAGTAGTGACTCGAGCTGCTGCATCCATATCAGGTGAGATCTTCCAGAATTATCGTTTTTAAAAAAGTTATTCCATGGTTAATAAAGAGATAGCCATTTTTTTCAAAAAAAAATTTTTTGCTGGTAGGCATATTTTATTTAATTTTTTCTTGAAAATTCCTACCGAATTTACACGAAACAAAAAAGGGCGAAACTTGGCTAGATCTAGTAGTGACTCGAGCTGCTGCATCCATTCAGGTGAGATCTTCCAGAATTCCACCCACCCATCGATTTTAAAAACGTTATTCCATGGTTAATAAGAGATAGCCCACCCACCCATTTTTTTCAAAAATTTGCTGGTAGCATATTTTTATTTTAATTTTTTCTTGAAAATTCCTACACGAATTTACACGAAACTAACTGGCTAGATCTAGTAGTGACTCGAGCTGCTGCATCCTATCAGGTGAGATCTTCCAGAATTATCGATTTTTAAAAAAGTTATTCCATGGTAATAAAGAATAGCCCTTTTTTTTCAAAAAATTTGCTGGTAGGCCATATTTTATTTAATTTTTTCTTGAAAATTCCTACACGAATTACACGAACTGACTAGATCTAGTAGTGACTCGAGCTGCTGCATCCATATCAGGTGAGATCTTCCAGAATTATCGATTTTAAAAAAAGTTATTCCATGGTTAATAAAGAGCTAGCCATTTTTTTCAAAAATTTGCTGTAGGCATATTTTTTATTTAATTTTTCTTGAAAATTCCTACAAGAATTTACACGAACTGGCTAGATCTAGTAGTGACTCGAGCTGCTGCTACATATCAGGTGCGATCTTCCAGAATTATCGATTTTAAAAAAGTTATTCCATGGTTAATAAAGAGATAGCCATTTTTTCAAAAAATTTGCTGGTAGGCATATTTTATTTAATTTTTTCTTGAAAATTCCTACACGACTTTACACGAACTGGCTAGATCTCGTAGGACTCGAGCTGCTGCATCCATATCAGGTGAGATCTTCCAGAATTATCGATTTTAAAAAAAGTTATTCCATGGTTAATAAGAGATCGCCATTTTTTTTTTCAAATTTGCTGGTAGGCATATTTTATTTACTTTTTTCTTGAAAATTCCTACACGAATTTACACGAACTGCTAGATCTAGTAGTGGGGACAAAAAAAAAACTCGAGCTGCTGCATCCATATCAGGTGAGATCTTCCCGAATTATCGATTTTAAAAAAAGTTATTCCATGGTTAATAAAGATATCGCCGCCATTTTTTCAAAAAATTTGCTGTAGGCATATTTTATTTAATTTTTTCTTGAAAATTCCTACACGAATTTACACGAACTGGCTAGATCTAGTAGTGACTCGAGCTGCTGCATCCATATCAGGTGAGATCTTCCAGATTATCGATTTTAAAAAAGTTATTTATGGCCATGGTTAATAAGAGATAGCCATTTTTTTCAAAAAATTTGCTGGTAGGCATATTTTATTTAATTTTTTCTTGAAAATTACTACACTAATTTACACTAACTGGCTAGATCTAGTAGTGACTCGAGCTGCCGCCCCCGTGGTGCGCCCCCTGCTTGCATCCATATCAGGTGAGATCTTCCCAGAATTATCGATTTTAAAAAGTTATTCCATGGTTACTAAAGAATAGCCATTTTTTTCAAAAAAGTTGCGGGTAGGCCATATTTTATTTAATTTTTTCTTGAAATTCCTACACGAATTTACACGAACTGGCTATCTAGTAGTGACTCGAGCCTGCTGCATCCATATCAGGTGAGATCTTCCAGAATTATCGATTTAAAAAAAGTTATTCCATGGTTAATAAAGAGATAGCCATTTTTTTCAAAAAATTTGCTGGTAGGCCATATTTTATTTAATTTTTTTCTTGAAAATTCCTACAAACAGCGAATTTACACGAACTGCTAGATCTAGTATGACCTCGAGCTGCTGCATCCATATCAGTGGAGGTGAAGATCGTCCGAATTATCGATTTTAAAAAAGTTTTCCATGGTTAATAAAGAGATAGCCCATTTTTTTTTTTTCAAAAAATTTGCTGGTAGGCATATTTTATTAATTTTTTCTTGAAAATTCCTACACGAATTTACACGAACTGGCTAGAATCTAGTAGTGACTCGAGCTGCTGCATTCCATATCCCAGGTGAGATCTTCCTAAATTATCGATTTTAAAAAAGTTATTCCATGGTTAATAAAGGAGATAGCCATTTTTTTCAAAAAATTTGCTGGTAGGCATATATTTATTTACTTTTTTCTTGAAAATTGCCCGACACGAATTTACACGAACTGGCTAGACTAGTAGTGACCTCGAGTCTGCTGCATCCATATCAGGTGAGATCTTCCAGAAGTATCGATTTTAAAAATAGTTATTCCATGGTTAATAAGAGATAGCCATTTTTTTCAAAAAATTTGCTGGTAGGCATATTTTATTTAATTTTTGTTCGTGAAAATTCCCTACGACGAATTTAACACGAACTGGCTATGATCTAGTAGTGACCTCGGAGCTGCTGGCATCACATATCAGGTGAGATCTTTCCAGAATTTATCGATTTTAAAAAAAGTTATTCCCACTGGTTAAAGAAAGCGAGATAGCCATTTTTTTGTTTTTCCAAAAAATTTGCTGGTACGGCATATTTTATTTAATTTTTTCTGAAAATTCCTACACGAATTACACGAACTGGCTAGATCTAGTCGTGACTCGAGGGTGCTGCAATCCATATCAGGTGAGATCTTCCAGAATTATCGATTTTAAAACAAAAACGTTATTCCATGGTTAATAAGAGATAAAACCCATTTTTTTCAAAAAATTTGCTGGTGAGGCATGATTTTATTTAATTTTTTCTTGAAAATTCCTACAACACAATTTACCCGAAGCTGGCTAGATCTAGTAGTGACTCGAGCTGCTGCCATCCCATATCCCGGTGCAGATCTTCCCGAATTAAATCGATTTTAAACCACAGTTATTCCGAGTGGTTAATAAAGAGATAGCCATTTTTTTCAAAAAGATTGCTGGTAGGCATATATTGTGATTTAATTTTTTCTTGAAAATTCCTCCACTGAATTTACACGACTGGCTAGATCTGTAGTGACTCCGAGCGCTGCATCCATATCAGGTGAGATCTTCCAGAATTATCGATTTTAAAAAACGTTATTCCCTGGTTCATAAAGAGATAGCCCATTTTTTTTTCAAAAATTTGCTGGTAGGCATATTTTATTTAATTAATTTTTCTTGAAAATTTCCTACAACGGGAATTTACACGAACTGGCTAGACTCATAGTAAGTGACATCGAGCTGCTGCATCCATACTCAGGTGAGATCTTCCAGAATTATCGTGATTTTAAAAAAAGTTATTCCTGGTTAATCAAAAAAGAGATAGCCCATTTTTTTTTTTTTTTCAAAAAATTGCTGGGAGGCATATTTTATTTAATTTTTTCTTGGACAAATTCCTACCCTAATTTATCACGAACTGGCTAGATCAGTAGTGACTCGAGCGGCATGCATCCATATCAGGTGAGATCTTCCCAGAATTAATCGATTTTAAAAAAAGTTATTCCCATGTTTTAATAAACGAGTAGCCATTTTTTTTCAAAAAAAATTTGCTGGTAGGCATATTTGTATTTAATTTTTTCCCTCTTGAAATTCCTCCACGAATTTACACGAACTGGCTAGAATCTAGTAGTGGACTCGAAGACGGCTGCATCCATAATTCAGGTGAGATCTTCCAGAATTATCGATTTAAAAAAAGTTATTCCATGGTGTAATAAGAGAATCGCCATTTTTTCAAAAATTTGCTGGTAGGCATATTTTATTTAATCTTTTTCTTGAACAATTCCTACGAATTTACACGAACGGCGTAGAATCTAGTAGTGACTCGAGCTGCTGCAGTGCCATTTCAGGGTGAGATCTTCCAAATTATCCGATTTTAAAAAAGTTATTCCCCTGTGGTTAATAAAGCGATAGCCATTTTTTTCAAAACCTTTGCTGGTAGTGCATATTTTATTTAATTTTTTCTTGAAAATTCCTACAAAACGAATTTACACAACTGGTCGTAGACTAGTAGTGGGACTCGAGCTGCTGCATCCATATCAGGGTGAGATCTTCCAGAATTATCGAGTTTAAAAAAGTATTCCATGTTAATAAAGAGATAGCCATTTTTTTTCAAAAATTTGCTGGTAGGCATCAGTTTTATTTCAATTTTTTCTTGGAAAAAAAAAAAAAGAAAAAAGAAGAAAAAAGAGAGAAAAAAAAATTCCTACACGAATTTACACGAACTGGCTAATCTAGTAGTGACTCGAGCTGCTGCGAATCCATATCAGGTGAGATCTCTCCAAAATTATCGATTTTAAAAAAAAAGTTATTCCATGGTTAATAAAGATATCGCCATTTTTTTTTTCACAAAAGAAAAGAAAGATTTGCTGGTAGGCATATTTAATTTAATTTTTTTCTTGAAAATTCTACTACACGAATTTCACACGAACTGGCTAGATCTAGTAGTTGACTCGAGCTGCTGCATCCATATCATGTGAGATCTTCCGAATTATCGATTTTAAAAAAAGTTATTCCATGGTTAATAAAGAGATAGCCATTTTTTCAAAAACATTTGCTTGGTCGGCCATATTTTATTAATTTTTTCTTGAAAATTCCTACAAAGAATTTAGACGAACTTGCCTAGAGTCTATGTAGTGACTCATCTGAGCTGGCTTGCCATCCCATATACAGGTGAGATCTTCCAGAATTCTCGACTTTTAAAAAAATTATTCCAGGTTAATAAAGAGATAGCCATTTTTTTTCAAAAATTGTGCTGGTAGGCATATTTATTTATTTTTTCTTGAAATTCCTACACGAATTTACACGACACTGGCTAGATCTAGTAGTGGACTCGAGGCTGCTGCAGTCCTATCACAGTGAGATCTTCAGAATTATCGATTTTTAAAAAAAGTTATTCCCATGGTTAATAAAGAGATAGCCATTTTTTTTTCAAGAAATTTGCTGGTAGGCATATTTTATTTAATTTTTTTCTTGAAAATTTCCTACACGAATTTACACGAACTGGCTAGATCTAGTAGTGACCTCGAGCTTGCTAGCATCCAGAATCAGGTGAGATCTTCCAGAATTATCGATTTTAAAAAAAGTTATTCCATGGTTAAATACACGATAGCATTTTTTTTTCAAAAAATTTTTTTTTGCTGGTAGGCAATATTTTATTTAATTTTTTCTTGAAAATTCCTACACGAATTTACACGAACTGGCTAGATCTATGTAGTGAACTCGAGCTGCTGCATACATATCAGGTGAGATCTTCCAGAATTATCGATTGTTAAAAAAAGTTTATTCCATGGTTAATAAAGGATAGCCATTTGTTTTCAAAAAATTTGCTGGTAGGCATTATTTTATTTAATTTTTTTTTTCTTGAAAATTCCTACACGAAATTTACACGAACATGGCTAGATCTAGTAGTGACTCGAGCTGCTGCAAATCCATAGCAGTGAGATTCCTTCCAGAATTGATCGATTTTAAAAAAAGTTTTATGTTCCATGGTTAATAAAGAATAAGCCATTTTTTTCAAAAAATTTGCTGGTAGGCATATTTTTATATTAATGTTTTGTCTCTGAAAATTCCTACACGAATTTACACGAACATGGGCTAGATCTAGTAGTGACTTCGAGCTGCTGCATCCCCTATCAGGTGAGATCTTCCAGAAATTAATCGATTTTAAAAAAGTTATTCCATGTGTTAATAAAGAGATAGCCTTTTTTGTTCAAAAATTTGCTGGTAGGCATATTTTATTTAATTTTTTTCTTGAAAATTCCTACAAAAATCATTTACACGAACTGGCTAGATCTAGTAGTGACTCGAGCTGCTGCATCCATATCAGGTGAGATCTTCCAGAATTATCGATTTTAAAAAGAAGTTTATTCCATGGTTAATAAAGAGATAGCCTTTTTTTCAAAAAATTTGCTGGTATGCATTTTTATTTAATTTTTTCCTGAAAATTCCTACACTAATTTCACGAACTGGCTAGATCTAGTAGTGACCGAGCTGCTCATCCTATCAGGTGACTTCCATAATTATCGATTTTAAAAAAGTTATTCCATGGTTAATAAAGAGGAATACCATTGTTTCAAAAAATTTGCTGGGAGGGGGCATATTTTATTAATTTTTCTTGAAAATTCCTACAAGAATTTACACGAACTGGCTAGATCTAGTAGTGACTCGAGCTGCTGCATCCATATCAGGTGAGATCTTCCAGAATTATCGATTTTAAAAAAAGTTATTCCATGGTTAATAAAGAGATAGCCATTTTTTCAAAAATTTGCTGGTAGGCATATTTTATTTAATTTTTTCTTGAAAATTCCTACACGAATTTACACGAACTGGCTAGATCTAGTAGTGACTCGAGCTGCTGCATCCATATCAGGTGAGATCTTCCAGATTATCGATTTTAAAAAAGTGAATGTAACTAACCGAATAAATAAGACCTTAGTGTATTT